>MEJB01000108.1:99641-117412 GCA_001752375.1 Rhazya stricta
TTTATTTAATTGTACTAACTTAAATTTCAATTAAACATATTCCATATTTTTCCTTAATAATTATTATATATATTAATACAAAAATTAGGTCATTCGGTTAATTTAAATGACGAAACTAAGGATTCACCTTGAATCCCGAACCTTAAGTGTAGTATCGAGTCTAAGATGTAATGGTTCAACCATGCTCGGGAAACGATGCCCTCTGGGGGTGCGAACAGACGGTGATCATGTGGCGCACGACACCTAATCTCTTGATCTCTGGGCACCTGGGTACCTGGGTACCTGGGCGCCTGATGGGCTTGGGCAAGTTTCTGCTCCTGGTTGGACTTGACTGATCAGCATGAAACCGGTGGGCATGACCTATGAGATGGCCGACGAATAGGCAAGGAGAGGAGGAGATGATGGACGGCACCACAGGGCGCATAGATCTGTGCAGTGCAACTGCGATCGACGTGCAGCGGTGTCAATCTTGGTGGTGTCGCGGCTAGGCAGATCGAGCACATCAACTAGTGTGTTGATTTGGATGGCTTTTGGCAAGCAAGGAGGAAGAGTGAGAAGAGGGGAGGAAAGGTCAGCGACGGCGGCTTTAGGCTGGCAGAGAGAGGAGGCGCGGCGTTGAGGGCAGCTAGGGTTAGAGTTTTTCTTTGGTTGAAGAAGATGAACAGTAAATCTTTAATTTAAATAATTTTTTTAAAACCTAATCCTAACCAAAATTCCTTCATGGGCCATTTTTATTCCTTAACCAACTAAACCCAAAAAATTTTAAAATCTATAAGTTTTCTTTTAGCCCAAAATCAAATTCTAAGTCTGGTTGTAGATTTGAATAAGAAGAGGAAGAACTCTAACGGGTCAAGTCTAAATTAATTAAATAAGACTTCTAATTAAATTACATTAAAAAAATTTCACCTTTTAAATAAATATACTCGCACAATCATGTATAAATAATTAATCAGTTGGAGAAATAATAATTTACTTCTAATTGGCACGTCAAAGTTTCAGCTTCCAAGTCTTCTCATGTAAAATACTCCAACAACTAATAATCATGAATAATTTAATTTGTGGATTAGAATATAAATTATATAATTATATATAAAGTTCGAAAACGAAAACTAAATCTCGGTATTACAATAGACATCCTATGTTGTGCTCTTTGATCCTAGTGGGCATAATATATTAAGTGGATGTGAGAATGTCCATGCCATATGGAGAATGCTTGAAGTTACTCATGAAGGAAAGGCCAAGTGAAAGAGGCCAAACTCGTCATGCTGGTGAGAGACTATGAATTGTTCAACATGAAGGCCAATAAGGATCTCGTCAACATTGTGAACGTCTTGAAGTCATATGATAAGGTGTACTGAAATGGAGAGCAAAATAGGAAAATTTTGGATGCACTACCAAAATCATGAGAGTCCAAGGCTTTAGCCATTGAGGAAACAAAAGATTTGAAGATGTTGCCTATAGAAGAACTTTTTGGTTCACTCTTGACTCATGAGATGGAGTTGAATAGAAATGCTCAATAAGATTTAAAAAGAGGAAGAAAAGGAAATCCACTTAAAGTAGTACAAACCACTAAAAAAGATTAAGAAACCTCTAATGAAGAAGAAATTGATGATTAATAATGGTGGTGAGAAGGTTTAAGAAAGCTTTTAGAAAGAAGTTTCGAAAGATCATTCAAGAAGCCCAACCATTCAAGAGTAGGAACATCTAACGTCTAATTGTGCCCCAATTCTAAAAACACCAAGAAGAAAGAAGCAAAGCCATTCAAGACAAAAGTGATAAGTGTATAATTGGTGCTATATCACATTTTACATTATTTTCCCTATTTTTATATTAAAATTGTTGTTACTCATAGGCTTTCTTGTATAAACTCATATTATCCTTTAGGTTGCATGTGTAATTAGATTTTATTATAACCTTAGGGTATAGATGTTTAATTTAATGATTTTTGGTAAGAAAAGTGAATTTCTTGAATAAAAGTAGGGGATTAGAATAGAAGAAGTTTTGGACATACGTATGCTGCAGCATGGCGTACAACACAATTGATGTTACAAGCAGCTGAATGAGCAAATTGCAGCCTCAAATCTGAAAAGCATGGGGGGTTGTGACAGTTAAAAGGCAGCTAAATGCCATAAAGGAGCTGTCATATGCAAAAAGGAATGCCTTATGGAAACTTGAAGTGAAGATTGGAAATAGGAAATGCATAAAAAATTGATCAAGTAGCTGCTTTTGCAAGTTGGTGCCACATGATTTCTTCTCATTGGACCAGCCCATACTTTATGCAGTTTGTTGCCACACGTATTTCCCTAATTGGACCAGCCTTTGCAAATATATATCATGTAACACCCCCAGATTGGAAACTGTCCTAACCCGAGAATTTTACCAACTTTACTCACTCTTATATTGAAAAAATTGGGAAAAATAAAAATTTAAATATTTTAATACAAAAGGTTTATAAAAATTTCGGTAGAGTTCCATGTGTAATATCAATATTTTCCCCCTGTTCACAAGTAGAAAATTCCACAAAAAATATTTCGATACTTATATATAAATAACTCCAAATCCCAACAAACTTCAAACCTTATCAACCAAGAAAATACTCCTTTAACTTACAATCTAGAGATAATTTAAAAGAATAAATAAATGGGCAAATAAACAAATAAATGAATGAGTACAAGATTAAAGATTTCCCTATGAAGTGACTCCCATTGTTCAATAAGAATTTATTGCAAAATGAGACACTCGGGTTTATCAAGCCTACACGCAAGCGACCTCCACGCACCATCTGGCTACTCATCACCTGAACTACAAAATAAGGGGAAAGGGGTGAGCTACAAAGCTCAATAAGTAAATTCCTATGCATGAATGCATATGACATGCGTTATCTGTTATGAATTTCAAAATGCATTTCGTCTAAGTTATCTAAAGTTTTCCATTTCTAACATGAGCTCATTTGGTGTATCGCCTAGCCATTAAGTTCTGCAATATGCCATTATTTTTTGGAACYAGATAACTTTTACTTGTAGAACCACTCTGCGGTTAACAATTCATTAACTTTTCCTTTTACTTTCACCTCATCAGAGATACATTTTACTTTCATTTCCACCCTACAAATACGGTTAGGTTGGGTATGCCGGTCCCCTACATCCCATTTCCCACTCACATCTTTCATGGCTTAGGCTTACACCCTTTTCCATTTCCTAACTTTCAAAATTCATTACCGTTTATAATTACCATTTTCAGACCTTATCCTTTAACTCATTTCCCTTATCAAAACTATGAACATGCAAACTTCCCCAAGGAAAATACATCATGATAATGAAATGAATATGAAGCAATGTTCTAATGTGTAATAGATAACATTCTTAGAAATTTACTTCAATATGATCACATAGTAAACATACTAGAACAATTAACATATATCACATTACATTCGTAAAATGAAAGTCCATATGAAAGGTATGGAGTTTACTTACCTAAAGTTTTTAACGTTAGAATTCTACTTCAAATGTAAAGTGGAGTCCCTTGGCCACCCATAATGTTAATGTGCAGAATGCCCTAGTTTAATTATAACAAGAACGCTCATAACGAACCTTCCAATATTTCATACTATAATCTAATAATTTAGCCTTAGATGCACATATTAAAGGCCTTTAGCTAGAATGAACATGTAAATTCGATTATGTATTTGAAATCATGAATGCTAAATTCTTCTATCAGGCTTTAACATAATAGAATTTTACCAAGTTTGAAAGTTCACTCTTTCAATTCACAACAACACAAGTTACCTAAGGATCTAACTAAGAATTTTCACATTTTCTTATCCATGTCCCCCTCTAATCCTTAGGTAGTTTTATTGAATTCAACGAAGGTTCAATTTCTCTTGAATCAAGTCTAGTTTCATAAGTTACTTCACATTTGTTCTTCTTTTATTGGTAATCAATTGATTACAGCACCAACACTACATCAAGGACTTACAACCATTGAACAATATGTAATAATCACCAATACAATATACTACTACGTCTAACCAGTATATAATAGTTATCATATTTCACGTTTTGCATTTACAAATTATTTGTCTAAATCTCCCTGAGGACCACTGCTGATCTCACACAAGGACAATATCAAATTCAAGAGATAACCACACAGAAAATACACTAAAAAATCATCTGATTATGCTAAACAAAAATGAGGGTTCACTTTGAATTAGTGTCAACAGAAGCGCGTGCCAGTGAACTACCACAGCATGATTGGATGGTGGCGAGCTCCGACGATCTACTCTGGTTAGCGCGGATTGCAACGTTCAGCCACGTGCATTGCGGAGGAGCCTGACCGAGCGATGATGAACCGACCTGATCAGGTACGATCCAAGCAGCGTGGAGACTGGTCGTGGCTGAGAGGGGCTTTGGCCGGGTTGTGATGATGGTGAACTGACGGCGATTGGCGAGCTCCGATTGCGCAGAAGCTGTGACGACCAATGTAAAGTCGAGTTTACTGCCCGATACGAAGGGATCTGGTAGAAGCAGCAGCTACACGTGCCCGAACCTAGATTTGTGCGATGCTCTGACTGGCAGGCAGCATGGGTTTCACGGATCCCTTCGCATGTATGCATGACGAGCAGGGGGTAGAGAGGGTGGTGTTTGGTGGCGATCGATCTAGTGTCGGTTGGGGGACAAGAAGGGCGGCGTTGGAGGAAGGGTTTCGGGAAAGTGGTGGTGGTGACTGAGGGGTTTCTGGAAATGGGGGGCAAGTTAGGTTTAGGTTCTGAAACCCTAATTCTCTTTTCTTTTTTTCCTTCTTCCTTTTTCCTTTTTTTTTTTAAATTAGGGCCTAAACAATCCTCTTTTGGATCTCCTTATCCTGTAACCATATAAGCCCAATAAGATTAAAGTTTAAGGCTTTTTTTTTGGGCCATAAACAATCCCCTTTTGGGCCTTCTTATCCCRTAACCATCCAAGTCCAATAAAATTAAATTCTAAGGCTTTCCTTTGGGTCAAAATCAAATATTAAATTAGTTTTAGATTTTGAATAAGAAATGAATGGGCTCTAAAGGATCGAGCCTAAATTAATTAGTTAAAATTCTAATTCAATTACCATGATAAATCCCATAATTAAACAAATGCAATCTCACATTAACGCACAAATAAAAAATAATAACAGAGATAACTTATTAAAATTCTAATTAGCACATCGCACATTAGGGTCTTCACGTCCTTCAGCAAAATAACAAAAAACACCAAAATTTCATGATAATAATTAAATCAGTGAATTGGTATATAAATTTTACAGTTATTTAAAATTTGTGAAATAAAAAATAACATCCTGGGTATTACATGCCATATAGACAATATTGGTTGATTTCAAGTTAAGGTTATAACACCCATGCACAAGGATACATGGCCAACAAGTAGTATTAAATGATATACGATTAGTTGAAATTAGTAAACATAGATAAATGAAAATAAATATTGAAAACAGTAGAAGTAAAGTCATAGTGCAATAAAATAAAAGTTAGAGCTAGTTCTTGATTGTTGTAGCACTGAAGGAATACCTAACAATATCTATTGTGCGAATGCAGAGTTAGTAGGAAAATACAACCATGTGTGTATGGTGATCTTCACTACAAATCCACAATGATGTATGATCTTCGCTAATGAGACAAGTGTCCTTGACTTTCCCGGATTCTCAAACGCCATCGCGAATATTTTACTTAGGGTTTAAAGATGAATTAACCTTAACCACTTAGCAAGTATTCTAGTAGATTTAACCAACACCCTAACCCGTATTTCTATGGTAATGATGATTGGTTACTATTCGAGATTAATATTGAGTTGCCAATAGCAATTAATCTTAGTTTTTGGCTACCTTAACTACCATAGGATTCTTCTGACTTCTCAAAAGAGTTTACTCAAARACAAGGATTGAAATGCCTTAATCCTTAGCAATACAACTTTATCATGCTTTGCTACTTTGATTAAGAATCTGAGAAATAGTTTAGATGAAAGGATTTAATCCTAGCACTCAAGAAATAGAACTAACCGATTGATAAATAGCTTGTTCAACCTCTCCTTCGTAAATCGTTAAGCAGAAATGTAGGGAAAATAAACTTGCAAAAGGAAAAATTGGATTGGTTAAGAAAATCATTACAGCTAATCTAGAAGAAGACTTCCTAAACTAAGGTTAAAAATAGTAAAGTTAATATAACTTTGGGTTCTTCTATCAAAGGAAACCCTTAATATGTATGCCATTCTATATTCAAATCTCTAACTATTCACTATCTAACTCTAAAATCTATCTCTTTCTTGTTCAAACTTCTTCTTATATAGACCGAATAGGTTGAGTTGGCACTTCAAGTCGTTTTCACCCTTTTTGCTAGATGGTTGATGACTCAGCATTCTATTTGTTCTTTCGTGTCTATTTTGAGAAATGTGGTCCCCAATTGTTCTCATTTGCTTTAGTTGTAAAACCCTAATTTTTTTTTTTGGTAGACGATTAACGAATTAGAGTTTCGTAGTTTCGCGTTTGCTATCAAGGATTAGATATACAATTTAGGGTTTCATAGCATTGTGATTGCAATCGATGTTCAAAAATTCTAGAGTCTAAGTATTTTATTATTAATTAATTATTTAGTTGGTTACATACTAGGGTAATTTCCATTTAATCTTAGGGTTAAGCCGTAGTACAGTTTATCTCATTAGGGTAATTCGAACGTTTCTCGAGATTTGTGTGAATCATTTTCAAAATCCTAGCATTTGTTCAATTATCARACTGCCCTTCACTTAAAATTGACCAACGCATAGGGAGCTTTGACATTTTGCTAGCATGGAAAAGGGCTGGCCCAAATTGCACCAATGCATGGGCTCCTAGTATTATTTTTTTAAAAAAAAATTTTACCTAAGCTTTGACTAAACACTTACCTTCTCTCTCTTACCCTGGCCAGCCACTCCTCCTTCTTCAATAAGACTCCTCCAAGCTTATTGATATTTACACTTCTCTAATCCTTACTCTACAAGCCCTCTCCCTCACCTAAGTTCCTCTTACTCTAGCCAACTTCCTCTCCCTCATTTTCCTTCTCGCTATCTTACATTCTCCACCCTTGCTTTTTTCTCTTGGGTCTATCTCTAGAAGCACTCAAAGGCTACTTGCCAACTTGTCATTTCCTAGGGCAGCATTCAAGATTTTTAGTAATCTTCTCTTCCATTCGGCCAAGAACAAGTTTCTTTTTGATTTTAAGGCTAGAAATTCATGCCTAGGATATATGATAGAAAGCTATGCATGTAAATTCTTTAAGAGTTGGTTTATCCTGCTGTTTTATGTTAATATTTGTAGGATATTATGCTTGTTATTTTGAAGTTTAGATGGCTGTAATTCATGTCTACAATAGTATTATGTGTTCTTGATGTGGTTTAAGTAGATTATGTGTTTAGTATGGATTGTTTTACCTTGTACTTATGCACGAAATTGATCAGATTATGCAAAACATGCTRTGTTTTAATTGAGACTTGTTGGTTGCTCTTGATGTTGGTATTAATAAGTTTAAAAATGGTGGGTAGATGGATTATGACGTTTGGAAGACGACTATACTTTGCTGGTGTTGGAATTATATAATGAAATTGTGATTGGATTCTGTGCGAATTGGACATAGAAAAGTATTATATAATCTGAACTTCACTTAAGACTATGGCATCTTAGAGTAATTGGGATGAATGTTAAATGAGCTTAGAAATTAAGTTGAACTACTAGTATAATGGTTAGAAGGTAAGCTGGTATTGTTGTTTGCCATATATCGTTTTCCTTTTTTTGTTGGAGTTTTCTTATTTAATTGAAACCTAATTATATGATAACATTATAATGGTTCAGTAGCCCTATTTCTTAGGTTTAGAACAAGACCTAGATCTGTAAGAGTTATGGACAAAATACTTTACACTGCCAGTTTCACTCGAATGAGTTCTACCCTAATGCCTTGAGGAGTTTGTGATCCGATTGGGCATAGTTATGGTGAATGTGTGATATGGTTAGAAATATTATTGTCTTAGGAACATTTTGTGACCAAATTCACTCCAAAAGGATTCCTAGAACTTCAGTTATGATCAAAACTCTAAACATTGCCAGTATGAGCTTAAGTTTGTTATACATGACACTTTCATTGAAATCTGGTACTTAACTGTACACTTATAGGTACTAAGGCCTACATATATGGACTATCTAATGTCTTAGGAGTATAACAAGACTAATTTCATGAGATTAGCGCTAGTAAAGCCCGGGATATAGATTATATGCGTAACGCTGTCCAAATTGTTCAGTTTGCATTACATGCTGTTGGCTTACCCTTACTGGCCATCCATGACCTCRGTTTAGGACTTTGATTTATGAAAATAAGTACCTATTTCTTATGGCTAATATGGGATAAAGTATGTGAGGAAACTCATAGTATAACTCGAGATATTAGTACAATAATTAACAATGCCAAATTTAGTCGGTACGCATTGAACCCTACTGTTTTAGCAAAAACTGCAATTTATCCCCGGCTTTAAATTGAGAATGTAATATATGGATAGTTATCGCTCTGTCCTAGGATCATTTCCCTAAAATTCTTGTAAGGAAACTAGGTCTAGAACATGAATTATGACCATTTTACTCAACATTGCCTGTGCTGGCAGAAACAGTCATCATTAATTTTGTTCTTTTGAATATAGTAAGTTAACATAATTTGATGCATGACTCAACTGATGATATATTTGCTACTTGTTTTAGGTTACTCTAATCCAGATTATTAGCTGAACTGTTACAGGAGGATCGCGTCGACAAGTGAGTTCCTCTGTTTTATCTWACTTCTAGATAAGTGGCTTGTTATTCTAGAGATACATTCTCAAGCTCTCTCCACTGTTTTAAATATGAAATACTTATAAACTGTTTTCAGCAAGTGCATGTATCTTGTGAGTCTTGAAAACCATTTCTTTGTGAATGCATTGCACAATATTACTTTTCATTATGATTTCTGAATGATGAATTTTAATATACTTCTGAGCTATTGCCTTTCAAGTGTGCATTGTTCACTTAAAGTATTGATTTGAAATGTCTTACTGACTTTCAAAAACTTGCATTGATTTGACATTTGAGTTTGAACCTTCTAGGAACTTGTGATTGTGGATTCCGTTGTGAAAGAAGAAAAATTGTTGGTTGTCTTGAGATACTAGTCGAACGAGCAAAGTGTTGTGCTTGGCTGGTCACAAGAACGAGGACCTCTTGAATTGTCAGGCATCAATTCTGGACATAGAATATGGCCTAGCTGGTAGTCACCTCAGTGGCAGATTGGGAATGTGTTGGGCAGACAATCACATTTCGGGCACCTACTGTGCCATTTGCTGGACGTTAGTGTCTTGGGTTAGGAGGTTTAACCCGAAAGTGCGACAGATTCCTTGTACCTTACTAGTAGGTAATATCGAGTTGTTTGTTGAAGGATAAGGTTGAAAATAGCATGTGCATATGAGGTGATAAGGTAGGTACTTTGACCCTGCTAATTTAGACAACTAGTTATTGGGTAATATTCTCTTATGAGTGCTATCTATATTGAATGTTCTTTTAGTTAACGTGAAATCTTCCTTTATATTCTTGGAATTATCCGAGCTTTTGCATATCTTGGTTATTTTCCTAACCTTGATTGTTTTTGACATTGAACATTGAATTACTTTAATACCTTTTATCAAGAACTAGCATTTTTGTCATGTTTTTCCCAAATAAAATTGTGCACACGCGAATTATTATTTATATTTACACCRTGCACCCACCTTGGGACTCATTGAGCCTAACTCACCGTTGTCTCCCATGTTCTAGTGACAGGTACAGATTCTTAGTGAGTTCGTGGTTCCAAGTTTAGAAGTATTTTGTAGCACTGTAATTTTGTGAAGTTGGGAGACTTGTAATAGCTATAGTATCTGTATTGTCATTTGAAGTTGTACTCTTATTGTATGGACTATTATTGTGGAGTTTAGCCTTGTGTATTTGGGAGATTTGACATTGTAAGACTATGTATTTGATTAGACCTTATTATTCAATTTATGATTTTAGTTGCTTTGGATCTTTGATTCTATTGACTGTCGATAGGCAAACATTGTTCGTACAACCCCAGTAGAACTTAGGAGAGGGCAGGTCATGTCACACCCYCAGATTAGGAGCCTTATCCTAACTCGAAAATGTCTCCATTTACTCGCTTACACGAATTTGCRGAAGTTCAAAAGAATTTATACCAAATAATAAATACTTAATACAATCATCTTAATCCATAACATTTATTTACATTAACTTCAGGGTATCATGGTTTGCCCACAAGCGACCTCCTCGCACCATCTGGCTACACTTCACCTAAAATGCAAAATGAGAGAAATGGAATGAGCTATAAAGGCCAGTAAGTAAACCTCATGCATGAATGCATAAATATGTCCTACATGTCATCAAGTTATAAAATCTCATTTTCTCAATGAAAAGCTTCAAAACATTTCTATTTCGAAATCTCTTTATAAAACCTTTCCTTGCAAAATGTATAACTTGCACAACATTTTCTTTCATTACATTCATGAGCTCACTAAAGTGTAACGCCTAGCCATTAGGTTGCAGTGGGCCATTTGTTCTTTGGAACCCGATTACATTTCTATCGGTAGAACCGCATAAAATTCCTTTACTTTTCCTTTTTCTCTTCACCTCCTAGAGGTGAATCATTACCTCCCTCCCAGAGGGTCGGTTTGGGTGCGCCGGTCTCCCACGCCCCATTTTCCACTCACATCCTTTATGGCTAGGTTTACACTTCTTTTCAAAAACTTTAATATTTTCCTGAACACGTTACAATTTATAAAATACATTCTCTTTCAAAATTTCATTTCTTAAACCATTCATTTCTTAATGTATGAATGTCTCATACCAGGGATGATGTAGAATACTAACTACATGCCCATGACTTGAAATGCGTACCACTATATATAACATATCATTCGACATAAACACAGTACAAGATATGAAACACATGAAATATTTCACACAATTAACACACCTCATAATACAATCTCATAACACAACACATAACACACAATACATATATATCAATGAGAATGAGAGAATTTACTTACATAAATCTCAGATTAAATAACAATCACACACACATGTTAATGAGAATGTGAGAGGTTACTTACATACACATTCAATCATAACAACAACACACTTACATCACCACTAAATGAGAATGAGAGTATT
This sequence comes from Rhazya stricta, assembly GCA_001752375.1. Lineage (NCBI taxonomy): Eukaryota > Viridiplantae > Streptophyta > Magnoliopsida > Gentianales > Apocynaceae > Rhazya > Rhazya stricta. The sequence continues at coordinate 110,886 of MEJB01000108.1, forward strand.
TACTTACTCGAAGTCCTTTACGTTAAAGGTTTTTATTTAAGTCGTGAATGAAATCCCTCGACTGTTCTACGTCAAGGCACTCGAAACGACCTAATTTTAGATTACAGAAAGATAGTTTATTTAGCATGATTGTCCCAACTTAGATATTCAGGGTTCATTCCAAGAATGTTATTTCTCAATTATTAATCCATACKTAGTCCCCACATTACCAATTATCATGTCTTTTAAGGATACAATTTAAGCTCCTTCGTTCGGGTATTAAACTTGATTTATGTTCTCCCACAATTTTACTTTATAATGTAATTTTATAAGTCATAATTTCAATATTAATTATTAATATTTTCACCTTTTAAGTCACAAAGTCCAAGAGTCACGGGAATAGTTTTGGGTTCTCGGGCGTCTGGGCATCGGGGGGTCGGGCTTCGGGCTCCTGGGCCTCGGGYGCCTGGGCACTGGGCCCTTGCTAGGCTCCCATTGCTGGGCACTCCCAGCTCTGGAAACTGGCAAATAGCCAGCCCAAAGAAGAACCTAGCAATGAATGACCTACAACAGGCCTGAAGCTGACGAACTCCGACGACGCTGAAATAGGCAACGAGTAGAAAGGCGTTGGCACAAGGTCTGGTCAGCGAACGAGCGGCAGCGCGTGCAACAACCCGCAATCCGAGCAAGTGGTGCAGCAGGGCTGACGTCCAGACCATGTCGCGAGGAAGGAAAAAGAGTGAAGAGATGGCAGATTCTGGGTAGAGCAACGGCCGGCAAGGAGCTGATTGCACCTGAGCGGCAGCAAGATGCGCACAGACCTGGTCAAGGGAGAAACCRATCTGGATGAGTTTTGCACGTCGAGCAACAGCACTGTCTTCCCTTTGTTCTCGTGGTGCAATGGTTAGCCACGGTCCGAGTAGYAGGAGTGCGACTATCGAGAAAGCGAACAATCGAAGCACTGGCAACTCCGGATCTAGATGAACTTGGCAAGCAAATCTGATGATTGAACCAGGCCGCAAGGGCAGAAGAAAGTGGCATCAAACGAATCTGAGTGACAACGAACTGCAACCAAGTAGCACTTTCTATTCTTGTCATCTAAGGAAGACGAACGACAGTCTGCGGCAAAGATGAACGCGCARCGTCGGTAGGGGAAGAAGAAGTTAACGCTGGCGAGAGGGTTTTGAGAAAGGGGTGGCGGCGACTGAGATGAAGAAGACTTAGGTTTAGGGTTTGGGGCGGCAGCGGCATAATGCGGAAGAAAAAGACTTAGGGTTTTGGTATTTTTTTTTTAACTTAGGCCGTAATCCAAATCCTTCGGGCCTTCCCGTCCGTAATTAACCCCAATTCACTAAATTAAATTCTATGGGCTTTTCTTTCGATAAAAATCTATTTTTTCGAATGAAAATGAATAAGCCCAACGAGTCGAGCCTCTAACCAATCAAGGGCTCTAATCTGACAAACATGATTATTTCGCACTTATTAATGTACAATTAAAGCATTAACCACATAGAATTTTATCGAACCCTAGTTGGCTCACAAATTTCACACGATCACTCAAAAATCCATAAAAAGAAATCTCGGGTATTATAGGTCATCACATCAACATTTTTGGTAATAAGCAAAAGTTAACTTGGACCAACGTTTAGATATTGCTCTCACTAGATTATGCATTTAATACTCAGGATTTCCATTTTTCCTTAAGCACATGTGTTGTAATTTATACTCTAAAGTCCTGATGCTAAACATTTTCTTCCTTTCCGGGTTGCCGACAAAGTCATTTCATAGATCAAGCATTTTTAGTGAAAAATCTAGTGCAATTTACAGGTTTTAATATGGAAGTTAAGTAATATGGATACTAGACTTAGTTTTACTCAAAATAGAAGGGAATGAGCATTTTAACAAGGCAAAAAAAACTAAATATTATATATAAATTGGGGTAGAATGTGGTGGTAAAAATTGGATATAAATATGACGCATCACTCCCCAAAACTTAGGTTATTGCTAGTCCTCTAGAAAAGCTATAGCAAATGAAACGATAGCCTTTAGCAGTCAGTTTCTTACCCAAATTATGCTTTATTAAAATTCATTTTGTAGCAATTGTGTTGACAAAATGGTTTTAGCAAACAAGAGTGTTAAAAAATTGTCAGTGCAAGAAGATGTTAAGTAAACATAGACTTAATGATTTTTTGAATCATTAGGTTTTTGGCTATAGCATCAGAATCACATGATGAATTTTTTAGGACCAGGTATAAAACTCATTACTATGATTGATAAAGAGAATTTGGACAAGGCATACAAAAATGGGGGGGTTTGACATAGCATTTTGCTTTTAAAATTTAGGCTCGTTGTAGGATGTTTCCTGGTGTCACTTGTACCATTTTACTAGAAGATTGACAATGGCATGCTGAGAAAGCCCCGTTACTCAACATAAGTCATAATTTGCAAACTGATGTAGCGTACTCATACTCGTTTCCCCTTTTGATGCAAAGGCATACATGGTAACATACTTGCCCTAGGTTAATTAATTACTTTTATCCTATTTGTAGCATACTTCCCCCAAACTTATTTTTCTGTTAATTCTCTTATATCAATCAAAGTCATTTATTAAAATATCCTTCAAAAACTTCCCAGTCTGATCAAAATTCTCAAACCCTCATTAATCAATCAAAAACTAAAGTCCAAAATTTACTTTATTCTGAAAAATGCAATTTGCCTGGTCAGTTTATTGATACAGCATAACAAGTTATTAGAAATGCTAAGGAAGTAGTTATAGAAGGGTTAGGGGTGTTCCAAACATCCATAAAGAAATAGGTAAAAATAGTTCAAATAGGCACAAAGGCCTCATCAATCATAACAATAGAAAGGCTTAGCTTCCAGTCCCACTGTACCACTGAGCCATGTCATCAGCAATAGCAACATTCACATCTTCGGTGTCCTCATCATCCTTGAATTTTGGAAACAAATCTTCAGGGAATGTTGGATTTGCATGAACGTTCTCAACCTCTGTTGTGCGCATCAGATTGATCCAAGTTGCGCATAGCTCCAAAACTTGGTCAAATGTCCCTGAAAGGTGGCTTGATTATTCTTGATCATTTCCAACATTCCTATTATCTGCGCAAGTGCACCGCAATGCTCCTTTTCATCCTTCTTCTTAGCAGCTTCCTCTTGTTTCTTCTCTTTCTCTACTTTCTTTTCCTCCTTAGTCTCATTATCTTTAATGGCCTCAAATACAATGGCTTTTCTCTTCCTACTGATGAGGGTACTGAGTTGACCAATTTCATTGTATATTTGGGCTAGGGAATTCTCGTTAATACGGGCTGATTCTTTAACCATTTCTTCTAGGTAAAAAATGACCTCTAATTGTTGGCACAGAAGGTTAATTAAAATAAATTTTACCTTCCTTCTTATCCACATAGTTGCGAATTTAAGGATAGATTTGATAAATTCATATTTTATATTATATTTTATCCCTATTTAAGTCAATTCTTGTTGAAGAATATGTGTCTTAACTTTTCATTGCACTTGATTATGTTTATAGTGATTTATTGTAGGTTAAAACCATAAAAGGCAAGAGAGGGGCAAAAATGAAGAAAAAATGTCAAAAGATGAATCTATATTGTAGTGACTAGATTTCATCCATTTATGATTATTTTTTGTAGATTCTAGTGACTTGATTTCTTCCATTTTATGATTATTGAACAATCGTAGCCATAGGGGTGAGAAATAAGTTGTGTCTCGTTGAGTTATGCATGCTTGTATAAGAGCGTGAATTTGATAATGTGTTGATGATGGGTGGTAATGTTCTCTGATTTTTTTTTTTGTTGAGATGGCCKGTGGTTTGGTTTTAATTTGATTTGGAGTGGATTGGTGGATTACATAGAAGGTTGTGTGGCCTATATTAGCTTGACATTGCTGCATTTCCTTGAATTTTTAAAGTTACATTTTGCTTGCCTTGCTTAAGTTTGATCTTTTCTGATGTAGTGTTGATGAGCTTTGTTTTGAGGTTTTTGTGGCTTGATCGGGGAATAAAATGTGGACTTGGGTGTTTTGAGTAGTTAGCTCTGTTTCTTAAGAATAATTGGAGATTAATTTTGAAGGAAAACACTATCTATAAGTCAAGATTAGGACAAATTATGGAACCCTACGGGTTTAGGCCCAAAACTGCCATACCTCACTGTCTTGATAAATTTGTAAATTCTCCATGCAGCACCACAGGATCATTTTTCAATAAAATTAGTGAAAAATCTCCTCCTAGAACTTGAGTTATGATTGTTTTATTAGACCCTGCTAGTTTTGTACGATTCTAGTTGTAGTCCTTTATTCCTTACATTTCCGTGAGTTACTCGGACGTCAAAATACAAACTTCCTTGTGCACTTAAATAGCCTTAACTCTTGGGAATTTTTGGCAATGAGTTTCATGGCTATAGGTTGTCGAAAAATAGAGATATCTATTTTTCATCTAGCCATGGCAGACTAAGTGCAAATTTGTTTCCGACACCCCTTGATAAGCTTTATTTTGTTTTATACATGCAATGCATAGATTTCTTTATTTGATTGCGTGATTCTTATACCTTCCTTTGACTGGTGACTCAAAACTCTTGCTTTATCCGTCCCTTTGGCCTTATCAATCTCCTTTGAATTCTACCGTACTTTCACTAAGGCAATCACCTTCAGACAACTTTTAGTAGCTTAAACTAGATCCCATAACCCTATGTCTGGGTTCACTAGGGCTAGCAGTCTTGTATTGTAATGCCCCCAATTTGGGAACTGTCCTAAACTGAGAATATTACATCACTCTACTCGCAAATAATCAACTATCCATTTAAAACTCAACAATATCCAAAAGAGTTAAAAATATGTTTTAACAAATCTTCACTATCCCAACATTTATTCAAAATAGAAATCGCGAAAACCTCAAGAATTTAAACCAATGAGAAATACTTAATAGTAAGCGAAAACTATTCAAGTGRACAATTATCTTAGTACATAAAATTTATTTAAAACATGTACCAGGGTATCATAGCTTGCCCACAAGCGACCTCCTCGTCCCATTTGGCTACACATCATCTGAAATGCAAAATAAGAGAAAATGAATGAGCTAAAAAGCCCAGTAAATAAACCTCATGCATGAATGCATAAACATGTCTTACATATCATGAAATCATAAAATTTCTCCTTTTAAATGAAAATTTTCTAAAGCATTCCCTTTTCGAAACCTCTTTACAAAACCTTTCCTTCAAAATATATAATTTGTAAAACATTTTATTTCATTTCATTCATGAGCTCACTGAGTGTAACGCCGAGCCACTAAGCTTGCAGTGGGCCATTCTTATTTGGAACCTGATTCCATTCCTACCGGTAGAATTGCAAAGCGATTAATATCACATTTCTTTTCCTTCCATACTTTCACCTCCAAGGAGGTGAACATTACATTCTTCCCTACCCTCCAAGAAGGTAGGGCYGGGTGCGCCGATCCCCCAAACCTCATTTCCAACTCACATCTTTCGTGGCTAGCTTTACAGTCCTTTCCAAAAACTTTAACATTTTCCTTTAAAATTCCATTTCCTAAATCATTCACCTTCTAAATATGTAAATGGCTCATGCCAGAAGTGATGTGGAACTCTAACTACATGCTTATGACATGAAATGCATACAACTGTATATAACATATCATTCGACATAAAAATAGTACAGGATATGAAACACATGAAACATTCCACACAATTAATACAGCTCATAACACAATCCATACACAACACATTAGACTATCTAAAAGAGTTCAGTTACATCCATTCATAAGCATTAATGAGATGTGAGAATTTACTTACCCGGAGTCCTTTACGTTAATAGGTTCTTACTTAAATTGTGAAGTGAACTCCTTCAACCATTCTCAATGTAAGGCCTCGAAATGACCTAGTTGTGATTATAGAAAGAAAGTCTACTTAATTCGATCGTCCCAACTTAGATCTTATGTTCTTAATCCAAGAATGTCCATTATCAATTTATAAATCCATATTTAGTTCTCATATTATCAAGTATCACGTTTTTTAAGGGTACAATTCAACTCCTTAGCTTGGGCATAAACCTAATCTATGTTCTCCCACCAATTCACTTTAGGGCATAATTATGTACAAGTCATAAATTTCAATATCAAGTGTTAACGTTTTTACCTTTAAGTTCACGATATCCCAGTGTTGCGGGAGCGGTATTGGATTCTTAGGCATGGGCTTAGGTGGCGCAAGCAACAGCCCTGGGAATCTAGGCACCTGGGGGCCTGGCATTAGCACTGGGCTCTTGCTGGGCCCCTGGTGCTGCTGGGCGCCTGATGCTGCTGGGCGCCCGATGCCTGCTGGCGCCTGGTGCTACTGGGCCCCTGATGCCTGCTAGGCGCCTAGTGCTACTGGGGTGCTGGTTGTTGCTCCTTGTCACAGGACCAGAGCAGCAGAATTTTGGTCCACAGTGAGTCACGACCTCGGTCACAAACGGTGGATTCACAGCGGCAGTGTACGACGACGCGAGCAGCAAGGACAGAGAGCAAATATGAC
>MEJB01000108.1:117773-196051 GCA_001752375.1 Rhazya stricta
CTCTAGAGTTGAGCACTCGATAAACTAACAGAATCTTACCTTTCAACCTTGGAAAAATAGCTTCTTTGAGCAATGTAAATTAAATTCCTGCTGAGGGTCACCAGATCACAATCCTAGCCCTTCCGCGCGTTTCCCAAAACCCAATGCCGGGTTTAATCATTTTAATTTTTTTTTCCCTCTTATATATTTTTTATTTAATTCTTTTCTTCTTTTTCTTTTCTTTGTTTTGCGATTCTTCTTTTTTTTGAAGAGAGGAGAGATTCGCCGCGGCGGGGCCGCGGTGGTTACGCAGAGAGGAGACGGACTGGCTGCGAGCCGTAGAGGCACCCGAAGTGAGGAACAAACCAACCAATGTCTCTTATTCGATACAGATAATATTTTCGTACTTATTAAACTTACGATTTCAAAATATAAACCACATATAAAATTTTCAACCATGGATGGCACAAAATTTCACACAATCAAACAAAAATTAATAAAGGAAAAATTTCGGGTATTACATGTATAGAAATCGAGATTTTTACACTATGACTTATATTTATAATAGATTTAGTACAGGACCTCGACAAAACTTACCCGTATGATATGTCTATAGGGCGTGATATTCAAGAAGCTTAGAGGGCTTGAACTCAATTGAAGTCGATTATAGGTGAGTTCCTAAAATTATTTTCTTCAAATGCATTTGACTGTGCATGGTATACCTCATGCACTTGAGAAAATATATTTAGAAAGATTACCTCTTATATTCAGTTCTTTTTAATAAATCATGCCTTATGGATGCCTTTGAATGGGAAAAACGAAGATTCTTACATTTTATTTTGAAAATGCTATACAATTTTGGAGTAAGATTTGAATTCAATTTGTCTGGCATGGCTCAAAAGTGGCAAACTTGGAATTATTTTGGAAAATATGCCTAATGCCTTTTGAAAGCTAGTTGATTCATAAAGTTTCCTTGTATTTTGTGTGATTGTTTCTCGATTTGTCCCGAATCATTGTGATAATTGATAAGAGGAGTACTTTGTTGAATGTCTCGAGAGCTAGCTAGTTGAACAAAGTACTATACTTGGTTGGTCACTGGTATGAGGACCGCTTGAACCTTTTGGGCTACAGTTCTCAAGATAGCCATATTACCTTAGATGGTGGTCATACTTGTGGCACACCAGGAATGCATCGAGTAGATGCTCGCACCCCACGTACCCATGATGTGTTTTGGACACTCACATTCGAGGTTAGGAGATTTAACCCTAGAGCGACCAATTCCTTATTACCGAATTAGCGGGTAAGTTATTATGTGATAATTTGGAGTGAGGTTGAGAGTCACGTGCTCTAAAGAGGTTACAAGGCAGTTTGCTGACCCTACCAACTGATGAAGGTGACTCCATAAGGGCGCCGAAGAAGCTGAAAATTTGTTCAAGTTCAAGAAATACGGCGATGGGCAGCTTGTTCTTGACCCGTTAAGTCTTCTTGAAGGCCCAGTTACAATGGCAAGGGCTAAGAGATTTAAAGAGGCTTTAAATGGGCTTATTATTGAAGAAATTTCGTGCTTAGAAAGGCCAACAAGTCCAAATCAAGTTGGAGGTTAGACAATCAACTATTGAAGTTCTTGATTCTTGGTGTCAAAGTTGAAGTCAAATATGACTCTACTTGGAAGGGGGCACGATTTCTTGTAGGATTTTGAAGATCCTTGAAGGTTTTATGTCATAAAGAAGGATTTGGCAAACTGTTAAGAATATAAGGATTATCCTTCATCTTTTAGGAAAATAAGTTAGTAGTAGTTTCCTATTTTTGTGGTACACATTCTTTATCCTTGGTAAACTTGGAAACCATTTTGTAATATGATATTTTAGGATTATTGAGTCCTCTTAGAAGTCACACACACCACACCTTTAGTGTGTGTGCTGCCCCAACCGTAGCTTCCCAAGTTTTTGTTCGTTTTTTCAATAACTATTTAATTTCTTTCCTACTTTTTCTAGGATCTGAGTATTATAAATACCTTTAATGCAAGACTTCATAAAGATCATGAGATTTTCAGATTGTTAATGATTTTCAAGAGATTATTTCTTTCATACTTTGAACTTATCGAGTTTTATACTTGTCGCATTCTACTTCGACTTATCACTTAGATTCTTGGTAATACTTGGACTAAGTGTGGCATGTTCTTTTATTGCCTTGGTTATTCTACTAGGCAAAGGATCAAGGCTCAACAAACTTTGTAACACCCSAAATTAGGAACCTTATCCTAACTCGGGAATGTCACCATTTACTCACTGACACGAATTTGTGAAAACCCAAAAAMATTTAAAAACCAAATAAGAAATACTTAATAATAAACAAAAACCATTCTAATTAACAAACATCTTAATCCATAACATTCATTTAAATTAACTTCAGAGTATCATGATTTTCCCACAAGCGACCTCCTCGCACCATCTAGCTACACATCACCTGAAATGCAGAATGAGAGAAATAGAATGAGCTATAAAGCCCAGTGAGTAAATCTCATGCATGAACAAACATGCCCTACATGTCATGAGTTATAAAACTTCACCTATCTCATTGAAAACTTTCAAATCATTTTCGTCTATAACMTTTCCACAAAATCTTTCCTTTCAAAATGCAAGAACTTTGTAAAAACCTTTCATTTTGTTACATTCTTGAGCTCACTTGAGTGTAACGCCTAACCATTAAGCTCTGCAGTGGGCCATAGTTATTTGGAACTCGACTTCATTCCTACCGGTAGTACCGCAAAGCGATTAACATTCCTTTACTTTTCCTTTCATCTCTTCACCTCCTCGAGGTGAATCATTATCTACCTTCCCAAAGGATTGGTTCGGGTACGCCGGTCTCCCATGCCCCATTTCTGACTCACATCTTTCATGGCTAGGTTTTACACCCCTTTTTCAAAAACTCTAGCATTTTCCTAAACACGTTACAATTTATAAAATACATTCCGTTTCAAAATTTCATTTCCTAAACCATTCACTTTCTAAATGTATGAATGGCCCATGCCAGGAACGATGTAGAACATTAACTACATACCCATGACATGAAATGCATACAACCGTAATTAACATGACATTCCACACAATCAACACATTTCATAACATAATCCTATACCGCCACCACATAACACACAACAAAAGAGATAGGCAGGTATGGGGGTTTACTTGTATAGAATCTCATATACAACACATTAATCCACCTAAAGGGATTCAGATACATCCATTCATATGCATTAATGAAATGGGARAATTTACTTATATAGAACTCAGATTCAATAACAACAACACATATACATTAACGAGAATGTGAGAGTTTACTTACCCGGAGTCCTTTACGTTAAAGGTTTCTTATTTAAATCTCGAAGTGAAAATCCTTCGACCGTTCTCAATGTTAAGGCACTCGGAACGACTTAATTGTGATTATAGAAAGAAAGTCTACTTCGTACGACTGTCCCAACTTAGATATTCAGGGTTTATTCCAACAATTTCATTTGCCAATTATTAATCCATACTTAGTTCCCACATTACCAATTATCACGTCTTTTAAGGGTACAATTTAAACTCCTTTGCTCGGGTATTAACCTAATCTATGTTTCTCCCATAATTTTATTTTAGGATATAATTTTATAGGTCATAAATTTCAATATTAATTAATAATGTTTTTACCTTTTAAGTCCACAAAGTCCAAGTGTCTCGGGAATAGTATTGGGTTCTCGGGCGTGTGCTCAAACGGTGCGCGCAACAGTCCTGGGCGTTTGGGCGCTAGGCRCCCACTGGCACTGGCGTTGGCACCTAGGCGCAGAGCGCTTGGGTGCTTGCTATTTCTGGAAGCTAGCAAACAGCCAGTAAGGGTTCAGTTTTCTGGCAAACTCCGACAACAAGTAGAACAGCAATGGCATCTGGTCGGACTTGGTAGATCTRGCCGGCGAGATGAAGGAACCAGCGATAGCAAGCTGAGGACTCAACCTCTGTGCTGTTGTTGGACTGATCAGGCTTCTTTGGATGGTGATTGGGAAGTCACAACCAGTAGACAGAGGAGAAGAAGAGGAAGGCAGATCTGGCTGCACGACAGAACACCCAAGCGATGGGCAAGACGCCCACAGATCTGGTCAAGGAAGAACAGATTTGGATGGGCTCCGCTACGTCGAGCGACTGAGCATGGTCCTTCCTCCATCTTGGCGAAACCTTTGAGCAGAGAAGAAGAAGAAGAAGAAGAAGATCTCCAGCAGACGCAGATCACGTGCCTCTGGAGTGCAACAACCCACTGCGGTGTAACCAGAAGAGGCGACGAGCAGTAGATGAGGCTGGATGACGCGCAACAGCAAGGAGTGGCTGTGCGGGTCACATTGCAGATCTTCTCTGAGCAACTACAGATCTGATAGTAGATCTGGTCACGGCTCCGAGAATCGAGCACTGGCAATGTGTGCTGCGAGCAACGTCCCTCGAGCACCAGCGTGGAAGGGATGGACTTGGCAGAGAACTCCTGTGTGACAAGCAGCCTGCCGATCGCAAGCAGCGACGAGCAGCGGCCACTTCAAGTGTCGGCAGTGGGAGAAGGGAAGAGAAGCGGGAGAGAGGAGAAAGAGAAAGGAAAGGCCACAACGAGCGGCATCAGGTTGACAGAGGAGGAACGACAGTAGTGGCAGCGAGAAGAGAAGAAGAAAGAGGCGGGTAGGGTTTGGGAGTTGGCGGCGACAGCGTAAAGGGGAAGAAGATGAAGATGGTTTAGGGTTTCTTTTTTTTTTTTTTTTAACACTTGGGCCCTAACCCAAATCTTTCGGGCCTTCCCATTTGTAACTAATCCAAATCCTTAAATTAAATTCAACAGGCTTTCTTTCAATAACAGTCTAACTTCCGACGGAGAAACGAATAGTCCCATTTGTCAAGCCTCTAACTAACCAAGGACCTTAATCCGACAAATATGAAAATTTTCGTACTTATTTGAAATAACAACCATGTACAAATTTCCAACCCTAGTTGGCACAAAAATTCACAAGATCAACCAAAAATTCATAAAAAGAAATCTTGGGTATTATCAACTTGTTCCTTAACGGTTCTTGGGGTTTTTTGCACTTGTTGTCGGGTTTTGTTGTACAAGTTAGGGTTGAGTTTGCATCAGTTAGTCTAAGAGCTTTGGTCCCAATGAAATTTTGCTTATCTTTATTTGTTTCTTGTCATTCTTATTTTTTTAATTAAAAAAAAGAGAATGTTCTGATCTTTAATCTAAATTCTTGAAAATCTTGAATCTTTAACACATATTCTGTCCGAAACTTTCTCTTGGAGAAATCTTGATCTTTAATTGATTCTTGAAAATCTTGAATCTTTATTGCTGAATCTTGAATAATAATTGCTGGAATTTGTTTATTGGTCAAAAATCTTGGGGAAAATTGTATCTTTATTGGGATATTGGACTGAAATCCTTGTTTCTTGATCATACTCTTATTAAAGATACTATATTTATATTTTTCTTTGTTAAATTCATAGTTCTTGGAGGAGAAACCTTTTTTCTTTCTTATTTCTTTGATTCTCGTGGAAGTTAATTCTGGTTACAAAAAAAAAAGCCAAAATACGCCAATCTTAATTTATTGTTCCTTAGTTCATCTATATCTCATTCTTCTTGCTACATTAGTTCTTGGATTGCTTTGAATCTTTGTGATTTAGTTGTTAGTTCGAATTTTTGATTGTGTTGAAACTCTTTTAAGATTAAAGTGGTGAGACTATCTAAGAGGGTTGATTGCAATCACAAGGGTTGAGTGATTCATTCTTGAGTGTAAACACGCGAGGGAGTGCTTGTGAGGTTCTTTTTTCTATTACTAACCTTTTTCCAGGTACTGTAACAATATCTGAAGGACAAGTCCCTAAACTTACTTATGACGCCTTAATTTCTGAGATGATGAAGTAAATAGATGCTAAGTTTGAATCTATTCATGAGAGGATGGATGAGATGGACAAAAACAAAAGAAGGGAGCCACCTCAAAATAATCCCATTAGACAACCTAGGGGTAGACACAAAAGGAGCAATGGGGAGATGATGATGATGTTATTTTAGATGAGGAGGAGTAAGATAATTTCTCTACAAATTGAGGGGGATTTGGAAGGAATAGAGGAGATCAATTGGGAAGAGATAATGATCTTGGGGGGAATAAAGTTGAAAATTCTATCTTTCCAAGGGAAGAATGATCCCAAAGCTTTCTTGGAGAGGAAAGGAGCCTGGAAATGGTCTGTGATTGTCAAAACTACTCAGAAGTCAAAACGGTAAAACTTGTTGCTAATGAGTTTATTGATTATGAAAGATAAGATGAGGAATGAGGAGCACCCTATAGAAACTTCGGATGAGATGAAGAGAATCACGAGGAAGCGGTTTATTCCCAGTTACTATCATAGGGACCTATTTAATAAGTAGAGATTTGATATGAGTGGAAAACCATTGAAGCCAAGAGCCGATTTGAGTCGATCTAGCGCATTGTGAACTCATCATGGAAAAGGGTTTTGCGATCCTTAATAGCTAAAACATGGGCCTCCCCAACTATGTTCAAGATCAGATTTTGACGTGCAAGTGGCTTACGTTTTGTAGCCAGCCGGAGGAGGCCCATCCAAACTGCGTGCGGGAGTTCTATGCCAATCTAGTCACACCAAATGCCTAGACAGTCATGGTTCACGGTGTATGGGTATCTTTGATGAGCTTCGATGTCAACCAGATCTATAAACTAGCAAACTTTGAATGCAAGTATTGCACTTTCTGGGACAACATGATCGAGAARAGCTGGTCGATAGTCCTCAAGACACTAACAGTGGAAGGAACCTAATGGACCCTATTTAAGGAAGGTGTGAGATTTGTAACTAGAGCGAATCTCCTTTCTCCAGCCTGGGTTTGGTTTCATTTCATCAAATCTGGTCTGATGCCAAGCACCCATGACACTACTATCTCACAAGGCTACATGGTCCTTCTCTTTTGCATTGTCACAGGAAWTCCTATCAATGTAGGGCAATTCATTGTCAATGAAATCAGGGAGTGCCAAAATAAAAGTACCGAGAAGTTGTTCTTCCCTTGATTAATCATGGACCTATGCGAAGTAGAGAATGTTCTCCTACTATTGGGTCACCTAAAATCATCAATGACGGGCTCATCATCGGTGTCACCATTTAYTGGTTATGTCGAGATGCTGAGCCCAGCATCTTCACCACCATGAACAACTAGCTGCATGGCAACCCGAGCAAACTTGCAACCCCTCGCAGGACTCAACCCTTGTTGAACAATGTGCCTTGCACGACTAGGGAGGGGAATTGACCATGGCTCAGCGTTTTCATGCCTCTATTCTGCAAAAKTTTTAGCAACAACAAAAGGCTTTCCAAAAGTAGTTCGCAGAAGAGCACTTCGCCTATTGGGAGTATAGGTGACTCTTTGATCGGGATGTCGAAAAAGCACTCTGCACCAGCTCCTCCCGCAGGCTTCCGGAGTTCACCCCTTTCCCTAGCTCTCTCAAAGAAAAGGTAAAGCAGTTGCACAGGATCTCTCTGATGATTGATAGACAAAATCGCATATGCAATAAAGCTTTACTCATGTAAGTATACACGGTTTACAAGTAATATAGAGTGAATAAGAGTATCGTCCCACAAGGATTGTTGGTTCAAAAGTGATGGTTCAAATTCCTAAAAAAATCAATTGGTTGTTGGTTATCACGAAAATAAAATAAAATAAACTAGAATTATCTAATCACAATGATTATGAAATAATTACAGTAATCGCACAAACGATATGATCAAGAGCTTAAAAGTAAGTTAGAGTTAAAAATCCCCTATGTACTAATATTCGAGAAGTCAAAAGATCAATGCTGCGACAAGTTGTAGCAAATGACTTCTGAGCAAATACTACAGCAGATGTTTAGCTACAGTATAAATGCAAATCGAGATAGAAATGACCTCACCCTTTCAGTTTTTTGTCCTTGTTCCTATTTCACTAAGTTGTTCTACCTATTGGAGTTACTTAGCTGAAGGAACTTGAATAAAGTTCAAGTCTCATATGGATGGAATATGAATGTCTCTAATATTCTATGGTATCTCTAAGATATTAAACATTATCTCAAGATAATCAAACTCACATCTATTCAAGTTTTCCACCTCTTTTATTACCTTTCAAAGTTCAAGAGACTCAGACAAATACATTCATAGCTAATAAAAAAGTGAATGTTAACGACATATAATCTTGAGTAAAGCATTTATAAAGAGCAAACTTTACTCAAATCATTCAAATAAACATTAAATACATAGGTTCATCGAAACTCTAACTTCTTTCATGTTCTTGGATGAAACAAAATATAGATGTGAAAGATTAACATATTGAAATACATCTTAAAATAATCTCTAAGAGAATGAGAAACAAAGCCTAAGGAGGTTGATGAAGTCCAATAGTGAAAGCTTCCTTGAAGTCTTCTTCTTCTTCTAAGCTTCCCTCTTTTTGTTCTCTTTCTATCTCCTCTTTTCTCTCCTCTTCATTTCTTGCTGTAAAATCTGATTCCTCTTTTCCTTTCGGCCTCCTCTCTTTTTGTCTCCTCAAGCTTGCCTTGGAAGTTTGGCAAAAAAAGGTGTCATAAACACTTTTGCTTTTTAACTTTTTACTTTTTGACTTTTTGTTTTTTACCTTTTGCTCTTTAGCTTTTTCACTCCAAAAATAATTATCCCCTTTATCCAATTATAACTTCTCTTTTCTTCCTTGACTTTCTTTATTTGAATAAAATATTCATTTTTTCTTGTAATATTCAGTGCTGCAGCCTTGCTTTTTTAAGCCATTGCTGTCCATTTTAATAGCATAGAATAAATCTTCACTTGTTCATCAAATGACCTTCTGTTTTGCTGATAGAATCATTTTTCCTTCAAGATAGAGTATTTTATCTTAGCAAATGCACATGAATTCTATAATTTCACACTATTGTATAATTAAAGTCACTTGATCGATTCTAAGCAATATTCAAGATAATATAGTATAAAATCGCATTTCATCATATTAAAAATGGTAAAAACATGCATATAATCAATAGTAATATCAGTGGTTTACTACTCACATCAACAACACCCCCAAACCTAAACATTGCTAGTTCTCACGCAATAATGAAAGAAAAAGGAAATACAAAATCTACTTTGAATAATGCTTGAGAAAAGGTCAACATTAGATTCCTCATTCATGGATAAGTATTTTAGTCACCTTAAGCAATTATGTGATAATGAGCCATGATTAATTATATGTCAAGAGTACAAATTATCCCAACTCGCTATAAAAGACTAATGTGATTTCAACATATGTTCAACAAATTTCTTTTCCATACAAATCTTGAATTCCCCAAATTAGAAATAACAATGAACAATTGAAAATTAGGTTAGTGACAGAGGTTAAAAGTGTTGGTGTAGCTTTAGTGCTGGCTCTTTTTTTTTTTTTTTTTGAGTAATGTGCACAAACTTTGCTCTATCTTGTCACAATAATTGTTTGACGCGAAAATCAGCATTTATTATGAAGATTCCCGATTACTAGGTTCAAGTCACAAAAACAAGAATTTCTATGCATACTCGTACCTAATATCACTTTTTGACKCAAAATTACACATTGAGTAACATGCATAATATTGGTTACTAGACAATTAAAGGGAAATATTTTTGTTATAATTATATGTTTCTATTAACTTAAGATTTCTATTTTTTAAAAAAAAAAAAATCAGCTTGTGGACTCGTCCCTAAAAGAACTTAGAAGTTTAATTGGCAAGAAACCTTACTACCTGGTCAACCATGGAGTTATGTAGAATTTTCCAGTTATTAAGTTGCATTTGCATGCACCTAATACCAGCAAAACAGGATGTCTACTTTGCTAATCAAACATACAACCAAGCCTTCTGAAATATAGCAAACGGATCAAACTAACAAAGTGAGAAGCAGAAGATTAGCAGGATAATTGGGTAAAGATTAGCTGGATAATGGGCAAGTGCAGGTATGAAGAGCTGAAGTTTTAACAAGTTCTGTAACACATAAGACTTGTATCACGGTAGTAGTCGATCCCTAAATTGTTCACTTTATCTCCCACGATTTGGACAAACATTTGCGAAGTGTGATGGATCACCACAGACAAAGCACCTTCCAGATATCGGTTCACCTGTTGCAGAGACAAATACTACATCATTCGCATGTGCTCCTCTTCGGCTGCCACGACCACCTCTCCTGGTACTGGTAGGATTAGATGCTGAATTGCTCATATTTGCATGTGGGATGCTTCTGCCTGCACTCATGATATCTTCCCATCTGCATGGAGAGACCATGAATCAGATGCGAAAAGCTGTCGCAGAAAGAGTTCAAGAATTAGACTCACTTCACCGGTGGCATAACTGGTGCCGACATTTTTTTAGTAGTACATGGTGTTAGAACACTTCAAATAGGTAACAAAACCATTTAGAGGGAAAATCACAAGAAAGCATTCTTAGAGAAAACATACTTGACACAGAGCACAAAATGGATCTAAGTTGACATACACAAAGAAGTTGCAGGCCTGCAATTGACAAGAATAGAACTTTCTCCCTCTATTGCTTGCTGTATTAGCAGTCCTCAAAACACAAGGTAACCCACATGAGTTACAAGGGATTGAAGATTCTCCTGAAAAAATAGGAAGTAATAGATTGATTAGATAAGCCACTGAACCTCCAGATGATAGTAGAAGTTTGTTCTATACACAATATAATCCTATTAGGAAGTTGAGGATTCAACTATTTGCTATAAACTAAAAAACAATGTCAAGGACTTATATAGCCTCATTGAGGCAGAAGACAATAAGAAATAACAAATAAAGAACACTAAGGATGCATCACATCAGAGGTCAAACTTATAGGAAATCACAAGTATGGATGATGTGGATTCTACAGGTGGCTGGTGATTCTCTTAGACATTATCCTTTAGTATAGCACTTCTCTGGATTCCAAGTCCCGAGACATAATAGCATGATGTAATAACGGTCATAGAGGTGCTATGTGTAACTTCACACTGATCACCTGTCAAATCATTTTCCGGGTTAAATTCCCGAGTTCTTGCACTACGACTACGAGAAGCCTCTGATGGACAAGTATCTGAAGGATGCCCTGTTTGCCTGCAATATATGCAAGCCGTCCGCCTTCTAGAACTGCTCTGTTGACCACTGTTGGAAGATGCAGCATTACCCTGTCGTCTACCTGGAAAAGASTATTAAATAAATAGGCAGTTAAGTGACCAAACTAGGCCAACCACAGAAACTAAATGTAAATATATTATTCTTATTCACTATATTATTCATGAATCTTCCTGCAAAGATAAGGCTGTTCTTTCGTTGGACTTCAATCTACATTCCTTGCCACCTAAACAGGGCCTAAACATTGTTTTATTTTTTCTTTCTTTCTTTCTTTGGGTTGCAGTAGCAACCAACAAAATACAACTCCATTACAGTTTCCAGAAAGTTTGACAATGACTAATTAATGCTTCAAAGTAATTGCAATACTAGAATCTCTAAACATTTTGTTAACTGTCATTCATGAAAACTTTCCCAGATGACTCTCCCCAAAAGGAGGAAGTTTGCTAGAAAAATTTCAAAGCAGTAAAGATCCTACACTTTCATATTTTTTTTCCATTTCTCGAATTCTCGCCAGTGAACATGCTCTTTTTTTGATGTTTCCAAGAGAATATACTTCTGCACCAGTCTCTAAAACAAATGCTATAATAAATAATTGACTTCTTTCTCATAAAATGCCTCACAATTGTCTACTTCAAACTCAATCAGTGGGCAATAACTGGAGAAGCCTAAGAACTTTCTTAAATAGTTTAGGAAAACAACGTGGAACAACATTAATTGTGTAACTTTTATTTAGTGCCTTCCTCATCCAATTTTGCAGTCCTCACTAGCTTCCCCAATTTCAGTTCTATGTCATGTGTTTAAGTTGCATATGTCGACTCTCATCCTTCAAATCTTATCTCAATCTGACAATTTCAATCATTGTCTTCTTTTTCCTTTTTGGTTCGTAAAATTGCAAACTTCAACTCCTATTTTTCATATTAATGGCCCACCTCCACACCCCGCTCCTTCCCTCGTTGTATAGTCCTTAAAATGGAAGAACAAGAAACCATACWAGTAAAAAGAAACTGAAAACAACTTATATTGGCACACTACTTAATTGAGAAACCATACTAGTAAAATAGGTGCTCAGATTGAGACTGAAACAAATTGACCATTTTCCAACTGGCCCTACGAGAACAGCAGAGAACTACTCTACAGTGTTAAAGCAAATTGTCTCATCTTTCAATTATATCTTGAGACATCTTCTAGACTTGCACTGGGCAATGGGGCCACCAGCTAAATACAAGGGTTACTCTTGAATTTATCCTTGGAAAGGCACATAGAATATGAATTATAGGTATTTCTCTTTAACATTGCTCATGAAGCATATGAGTTGAAATGGACCAAATACCAGCTACAATCCTAAAACCTCTAGCTGAACTTGATTATCAATTCCATTTGTTGGAAACTGAATCGAATCTGATCAGAGCATTTATTAAAGACCAAACTCAAAATCCAAGTGTTAAGAAATACTGACAGATACTGTAATTCAAAAGTGATTTAAGTTTATTTAAGAAAACCATACATGTCATTTAGCTTTTCTTAAAACCTCACGTTAACTATCAGGACTTGAATTTTTGGAAATTGGTAAAGGATGAACATGAGGACCTACATAAAACGAGGTTAGAGAATAGTATTCCCATATGAAACAATTCTAAATTTACTTTTAACTTGTTTTAGTTAGAGAAAACAGACAAGAGAAGTGTTTGCAAGTAGTTTTCCATGTCACTTTCATGTTTTTTCAATTTATATAGGAGCTTGAGAAGTTACTTGTCACCAAGAAAATAATCAAGTCTCTGCGATAGTAAATGGTTCTTGCTAACAAACTATTTTACGCCCTTTTTTCTCTGTTTATTATTCTGTAAAAGAGACCTCAGTACCAAGAAAGCAAAGCGGCCCCATTATTGAACCTAAAAACTTTACAAACGGTAATAAGGAAAGAGAAAAATTTCTACCCCTAACAATACATAAATGAAATGCTGAATATTTTTATTATACATGATTGACAAAGGTGTGCACGTTCATTTGCATGATTTGATGGAACATTTAACATATTATTGCATATATCAAGAAATTATTTAGCTACATAAATAATGCTGAAATTTAGGTGATGTATGTGCACCGTGAATATAAAATGGGGAAAAAGTAATGCTAATACTGTTCAACGTTAAACCGAATGAATTATCAATAACTAGAAGCAAATTCAGAATTCAGATTCACAACTAGAATACAAGTTATTCATCACCATTTAAGACAAATAGGGATATTCATGTACTTCTCTTTTGATTTATTATATGTTGCTTTCTGTTATACTTTGGCATTTTTTTCATGGTATGTGCCATCAGGACTGATACCCAGGAAAGAAGATTATTCTATGGAATATATCTTTTTATCAAATGTCCGAAATAAGACATACATATTTAACTGCTATCAGCCAAACTACAACTTGCAAATAAATAAAGCACAATGCAGACATTTCATATTACTTCATTGGAAATAAGATCAAAACAAGTTACAGGAGCACATTCATGTCTGCATGTTATTCAAGTAAGCAATCTAAAATTACCAAATAAAGGTTATACAAAGTTACTGCCAAGTGCATACCAGGAACACTAGAAGCATTCCGAGAGCCTGTTCCACAAATTTCCACCAGCTGCCTTAAAGTAGCATCACAGCCCCCAATGCAACCTAGCAAGATTTAGAGATCACCATCATTTCAGATGCAAATCAGAAAATAAACAAATAACAGATCAAGAAAACGCCAATTATCTTCAAAGTGAAAAAATGAGAACAGTTCAGTTGTTTACAAAAAAAAAAATGTATGACCATAAGTAAAGCTGTAGATATCGCCATCCAAGARTTGTCAACTGAAAAAAGCAAGAACCCTGATTGAACTATTTAACATTCACAGTCATGAACTACAAGAAATCTATGTTATCTAAACACTTTGAAGGTAGACCAAAGCAAGTGAAAAGGAAACAGATAAACAAAGATAGTTGAAACCCTTTGAAATTTGTAACTTTCCGTATATCAAAGGATTAACATATAAGCCATTGCAATTATAAGGAATGATGTTCCCCGAACTTTTGCATGCAACTTTAAGACCAATGATTGTCTTGATTGAGTTCTAAAGTATTTGTCAATTACCTTAAAAAGTTAGATTTACCCAAGTACAAACAAGACAGCAAAACATGTTGTTAATTCATATTTAGTGCACTACAACCAGTTTGCTATTATTTCTTGCCCACGGGGACTACTAATGCCAATCATGTTCTGGTTCTTTCACCATTTTACTTGATAAAAGGTCGAACTATTTTTTCAGTAAAAATGGGAATCATGTCATTAGAGTAAAAATTCTGAAAATTTGTTTATCAATGCAATGACCCACTACTGTACACAACTTATTGGCTAATAGTAGAAAATCAAGCTAGACAATTAGGAAATTATGAATTTCCTGGTAGACTAGGGATTGATGATTTGTGTAGCTAATTTTAGGAGTGTAATGAGGTGTATCTACTGCTGTAATTATCCTATATCTTACCTTAGTTAGCTGATACTAATTCCTAATTTCAAGGATTGGTTTAAGGCTCCTTTCTGTATATATGTACATGGTCTGTTACCAATGAGAATATCAGAAAAATTCTCCTCAAATTTTTTCATGGTATCAGAGCAAATGAGACCTAACTTTGCTGCTGCCTCTAGTCCATTACCTAGTCTACATTCTGGGGCCTTACCATCTTCTCCTTGTTCAGATACTCAAGAATTTTTTCTGCCCTATTATCAACGGCAGGTTCTAAACAAACTTCTTCAGTTAGTGGAACTTCATCCACTCCTTCTCGAACCTTAAACAACCAAGGTCCCATCTGAGAACAACCTCATTCCTGTGACCAGCCATAAATTCACTGGTCCAATTGTCCCAATCTGTCATGATGTTCGTCAGTGGTCGAAGCCATGATGATTACCTCATTGGAGCCACTGCTCAGCCCGATTCAGATGATCCCAACTTCAAAGTCTGGAGAGCCAAAAATAATTTGGTAATGTCCTGGCTAATCAACTCCATGACTCCAGAAATTGGTCAAATATTCCTACTTTATACTACTGCAAAAGAAATCTGAGATGCAGCTCGTGGCACATTCTCCAGCAGCGAAAATACTGCTGAACTCTTCTAGGTTGAAAGCATCCTGCATGATCTCAGACAAGGCGAGACCGCAGTTACCACTTACTTCACAACCCTCACTTGCTATTGGCAACAAGTGGATCTTTTCGAACATCACATGAATGGGATGACAGTACCTATTTCAGAAAAATTGTAGAGACCAAACGTGTTTTCAAATTTCCTATGGACATCAACAAAACTCTCTTGATGAGATGCGCAGCCAAATCCTTGGTGTCATACCTCTGCCAACTCTTCAAGATGGATTTTCTAAAGTTCATAGAGAAGAGAGAAGAAAACGCTTTTATGATGAGAAAATCAGAAGGACTCTCTGCTCCTGAAGAATCAGCTCTTGCTGCCCACAAGGATGACGCTGCGGCTCCTAGTCCAACAGCCTACGCTGCTCATGATACTCCTCAAAGTCATGGAGGCAACAAGCATCGTACAGGAAGACCCTGGTGTGACCATTGCCGAGAGTCAGGCCACGTTAAAGAAACATGTTGCAAACTGCAGCTAAAGCCATCAGATTGGAAGCCCAACCGCACATCAGGCGATGTGAGAGTCGAGGAAATATGGCCTCCACAGAAGGGACTTCAAATCAAGTTCCATTCACCAAGGATAAACTTGAGATGCTTCAAAACCTGATAGCAAGACCCATCGACCTACCACTCCTTCAGTAATTGGCACAGGGGGAGTTGCACATCGAGGTAATGACACTTTTGCCCTCCATGATACTCAAACACCCTCAGCCTCTTTGATTGTGGACTCTGGTGCTTCCGACCACATGACAGGTGATATTTCCCTGTTTTTTTCTTACAACCAATGTCAAGATTATCACACTGTTCGTATAGCTGATGGATCAAGCTCTAAAGTGACTGGAACTGGCACTGTACGTCTCTAACAATTTATTACTCTCAAATCAGTCCCATTTGTGCTTCTTGATTGCAATTTAATATCTGAGCAAGTTGAATAAAGATAAGAACTGTGAAACTAAGTTTTTGGCTAAATCTTGTGTAGTTCAGGACTTGGATTCGGGGAAGACGATTGGAGCTGCTGAACTTGCAGGCTTATATCTTCTCAAAGTCAATAAATCTCCAAAAAATCTGAGACATAGTGCTCTTCGTGCTAGTCCTCAATATCAGCCTAGTAGTAATCATAAGTCCTTTAGTCAGTCCAATAACGATAGTGCAATAATGATTTGGCACTACCAATTAGGTTATCCAAATTTCATGTACCTTGAAYGTTTATTTCTATCATTATTCAGCAATAAAACTTTCAAGTTTTTCAGATATGAAATCTGCCAATTATCCAAACATACTCGAAATTTGTATTCACCACGACCATATAAAACACCTCACCCTTTGTTTTCTCATTCATGGAGATGTCTGGCGACCATAAAAAATCCCAAATATCACTGGGACTCGGTGGTTCTTACTATTAGTTGATGATTATACAAGGTTAAACTGGACATTTCTTAAGAAGGATAAATCTGAAACCAGTAAAATTCTCCAAATCTTTCATACTATCATCCAAAACCAATTCCAAGCTAATATCTAAGTTTCTAAAACCAATAATGCAAGGGACTTCTTTAACTCTACTCTTGGTTCCGACCTACAGTCCGGTGGAATTTTCCACCAAAGTTCATGCGCAGACACACCACAACAAAATGGTGTGGCAGAACACAAAAATCGGCATATACTTGAAGTTGCTCGTTCCTTATTATTCACTTCTAGTGTCCCCAAAAGATTCTGGGGTGAAGCTGTACTCACTGTAAGCTTCCTCATAAGCAAAATGCCTTCACGTATCCTGCATTTTAAAACTCCATTGAAAACCCTTCTTGGTATCTACCCTCACTCTCAGCTTGTGTCCCAAATCCCACTCAAGATTTTTGGTTGCACAGCCTTTGTCTGCATAAATTAGCTAAAAAGTGCATCTTTCTTGGCTACTCTTGTAACAGGAAAGGATATAAATGCTATTGTCCCTATACAAGGAAAATTTTCCACTCCATGGATGTAACATTTTATGAAGATAAACCATCCTACCCGAGTTCTGTAGTTCAGCGGAAGAACAATGAGTATGAATCAAAAGAATTGGGACTGGTCCTCTCTCACTAACAATCTCACTCCAAGGGTCCCTCCTACTCCATTATCACCAAATCCTCTCAATGTTGGTCACACACCAAATCCTCTTAATGCTGGTCACATGTATCCCAAGTTCAGTCCTAACACCACCAGAWCATCCACAAAGTGAATCTGAAYCTACACCTATTGTTCCTGAGTCAAAGTAAATTGAATCCTACTTATGTTTCGTATAAAGAGCTTAAGGGCTACTCTAGGAGAAAGCAAAATCCAAAAACTCTTCAACAGCAGCCTATACAAAATTCAGCAGAACCAAGAGTGAACCAAGTCCAATCAGGCCTAAAGAATAAGAAGTTAAGGCAGCACTTAACTCAGAATCTTTTGGTGAGAAGGCAACAGATTGTGACTTAGATCTTGATATACCTACGGGAGATTACTGTACGTGAGTCAGATGTGCCGCCACAAGTCGCAACTCTCATTTGCCTGCGCATAAGGAGCGTCTTTGCCGGAAAAACCCCAAGTCACCATTTTCAGTATTGCCTGGTTCCATATAGCATGTATTCGTGCCTTGTTGCGTGAACATTCATTCAGGCATCATTTGGAGCAGGTTCAATTTTCTGACTTTGTTTTATTTCGACCAGCTTTGTTTCTCTGTTTTCTTTACATATTTGGTATAATGGCCGATAGGAAGGTCAATAGTTCTGGCAATGTGGTTCTTGTAGTGTCAAAAATCATGGAACATAAGCTTCAATCTCCAAGTGTCTGGAGGGGAGCAAAAAGGTTCGACTTTACTTGCTAAGTATTGATATGAACTATCTATGACTAAGGATCCACCGCAAGATGACTCCAAAAAGATGTGGCTAAGGAAGGATGCTCATCTTGCATATACGAAATTCTGAAAGTGAGGTAATAGGTTTGATCAATCACTGTGAATTTGTTAAGGAATTGATGGAATATCTARATTTCTTATATTCAGGGAAAGGGAATATCTAGTGCATAGCATTTTAGAATATATAGTGCATAGCATTTTATTGTGCATAGAAACAAAATAGTTATTCTCTCGCAAACTATTTCATGGGCTTCAAGAAAACTTATGAAGAGCTTAATATGGTATTACCCGTTAGTCCTGATGTGAAAGTTCAGATGCTTTAAACAGGCTTGGTTTGATTATCTTTGTAATAAGCTGAGCATGATTAACATCTATGCTCCAACTTGCGGGGGAGTGTCACTCTTTATAATCATGCTGTATAATTTCCTATTACAGATGGATGGAAATTGAATCTAGTTGATCAGATGTACTTGACTTTGATTGATGTAAACACAGGGCAGGGAAACCTTTCCTTTTGATATTCATCACTTTATTCCACATATACAGTACATGTTTCCCTATAATCACTCCCTATGCTCCAACTTGCGGGGGAGTGTTACAGGTTGTAAATAGCAAACATGTAAAATAGGAAATTATACAGCATGATTATAAAGAGTGACTAGGCTTGATTATAGGGAGTGATTATGAACTTTCCTATTATGCGATTCTTACTTTGTATGTATATGTGGAATAAAGTGATGAATATCAAAAGGAAAGGTTTCCCTGCCCTGTGTTTACATCAATCAAAGTCAAGTACATCTGATCAACTAGATTCAATTTCCATCCATCTGTAATAGTTTGAATGGCATCAAAGGTTTTRAAGTTGCAAGAGGACAGTCTCAGCATCTAGAGGCACCAACATCAAATCATGCTTGGGCCAAAGCATAACACAACACGTCCTCACTTCCAAGGTTTAACAGAAAATACAATACATATATATATATCAGCTATTCAATTTCTACAACTAGAAAACAGACCTGAACAGGAAATAGTAACAAATATTGAAAACACACGGGAATGAAAGAACTTTCTCAAATATTATTTTTACCTAAGTGATCAACATTGTAATTAGGAGGTATTTCCAGCTGACGAAATTTAAGCTGAATCTTGAAAATAGGACCTGTAAATAGTTCACATAAAGTTGTAAGATGAAATTTAGCACAAGGCATTTTGATTTCTAAGATATGTCGAAGTAATATATTAGCAAGAATGTCTTCAATAATCATTTACGTTAGCTTAATCTTGTGATCAAGGAAACCTACCTGGAGTACAGGTACTGCAAGCAGTTGTGGTTACAACAGCCTGTGATATTGACCCAGGGAGCCAGACAACATTTCTGCACTGAATAGAGAAGACAGATACAAGTTACTAGAGTAGTATGTATCTTGTCATTGCACTGGGAGTTAAAATTCCATCTGAAGTCCTTACGACTCTTACAAGATATTCCATAAGATAGTCAGTCATAAATTGCTTAAAATTATGAATAAGACATATCCCTTTCAACTTGAGGTACTATTTCTTCTAAACATCCCTCAACTTCAAAGAAATTGGACGCAGATATAACAAGAAACATAATAGAGGAGGAAGAAAGAAGCACCTACTTGTGGGAAACCCAAGCATCCAACCATGAAATTTCCATCCTGCATAGAAGGGTTAAAGAATTCTTTTGATATGAGATGGGAAAAAAGTTCAAAACTAGAATCAACAATACAACACTAGAATGAAAAATCTCTCGTAAAGGGGTGAATCAAATGTAACAGACACCTTCCTTAGATATCAATAGGAGTAGATTTAGTTTAAGTACAACCCAAGAATGAATATGCTGTTTTAATTTATTTATGCTTTTAGAATCTAAATCTCCTTTCTCATGTCCTCAAATTGTTGCCATGGTACAGACATACATGTGCTAATTGCTCTCTCACTCAAGACTTTTTGACCTTGGATTGTTATAAGCACCTTACAAGAGCGTTGTTTGGTATGCTAAGATTTGAAGACGTGAACATTACATGTATTTCTGGATCCCTGACCAATCAAGATTAACAACAATCTCATGGCAAAGATGGAATTTGTTTTTCTACTATGGAAGCCTTACTTTCTAAATAACTTCAGATGCCTTGCAAGGCCAAATATATAATTCCTAAGTTCTGAAGAACGCAACATGATATACAATGAAGAAAGACATCATAAGTAGATGACTGGCATAAAATTATAATCTTCACCAGTCATCTAGAGTAGAGTTTTCTCTAACTGATTCAAGAATTACCGGCTTCTGTCGAAGCACCATATCTGATTCATGGCAATGACCGCATCTCCGAACAACATCTCCACCTGTATGAAGCTCGCTACTTGGGGCTCTATTTGATCTACATAGAAAAGCAGACAGATCACTCAGGAATGAAGTTAGTATATAGCTTATCAAATAAGGCCTAGTGTAACCACCTCTCAAAGAAGATAGACATGGCATCAAAGAGTTTTGCTTTATTTGCCCTTGCCTGGAAAAAATTTTCAATGGTATGTTACAATCCTTACGTGCTTCAAGATGATTAGCCAACACAAGAAAAGGGTAAATAAGTACCATACAAGAAAAATATGCAGATGAAAAGGAATCAAGACCAAAAAGATCTCAAAGAGGAAGTAAAGGGCAGGGAGGAAGAAAAGGTATTCTAAATATCTCGAGATATTAAATTACTTTAATTAGAATGAAGAACATATGGCCAACTTTTTTGTACTTGATAAGATCTTATAATCTGTGTTTTAGTTCAAACTGCTACAGTACCTAAATACATTCTTAACCTGGTATTTTCCGAAAGTAGAGTTTCATACTTTAACTCAGAAATATATGCAGATATAAGTCCAACAAGGTCAAAAAGCTTTCAAGCTCTGGTTTTCATACTATTTCCCATGTAAAGGCGAAAGAAAAATGTCAAGCAAAGATTTATAAATCAAACAAGTAACGACAATTTACTTTCTCTTAGAATTATTAGTGTCACGTTAAAAGTTTAAAAAAAGAAATTAAAAAATCAGTACTTCACATTAAGTTCTAGAGTACTTGGAAGAGATAAGGACTCACAGCAAAGTATACACTTCTAATTCTCCTCACAATCTTTCATGTAATACTTGCATGTTAGAACCATGCTTTTGCTACAACTCGTTCACTCTTGGCGCCAGAGATCTCATCTACTGCTTGCTCTTACACAAGGCTCATAAGTTTTCAATTTGAGACTCATTTCATTAAACCAAAGCTGTATTATTATTTCCCAGAACATGTTCGATATAGAGCAAGATCACCCCAAACATTTCAATGGGCCCTAACTATTATGCTTTCTTCCATCAACTTGAAAGTTTCCAAGCAGAATGTAGAAACCAAATAATTCTCAAAGCTCTGAAAACCATCTATGATTCACTGAAATTGCATAATGCCTTCTTCTCAAAATTACTGTCCTATTAGACCTTTTTTTGGGTCAGCCAGACTTCCCTCGAGTAAAATCATTTTATTCTTACTTTAAGAAATGGTTCACCATGAGCAGGAATGTAAAACCTACTTAAACATACATCATCATAACATCAAAAGTTAAAGAGGACATACATGATAAAATCCTCTTAGTAAGGTCAAAATTTAACTGTACAAGTAGAAACTGACATTAAATTTGAAAAGATAAAAGAATACAGAATATGATAAGAAAGAAGTCCTCTTTTCAGTGATAGTATAACTTCCCATTAATATCTTAAAGTAAGAAATACAGACACTTTAATATCTCATGGACCTCAGAACCCTCAACATGATAGCGATTCAAATGTGTGGAAAATATGGAAAGATATTTATTTGATTCTATTCTGAGAAATCTTAGGATATTCCCCTAATTATGTGATTGTAAATAATTGACTAGGATTTACCATAATTAGTTAGGGTTTTCTCTACGTATAAATAACCTAGTATTGTACTATGAGAATAATATAGTAGATTATCAAAGTTTTCATGGTATCAGAGCTAGGGCTCTTCTAAGGTTTTCAATGGCTGACTTAATGAGCCAGTGACCTCCATTCTTTTCTGCCTCAAAAAAACCAGATCTTTCTTGTGAAGACTTATTCTTCTAACTCTTAGCAATATGGGTGATGATTCCTCARAGACTAAATATAAACCTCCAACCTCTAAAGGAGGTTCAGGTTTTCTTGCTCAAAAAGGTAGTTTTCCATAAGCTTCAACTGTCTTTTCTAATCTAGCACCATGGATCATTGATTCCGGTTCTTCTGACCAAAAGTGCAACAACCTGAATTGCTAGTCTACTCTTGGAAGAAGCAGATTCAAAATAAGGAACCTTAGCTTTCCACCTACCAAAACTCCTCTTGGATGATGGTTTTATGAATGAAACATGTATAACAGTTCCAAATGCTTCAAATAATCATGATAAAACTGTTTCTATAAACTCTGATTCTGATATTCCTCTTGCCCTTAGGAAACAGACCCGCACTTGTACCACGCATCCTATTGCTAAATATGTCTCCCATCATAGGTCATCCCCAAGCTATAGAACATTTACTGTTAATCTATCCAGTTTTTCAATTCCAAAACATATTCAAAAAGCAATGAGCCAACCTGCATGGAAAATGGCCGTTTTAGAAGAGATGAGGCTCTTGAGAAAAATGGAACTTGGGAGATCGTCAGATTAACTAATGAAGGTAAAATGGTAGGCTGCAAGTGGGTGTTTACTGTGAAATACAGGGCTGATAAGAAGATTGAAAGGTACAAGGCGTGGCTTGTGGCTAAAGGTTTCTCACAAACCTAAGGAATAGATTACCAAGAAACATTTGCTCCGGTTGCTAAGGTAAACTCCATTAGAGTATTGCTTTCTCTTGTTGCTAATCTTGAGTGGCCCTCGCTGGAAGTGAAAGAATCATTCGTTAATGGGGAATTAGAAGAGGAAGTATTTATGGATTTACCTCCTGGCTTTAAAGAACACTATGGATCAGAGAAGATTTGCAAGTTAAGAAAGTCATCATATGGTTTAAAGCAATCACCTAGGGCATGGTTTGGTCGACTTACTAAGTCTCTGAAGGGTCATGGATATCACCAAGCGCAGGCAGATCACACATTATTCGTCCAGCATTCTAGGGATGGTAAGATTGCTATTGTCATTGTGTATGTAGATGACATGATCTTAATTAGAAGTGATGTGGATGAACTAGAAAAATTGAAGATGTTTCTGGCCAAGGAATCTGAGATAAAAGATCTTGGATCGGTGAAGTATTTCTTGGGAATGGAATTTGCAAGATCTAAGAAGGGGACTTTTCTTTCACAAAGGAAGTATATTCTTGATTTGCTTAAGGAAACAGGTCTCCTTAGGTGCAAACCAGTTGGAACCCCTATGGAAGCTAACTTGAAGTTGGAGAACAATTTCAGAGATTAGTTGGAAGATTCATCTATCAATCTCATACTAGGCGAGACATAGCATTTGCAGTAAGTGTTGTGAGTTAATTTATCCACTCACCTTGAAAAGAACACTTTGATGCTGTTTACAGAATTCTCAAGTACCTAAAAGGAAAACCTGGAAGGGGGTTACTATTCAAAAATCATGGTCATCTCAGAATTGAATCATTCACAGATACTGATTGAGCAGGTAGTGTCACTGATAGAAGATCTACTTCAGGCTACTGTACCTATGTTGGTGGAAATCTAGTGACTTGGAAAGTAAAAAACAGAGTGCAGTAGTTAGATGTCATGCAAAAGCTGAGTTTTAGAGCGGTTGCTCCTGGGATTTGTGAAATGTTATGGCTAAAGAGGCTACTTGAGGACCTAAAATTCTCAAGTACTATTCCTATGACACTAAAGCAGCTATCCACATTGCTCATAGTCCTGTTCAACACGACAGGACTAAACATGTGGAAATTGATACACACTATTAAAGAGAAGTTGGAAGGGGGCATAGCGTGTATGCCTTATATTCCTAGAGAGCAACAAGTGGCAGATATCTTTACCGAGGGACTACAGAAGATTCAATTCAACAAGCTTACATGCAAGTTGGGGTTAAAAGATATCTTTGAACCAGCTTGAAGGGGAGTGTCGCAAATACTGGAAGATATTTATTTGATTCTGTTATGAGAAATCTCAGGATATTCCCCTAATTATGTGATTATAAATAATTGATTAGGATTTACCATAATTAGTCTAGGGTTCTCTATGTATAAATATACGAGCATTGTATTATGTGAACAATATACCAGATTATCAAAGTTTTCAAAAAGCAATGGGTCTCCCTAGCATTAATATCAGCAATATGTGCATAAATAAGGGCAGAGCATCTCCTGGTATAGAAGTTCACAATCTTATCTTTTTACCATTGTCATACTCGGCCAGGTCATAATATAAGCACAAGGAATATCATCATAGAAATGACAATGTGCCTCTATCCGCAACATTTATTCCCATACTTAAGAAAAATATTCTAAAAGGTACCAATCAAAGCCAGAAAGCAAAAGGAACTAAAGCACATAGAAAGCATGAATATCACGGTTGATTGTTAGGCAAAAGTTGAAGTATGTTCTGCAGTTCTTAACTTACATCGATGAAGCAAGCTTTCATCTGCTGCAAGCAAGCTTCCAAAACCTCGTATTTTCTCTTAGTCCCCATGCTGACTGCTTTCATATCAGATTCCATCATAGCACGGAGATGTGGTTTCCACAATTCATATCTTAGAACATATATATGTGTATATCAGTAATTTGCAATTTTAATTATGAATAGTGAATGTATGATAATCTAAGTTGTGTTTATTAAGAGACTCGTGATTAAAGTTATCATAGACAGCATATCAACCAGTTAGATGCTATTAATGAAATGGAAGATGTTCCCTTCAATCACTCTTTAAAAAGAGGAAAAGCAAACTGAAAACTTAAATGGGTCTTAATGATGAAATAGATTACTTGGACAAGCTACAATAACTATGGCAGACTACAATACAAACCTTATAATGTTGCAATTGCAAGTACTAATAACGCTTTGTAAGTACTTAAAAATTGTAACTTTTTTTAAGGATAGCTCCCTGGTCATATAAGAATCCAAGGGCATCAAAAGGTCAAATCAAAAATGCTAGTGAACAATATTCTTAATAATAAAAGAGAGAATACAGGAAAAAAGAAGTAAAAAAGGGAAACATCCACAATGGTGAGAGACGAAAAGAGAGAGGGCTAAAGAAATCGAAGGGATAAATATCGAACAGATTAGTAAAAGAATTAAGAGTTTTTTCTCTATAGAATAAACAGTTCTCAATCAGATGCTCTTGACTTGCTTCACAAGGATTTTCATCTGCCCCAAAACCTGGAACTTTTATCATTATACAAGAAATTAGAGACAATCGAATGAAATGAAAGAAAAAAGAAAAGAGAGGCCAAAAGGAGGATAAAATAGGAATATAAATGTTAGTGATTGAACAATTACGAGTATTTTATTGCTTTCTCTATTTTCTATAACAAAAAGAATTGTTCTAATGGCTTTGTGCGACAGACTGATGACTACTATTTATTGCTAATCTAACTACAAGATCAATTATTCAATTTTATGATAATTGAATTTGTTATGACATATAATTGAAGGTAATCAAATTTAAAAACATTGCACAATCCGTGTACGGAACATATTTGTTGAACATACTTTGTGAAATATCCTAGATGAAATCCGGTATACAAGCCCCAATACAGAAATTCAATCATTACTCACCCCATATCATCATATCCCATTACTAGTGCCTCGCCCTGAAAATTTTGACAATAGAACTCATCATAGTTAGTTACTATCTATCCAAAAAAAGATGCAACAATTTCACTGCACCTAAATCAACCACAAAATCTCAAAGAACTTATGATATTTTACAACGAGACTGGTGCAGCATAAAACTAAGAATATGCCCAACAATGTAATAAAATATGATGAACACCCAAGAAAATGTTTCATCAGCCTAGTAGTGTGTGTTTGTGTGTATATATATATGGGGTTCAGATTTGTAGCTTTTTGATGTCCCAAAATACCACATTAGCAACTGTGTAATGTAAGATTAAGACTGGCCTTAAGGATTGAGTTCAGGTAAACATTTTTGGCATGCAGAAATTTGGCCTAAGCAATTAGTTTTAATCTGAGTACTGATGCATAACGGTAATAAGTGTTTAAGAAAATAAAGGAGGAACAGAAGGGAACCAATGAAGTTTATGAAGCAAATAAAATAGCGAAAATAAAAAATAAAAATAAAAAATTTACTAGATTAGTTGGCAAGAAACGAGTATTTGAGTCTTTCGTTGCATAACATCGATCAAGCAACTTTTTTATGTGGTCATGCATTGTTGCATCTGTACCAATCCCAGCCTAAAAAAGACAAATAATAGAAGATAGTATCAACTTTCTATCAATCTCTTAAAACTATAGGAATATGATTAGAAGGCAGAACAGAACAAGCTATCTGTACTATAAACTTCAGTACTGAGACATCGCACCTTGTCCATACAGTTCAATAGATCAGCCTCACTTAACAAGGGTGGTGGTCTAGTAAATCCTGAATCAAGAGTCAAKGTCGTTGGTGTAAACTGCAAGGTGCAGCAAACTGTGAGTCAGAATTCTATGTACATAATAAATTGTATTATTCTAAACTTTCCATTCTCTTTCTATTTTTTAATACAAATTCTCATCAGTTGGCACAAGCAATGTGATTCTTCCAACCCACTCAAATGTTCTATTTAGAATTCAGCATCGTGTGTCAATAGCGCACAGTCAAATTTTTTGTACAGCAATTAGTCCTCTTCCCAGAGCATAAAAGAAAAACAGTATAGCAAATACATACATTCTAATCACACAAAGATTAAAAATGACATCATCATTTCAAACATTACAGCAAACCCTAATTTGATAAAGCATCTTCCCCTAGTTGGGATGGCTTATTATCTCTGATGGGAAACAATGATTCTCCATTACTTCACCGTTCCTCATATAGGTCACACTTTAAGTCAAATGAAGTTCTTCAAGATACAAAACCAAAAGAAAGATTACCCCTAATAATATATATATATATATCGAAACAGAACTTATTCTCAAATGCTTTTAAATCCTCAAAAAGTCAGGTAGAGGTAAGCTGTAAAAAATACTCAATCCACAAGCAACAAGAATCGATGGGGCCTAAATACACATAAATGTATGTGTGTTTAGCTAAGACCATCTCGTGGATAACCAAATCCTGTTCTCAAGGCCTCCATCCAAGAGTACATTTCATGTCTATCTTGCATCCAAAAGAGTTACTGTTACTTCAATGGCTTTCTTGAGTATATTATCCATGACAGTTGTAGAGGAAGCAATCAGAAACATTCATTTTGGAGCAAAATTAGATTATTATTGTACACTAGATAGAAGTGAGAGAAAGCAAATATTCTAGTCATCCTCTGATCGCTCTGCAGTAATACTCTCGAAGTTTCTGTCATGCCCTGTGCTGTAGTTCCAAAAATGCAACTGTTGAGTTGTTAATGACCACAATAGTAGTGATATCTCCCACCTTTGGTAAGCCTGTAATAAGGTCCATTGAAATGCTTTACCAAGGCCTTGTAGCAGTGGATAGAGGCTGAAGTAGTCCTTTTCTCAAATCATCAACCTTGTCTTGTTGGAAAATGATACAAGTCCTCACAAAATCAGCAAAGTCATCTCACATTAGGGGCAGAAGTAACCATATTGCACCAAGGCCACCGTTCGATCCTCTATGGGGTGGCCGGCCCAAAGAGTGCTATGGCATTCCCTCATGATTAATCTTCGTAAGTCTTCACTTTTGGATATGTAGAAATGTTCTCCATTTGTGATAAGGAGGCCCAAAATTTCCATGTCTTTACTTGTTCCACTAACTCTATCAGCTATTGAGCTATGAAATCCTTTGACAAGCACGCTCGAAGTTGATCTCTCAAGCAAGTTTTTACTTCATTCCCCTTTAGTGCAAACTACTTGACACACTATTGTCAATTTTGTCTTTCAACTGAGAACATTTGTCACGTGATTCATGGCATCTGCATTGTACTCCATCATGAAATTAAACTCTGCCACCAGCTCTTGCCAACAAGCCTATCGGCCTGTCAACTTAAGATCAGTCCTAACATGGCTCACAACTATATCATACGTCTTCAAAATAAATGGGGTGCCCCGTAAATAATTCTGCCAAGTTATCATTGCCAAGGGGTCTTTTCATCTGCGGTGTACCTCTTCTCAAGCCCGTTCAATTTCCTACTCCCAGAGGCTATAGAGTGGCCATTCTCTAGGCGTCTGTGTGGATTTCAAATGGTTTGGGTACATCCCGAAGCATCAACACTGGGTCTGTGAGCATGTATCGCTTCAACTCCTCAAACACCACTTGGCAATTTGAATCCCAGTTCCAATTTTTTTGTTTCTTCAACAAGTCTATCAGATGCACCACTATCTTGGAGTAATACTTCACGACGCGCCTACAGTAATTGGCTAATCCAATAAATGATTTGATGTTCGGGACATTGCTTAGTAGTTGACATTATTTAATAGCGTGTACTTTCTTAGGATCCATGCAAAGGCGGGTCTATCTCAATAATGCGACCCAATAAGCTAATCATTTGTTAAGCAAATGAGCACTTGGATAGCTTGGCGTAGAGTTGATTTTCTCTTATTCGTGTTTGCACGTTCCTCAAATGTTTCACATACTCCTCCAAACCATTGTTGTATGCCACGATATCATCTAAATACTCGACCACAAATTGATCCAAGAAGTCTCATAAAACTTGTTTCATTAAGGTGCAAAAGTAGTCGGTGCATTAGTTAAGCCAAATAGCATATTGAGTAACGCATTTGGTCTTGCGTTCATCCCCAKTTTTAATCCTTATTTGCCAATACCCAAGAGCTAAGGTCTATCTCCGCGAAGGACTTTAGATGGTGGCCCTCCCAACTATTGTAGGCACCACGCATAATTTGCTCCCTAACAAAAGTGAATCAACATGATGTAAAACTGCGGCCATAGTGTCTCGCAGGAATTCAAGCCCCCTAATAAGTTTGAAGTCATCCATCTTCACTATAGTAGGATTACTTYGGCCCTCGAATGGTCTCGTGTTTATGTTTATAGTACATAAACAGTCTTTGCATTATCTATCACTGATTCGGCGGGTGAATTGATAGCCTTCACTCGGCCAATGCCTTTCTCCAGCATAAGGCCCAGTAGTTCCACCTCCGTCGCAGCAAAATAGTTATGAGTAGCTCTGATATCTATGATGCTTCAAATTTGCTTCTCATTAACCTTCAAGTCCATATACATAAGTACATTATTGTTGCAAGCCCGTGGTTCCAGGTTCCCACTTAGGGCAGCTCTATTTATTGGGTCCTTTACTCTTAAGGTGTGTGAAAATGTGTTACAACTATAAAAACCTCCAACAACAATGCTCCCCTCCTATTTGCTTTCTAATTCATACCTGGCCCAATAGGGAAATCCCAATTCATTGGACCTTAGGACTATTACCTCTCGTAGTTGCATGAGTTGCCTCCAAGTTGGAACCTAAAGGCCCCTACCTAGACTTGAGCATTCACCAACATTCACAAAGGAATGTGTCCACCACATAGGTAACACCCATCGAATTTCCTTACTTCATTTCCCTTGATACTAAGGGGTCTAACGCCTCAGGTCTAGATACTAATGGTCCTCTCCCTGTCTTTCTTGGGCTYACTATGAAAATCAATCAAGCCTTACACCCAGTGATGGCTTGAGTGAGATCCTGGATCCTTTGTTTATATAACTCATTTCTTGCCCACGGTCTGAGACCTTTCGTGAAGATGAAGAATTTATCTTTCTCAAACATGTCTGTGATCTAGAGTAAATGTGCTAAGAAACCCTTCACATAGTCTAGAGTATCTCGCTTGTGCTTTAACTCCCATAACTTACGACAAGCTTCATATTCCACATTTTGTGGGAAAAAATTATTTCTTCATAGCTTCCTTCATTTGTACCCACGTCGCAGTCGATAAAAGTCCGGCTTCTATTTGCCATCTGTACTTGTCACCATATCTTAGCATTATCTTCCAAATATGTGGTGGTCGTGTCAATTTTTAACTACTCATCAATGAGACCCACTGTTCTAAAATAGTGAGACAAGTTGAAAAAAAAAAATTATCGATTTCCTTTGTGTCTTTAGCTCCCTTCAACGCCTTGGGTTCCCTTACCTTTGGATTATGTTGGGTACCTAGGGCTAGTGGTTGGCCACCTCCAACGGCGACTCAGCCAAGTCCAAGAATAACGTCATCAACTCAACCTTTACATCTTCAAGCATGTTTTGAAGTTCTTTAATCACATTCGCATTGTTTATGGCAGATGTGCATGCCTCTTGCAATGCCACATCACGTCTTTCAAGTCTCACCATAGTCATTTGTCTCGTAACTAAACCGACTTCCTCTAGATCGCTAATCTGATGGGCAACATCTTGCTCCACCAACAGAACCTTTCTCATTAAGGAGCTACCGTTATGTTCATTTTCCCCACAACAAAATTTAGGGATCTTATTCACAATGACCTCCACAATCTCCAATTTAGCTTTGTTATTTCCTAGCCCGTTCAATGAACCAACACCTTCCGTTCTGGAGCACTACCTTAGTCGCTAGCAATTTATCTATTACCAACTATCATGGGATGGCTTTTTGGTGCTTACCAACTATCTCAATCTACTATGCATTCATACGTCGCAATCACGAATAAATGCTTTAGATGTCCAATTATATAGAGAAATCATGTATCTCTATTGATTGAAAACATTCGACAACGATTTACAAAATCAGACGAGAGGGAGACACCATAAACTGACCTGAAGTATAAGTTTGCTAACTTACACTTTCATCAAAATTCCCCTATGGGTGCTCTGGCTAAAAAAGGCATGTGACAGCAATAGACACCGTTTTTCTGAGGTGGACAAAATGTAACCCTTGAGACATTACATGGGTGTCTCTCTAGACCTTAAAAACAATAATAAAATACTAGAAAATATATCCACAAGCAAAATAGAGTAAAAAAGAAGTTGGTCGTGCTATGAATGATGCGGGCATGCTCTTTAGTCGTCGCCAGTGTGCTCCCTGGTCAAAATGGGCATGTTTCTTGGGCGTTGTTGAGCACCATCCAATAAAATTAGGCCATTCCCAATGATGCAAAAAACAGCCTAGTCGTCAGTCATGGGCATGCTAGGTAACTACACGTGAGACCTAGCCCTCAGGCCTAAAAATGCAACTCTTGGGCCTTGCAACACGCACGACTAACTATTTAGCACTTAATCTACCTACAATGGATATCCGAAGTTGACAATTACACATTGCATTTATATACTATTACTCAATCCTACCCACTTCCAATGTGGAATTGAAGTGTTACAATCACCTCCTATTAAGGCCCTAGCATCCTCACTAGGTGCCTAGTTTGTTAGCCAAAGCCTAGGACCAAACCAACAAGTTGAGTTCTAGAGGTGGCTCCCAACATAAACAGTGTAGCACTTTTTCCTAAACTTCCAAGCTATCACGCCCAATCACAGACCCAAGAATATGACTTATAGGCCTGGCAACAATCACAACAAAATACATTGCAGTCGCCCTTGCTAGCCAAAATAGATATCCTAAACTAACTATGGTAGCACCTAGGCCAATGCTTATATAACATCTAGACATTCACGCACTTCTGATGTGGGATTTGAGTATTGCACCTTGCTCTATTATTTCTATTTCATGACATGTCATTTATCTTGCATTTGGAAGAGCTTATCTCACTTCAACGATTATCGTTATTGTATCCATGCCAATTGTAAAAGAGGCACTTAGAAACCTAGGATTTAGACCAAAAGTCATCAATGGTTGAGCACCAGATTAGAAGAGAGCAAATAAAATATTCCAACCATCTTGTGATCACTTTGCACTAAACTGCCCAAAAACTTGTTATCCGAATAGGATTAGATATCTCAACCTATGTCCCAACTAATCCATGGACAAGAGATTACAATAATCTTAAAAGACATAATCATAGTGTCAATAGTGCCCTCATAAATGAACAAGCCTATGTTATCTTGCATGACTGTGAAAATTGAGATGCAACATTTTGTAAATTACCATAAAATTAGTCAAATCAACTCAATGTGTAGCATATTGTAAGATATAAAATAACTCGCTTATCCCAAATGCAACCAGAAAAATAGATTATAAATGTGAAGATCAGCAATACACCTTTTGCCCAAAAGTGTAAGAGGGGATCATTGAACCGCCCCAAGATTCAAAACGGTATACGTCCAAGTAATTTTTCTGGCCAATGCAAATAAAGTTGATAAGTTTGGATAAACAAGAGCAAACTAAAGCAGTGACAAGCATATAATAAGTAGCAAGACTATGTTACATCCAACATTTAGGTAAAGAATATGTAGAACTGGAAAGAAACTCACAGCAATTATCATTCTTCCAGATGCAGAAAACGGTTCACCCGCAATATCAATCTCAACTGTAGTTTCAGCACCTTTGGCTGGTTGAGAAACACAAGCTARAAAATGCCGAACAACCAGTTCATATACTTTCTGTGACAAAACAAGTTTCGTGAAGTCTTAAAGATTTAGACTCGGATAGAAAATAAACAATATGTATAATTTAGCTCCTTAATTTGATCAAAATTAACAAGAGTGAAAGAAAATACGCTTACATGGTGGTCCTGACTCCATGACAATTCCCCAGCTAAAAACTTTGTTGGATGAATGGGAGGGTGAGCTTTGTCATCATGGCCCCCACTACCAGGATCTCTCCATAGCCCYGCTTCAGGATCCAACAACCTTTTGGCATATAAACCCCATTGTGGGTGCTCTTGTTGTTCTTCCACAATTCTCTGACCCATAATAATATTTGAAAGAGTCCATTAACTGACCTTAGGAACCCAAGTAGTACAAATGATTTTGCAATTAAAAACTTAGAGCAAAAGTCTAAAACTGAAACCTAAATTAAGTGTAGTTGATTGCATAGGAATATATCCAAAAATAGTAATAAAAAGTTCAAGCCCCAATCATCTCAAGTGTAGTTGATCACATAGGAACAAGAAGCTTTAAGTAGTGGCTTCATCAAGAAGTCTTAAATTCAAGGGATGGCAAATTTAGTCGGATTCATTAGCTCTGGCTCCAAACCACATTAATGAGGTCAGATAGTCGCATTTAAAATGGTTGTATTTCATTTTTTTTTATTTTTTATTTTTTTGGTTCTAAGCATAGCTTCTTGTGGTCTTGGATAGTATCATGTGACCCACTTTCTCAAACCTGACCTGGACATGTCCTAATGCCTTTCCTATTAAGTTGGACTATGACAAGACTCAGGGCCGAAGTACAAAAAAGCACTAATTAACTTGTTTAAGATTCAATTTAAATTGGACCGGGTAGGTGCTCAAATGGCTCAAACCTTTGGGTGAGGGCCATGCGGCTTGCTAAGTTTACTTACCATTTTGCCATGTTTGTCTTGATATGCATAGAATGTGTTTCACACGAGTAATTCAAAATATTTGTATACTATCATGTGGCAAGACAGTAGCTAAGTTGGTAAAGGCATTACTACCAAGCAAGAGGTCACCTCGTTATATACATATTATATATATAATATAGATAAAAATTTCTGTACAGATTTGTTCAATTGGTCTCTTTAGTCAAACAGCTGGATGAAGAAACTATGAATTACCATCGAAAGTCATCTTTAGAGAAAAAGATGCAAAAAATAGCCATCTTCTTAAGCTGCATCTTTGGATCCCATTTTAAAAGCAAAAACTAAAGAAAGCTTAAGAAAATGATCATAGCTAGTTATTACCTGGATTTTAGCTAAACAAACAGGAAAGAATATAATCAACTGCTATTTCATTGCAAGAATTCCAAGTAATGCTGGAGGGACACTAACTTTGTTAGGTTAGGTCATTCCACAAACAGTAAATTAGATTTTGATATCTTAGAGAGGAAAGCAGAAAAGATCTCCTAGCCTTGCTCATACAGCAGAAAGTACAACTGCTCCAATTCGGTTTGTAAAACAGTAATAATTTTTTATGCAAACCGCAGTGACTGGTCATTCTTCTTCACATATTTTCACCAGTGAGCTATTTTTCACAGTCATTAGGCAATTCGGCCGATTGACATCCCCACAGTCCTACAATGGATTACTCAAATTAACAAAAACGAGTTACTTACACGCAAGATGGTTTTGTCTGAGAAGTCATCAGTCTCTGTACGAGGATAACTGATAAAACCAGCTTGGTATAGATCTTCTGCAACCTATTT
The DNA here is from genome assembly GCA_001752375.1 of Rhazya stricta. Taxonomy (NCBI): domain Eukaryota; kingdom Viridiplantae; phylum Streptophyta; class Magnoliopsida; order Gentianales; family Apocynaceae; genus Rhazya; species Rhazya stricta. The sequence goes on from MEJB01000108.1 coordinate 152,269, forward strand.
AGGAGAAAGTTGAAAGTGCAAAAATACAGACTTTATCATACATTTATACAAGAACTATAGAACTTCAGATGTGGGAGAAATTAAAAGCAGTTGCGAGCCAAATACAACACAAAATTTCACCAGAAAGGTAGGAACATTAAAGAGAGGTCTAACATAATCCCAAAACAGCTATACTATGAATGTGACACAAACATCACATGAAGCAATAGTAGTTCAACAGTCAGATATATGACAGACATGTTGCACCCAGACGAGAACAGAATCATGGACGAAGAAATGCTTCTTATTCAGCCACCTCTACAAACATATAGCTCTTAAAGCAGTTAAAGCAGCAGAAAGTGGAAACCAGGGAGACTGATGCCATTATAAGCAGCCTAAGCACTAGAACACATGGGATTTTGAGAGTCGACTACTAATTGTTTTCTCTCTTCATTATCAATTTTCTTGAGTGTAGAGTCCATTGATTGTGCAATTGTCTGAATCTTGAAATGCAGTAAAGCTTCTAGATCAGAATAATACATAAGCAAAAGACAAGCTGCCAGTTCAAACCTTATGAGCAAGCATGAAACTAATAAGAACTCTAGCTGGCAAAATTAGTAGAGTGAACAGATAACATAACAGTGAAGAAACATAAGATACATTCTTGAACTGAAATAGCTGACCTTCATGGTCTGTTCAGAACTCATTCTGAAGTATCGCGATGCACGCTTTTCAAGTTCAATCGTACTTAAGGGATATGGAGGATATTTCAGTTTCTCCTGTTGTCTGACCTTTGTGACCTGAAAGAATATATACTTTAAAATGTTAAAAGGTTCCCATATTTCAGCCTTGGAAAGAAGCAGCTACTGATACTCACAGTGGCAGAGGGTTCCTGGATGCACATTTCATAGATTATTACTGCACATGTATAATCAAACAAATGCCCACGCCTACAAGGTCAAAAATAATCATAAGTTATTGCAAGTGTTTATTAACAAGATGTAGACAAATATGGCATTATCAGCTTCAAGAATACTACATCCAATTAAAGGTAGCAATGCCTTCATCTGAGTTGTGAGTACAGTTAATTGTCCAGAACTCTTCAGGTTCATGAGATTGAATTTCCCAGTAGCGCTCTACAATAAAACCAAGTGTAGGGAACTGCAAAAGAAATGGAGAAATTATTAATATTAGAGTTACAAAACGTGATACTTCAGAATAAGAGACATGGATGAACATGCAAGCAACGAGGACAGCTTCGTTTTCCATTTCCTATTATGGACTTCGAGGCAGATTTACAAAGCACACATTTTGGGGTTGGATGAAGAATTCGAATGCTACCTGGCAAGGACCATAACTTAGAATCACATTCCTGTCATCTGCATTTAAATCAAGGACAAATGCATCCTTCAAAAGCATCGTCTGAAACCTAGTGAAAGATGCGCCAATCCGAAGGTCTATTTCCTGCATTCCCTTTCAAATCAAGCTGATTTGACAACAAAATAAAACATAGGCATGTATATCTTGACTCAAATCCTTTATTTAAAACCATCAGCAAATCAATCAGCACTAACCAACACAGGTGGAATGAAGAATGTAGGAAATGGCTACTTGCTAAGGATCTTATACATCAGAATTCCATAAAATATGCAGAGTCACTATAAATATATGCATAGAAAGAAAGAAATGATTGTTTCATGGATGACGGACTTTCTTATACAGAGTTCTTCTAATGTCACAGAACTCACATCTGTATTCTTATTTATTTAGTTGCTTGTAATGCCAAAATAAATGCTTCTCAGGAATTTCAATAAATGCCCAGACAAACATAAGCTCTAAGAGAAAAAATTTTGATACATTACTTGTCGAACATCAACAGCATCAGAAAACAATTGATTTGGCCTGATGAGGTTCTGCACTGAATGATGAATTTCCCTGAGTATTGAATTTAAGCAAAAGATAAAACTTCTAAAATCAGCAAGGACTAACCACAGATTTACTTTTTAAAAGAAAAACCTTTAAAATATGGAAACAAACATGACCTGTCAATTAATGCAGAAAAACGAGCCCTCCACACATTTAGATTATGATTTGCTTGTGTGCAAACTTCCACCACCTCAAATGCTATATTTTCTCCTTCTCTATCACAATCAAGCCACAGGATGAGCCATTGGCAATTCCTTGCTTCATGCTCTAGCGTCCGTTTAATATCCAATTTATCCTAGAACCAGACAAAGAAACACAAAACAGCTGAACCAACAGTTATCTGAAACAAAATAATAGCAAAATAATCTCTGGTGCTCAGAAATGTCAAATTTATACCTTCCACCAATTTCTTATTCCAGAAAATTCAATAACTTCCTTTAGGTTGAAAGAAATGTCTTTTCACCCAAACGATTATTTGAAATAACTGAAAATTCATAAGCAATAATAGTCTGCCAACTTTTTTGGAACTTATCTATGCTGAAAGTCATTACAGTTGCATAATATACTTCTATTATCAACTAAATCATTATACGTCCAATTCTAGAAATTACTTATCCTGCCAGAGAACCCCATAATAAGTACATCACAAAGTGAAGGACCAAATTGTAGTACTTTTCAATGGGCTATGTCAAAAATTTAAACACATTTTGAACTCGACCACACGACAGCTTCTTATAACATGTAATCTGATGTAACTTTTATTTGTTTAATCATGTTACTGCAATTCATAACTTGTAAAAGTAAGTGACAATAATTTAGAATTGGCAAATAGAAAGTAAAATATAAAGTAAAAATGCTAAATAACACCTACAGTATGTTAACTTTGTTATTGTTCATTTTGTTATTTTTCCTTTTCCTTTAGAGTAGCTTCAGAAATTAATGATGGCACTCAATCTTGGCACTGATTATTATTGAATGTACTATTATTGCACTTGTTAGTGACTTGGAATTATGATTTTTGATAGGTTGTTGGAATCAATGCAAAACCAGCTTTTCAACTTGCACATTTTCCCCAGGCTTCCGTTTTTTTTGTTTTTTTTTTTTTTTTAGAGTAATTCCTCAAACCACCTAATGTGAACAAATTAAAAAAACACCCAAAATTCGGTTAAAAGAATTGATTTTATATTTCTCAAAATTGAAAGATGCAGTTTAGCTCACCAAATAATAAAAATACCATCCAAGAACATGAATGAACAGTCTACATGCTCCACACAGTTAATACACTTTCATAATTGAGGTACGCAATTAGTTCATGGAATGATAAAAGCTAGAAAAACCCAATCCAAACAAACCACCTAACAAGTAGTACCTAAAACCAAACTATCTCATAAACGCTACAAGCAGCAAAACAAATTAAGCAAAAATTAGCATCTTAGCAGCAGATACTCATTGGTACTTTCCCTATGCTTCAAAAGCGTCTTCAGCATAAGTGTTTGTAGATCCCAAAGCTACTAGTACCTCGGGAACATATTTGCGGACAGGGGCATGGTAGAGTTGAACGGGATCACAAGAATGCCACTTCTTGAAGCGATCATCGAAGTCGAGTTCCATGAGGTGCCCAGTCACGGACGTGAAGGACATTTCGCAGGGCCTTCCGTTAATGGTACAATTGAACTCGAAAATCTTATTGAATCGGGATCGTCCTTCTCTCGTTCTCAGTCTTTGTTGGTTTGATAGAATTCCGGCCACCGCCTTCGCCACCGAAGGCTTCTCCGCCACATTCAACACCTTTACTGCCCGCCATCCTCCGCCGCCATTGAACATGTTTAACTTCAAACTTGAAAGAACGAGGGAATTTGGGAATGAGCTCCCGCCTTTTGACTGTTCTATTCTTGAGTAGTGGTTGTATGTACCCGTGCGGAGTTACGGGTCGGTTCGGACTATAAACGTTTATTTTAGGCATAATTCCAATTCACACCCTTGTACTTACGTAGTTGTATGAATTGAGTGTTTGAACTTCTAAATTCTGTTAAATAGGACTTTCTCATGGCTTAAAAATAAAAATATAATTTTAAGTAATACGTGAAGTATCAACTCTCCACTATAACCTTGGGTTTTTTATTTTTTATTTTTTGTTCTTCCCCTTCTTCACCCCTCTTTTTCCTCTCAACAATGGCAGCCTAAAGAACCTATGTTGTGTAGTGGGAGACTTCCATGGCTACTCCTACCATCTTTAACCACTGCAACTGTTGGTTTTGCTACATATTGTCATTCATTAATCACCATTCCAAGATATAAACACAATATGTCATTCCATTTTTCACGTAGAATTTAAATCCAATACCAAAAACATCTAAATCTATCGTCAAAATTTTCAAAATCAAATATACATTGCAATTTTATGATGAAAAAAGAAATCTTTCAGTGTACATTAAAAAATAAATTTATTTAATCAAGATTATTACATAATTTTAGTCTTGATTATTTAATTAAATTTACAAAGAAATTTCATTATTGTGGATTATTATGAAAATGAGTCAAATTATATTAAGTCCAGATAAATTAAATTCATCTCATAGTGGATCATATTTATTATTATTTTTCCAAGAAATCGATTTATATTATAGGCAACTCAGTCTGTGCAATAACTAGTATATCCGGATGCATAAAAGCCATTCACAGCATATCTTGATCTTGAGACCATCCTTTTTTGGCCAGTACATGACCAGTTTTATTTGTATGTTCTGGAGTATAAGCAATTTTCATATAGCCTAAACTAGACATCCTAGCTTTAATATCCTGCACTACACATCCAAGCATTGAGAAATCCTTTACATCCCTCATGATATTTTGCATTGCCTAAAGGCAATCAGTTTCCAGAGAAAACCTCCAATTCAAGCTCTTTTGCTAGCTTTAACCCACCCAAGACATCAAGCAATTTTGCATGCTCTGAACTGGTTACATAGTGCGTGCGTGTTGCCAGGGCTGCTGCAACTTCTCCGCTGCTATCCCCAATCACCGCAGCCATGCTTGCCCTCCCAGCCTTCCAAGCTCCATCAATATTCATCTTCAGGCCTATAGTTAGTTGACACCATCGCTGCCTCCCTCTACCGCCACYGTCTCCTCCGCCTTCTCACCACAACAAACTGACTTGATGTTCACACAGAACATTCATGGCATCTGTCACTATGTTGTCAGCATCTATGGACTTATTTTCAAAGACCTTATTTTCAAAGACCAACTGATTCCTTGCAAACCATACACCCTATAATACCATAACCAACCTCTGCTGCTCCTTTTCCTCTCTAATGTTGCCAAACACCAAGGCATTACAAAAAACCTCGTGCAAACTCATAGCTTTGTGGCCAAACCTCCTAACATCCGAATTGACCTTTTCCCACACTCTCCTAGCATAATGGCAAGCAACAAAAAGATGCAAATCATATTCCATCTCTCACCTACAAAATGGATAACCAGTATACCCCACAAGAAACCTCAGCGATAAGTTGGCTGGATGGATAGTATGCTTTGGCAAGCTCTCCATGTCTAAACCCGCACCTTAGGAGGCAACCCAAGCTTCCATATAGAACCCCTTAAAGCACTATTCACTCCCTAAGATGAAGAGGTACTCACATCAACCGAATTGAAAAAAACTCTACTCTTCTCATAATGCCACACTACCACATCCTTACATGGCTTCTCAGCCAAAAGAATGTTTAGAATTTCCTCTACATCTTGTTTCATAAACAAACCCTCCAGCACACTCAGGTTCCAACTTTGTGGGTTTTGTAAAATCAACTCCTTCACCCTAGGGTCTAGTGGAAGAAACAAATTACTAGAGATTACTCAAAACTTATGAGGAATCGGATCCAAGGATGTTCCCATATCTAAATATCAGCTCTATCACCTACTCTCCATCTCAAACCTTGCTCTAGTAAACCCTTGCCCCAATAAATCCCTGCCCGCTAGGATGCTCCTCCAAACATGAGACAACCCTTGACCCATTTTGGCATGCAAAAAATCACAATTGGGGAAATACTTTGCCTTTAAAACCTGCCTAACAAGAGGATTTGGATTAGTAAAAATTCTCCATCCCTGCTTAGCCAGAAGGGCAAAATTAAAAGCACTTGATGTCTCTAAAACCCATCCCTTTATCCACYTTTGGACAATATAAAGACTTCCAGCTTCGCCAATATAAACCCTGCCCCTCCTTCATCCTTATCCCACCAAAAATTCCTAATTAAACATGTAGTTTCCCCACAAAGCTTCATCGGCAAAAGAAAACATGCCATCGCATATGTGGCGATCACCTGTAGTACGGACTTAAACAAGACCTCCTTAGTTGCCTGGGAAAGTAATTTCTCTTTCCACTCTGAGACTTTCTTCCAAACCCTCTTCTTGATATAAGAAAAAACCTCCGTGTTCGACCGCCCAATCAGGTATGGTAGGCCCAAATATTTTCCCCGCCACAACATTCCCCAACACCCAATATGTCACAAATTCCCTTTTGTAATCATCTTGCATACGCTTTGCAAAAACCATAAAAGATTTCTAAAAATAATCATTCGCCCAGATGCAGCCTCATACAACTTAAAAGAGCTCTTTATAAACAATGAATTCTTAGAGTAGCACCTAAGCAGGAAGCGATCATCGGCAAATAAAAGGTGCGTTAACTTAGGTGACCTATCTGAAGCCCCCTGATCCTTCCATCCTCCTGCCTTTTATTCAAAATCGCTAAAAAACCTTCCAAATAGATGACAAACAAAAAAGGCTACAACAGGTCCCCTTGGCGAATCCCTYCGCTAGGTTGAAAAGTTTTACTTGGCCCGCCGTTCACTAAGACCTAGAATCAGACAGTTTTCCATAATCACAGCTGATAGCTAGTACCTAATTTCTTCAGAATCCACTCGAGATACTCCCACTCCACCCGGTCATAGACCTTACTCATTACTAACTTTAAATCCATATGGGGCCCAACCCCATGTACCTTATTAAGATAGTGAAAAGCTTTAAAAGCTATGATAGCATTATTCGTTATCAACCTATATGTGATGAAAGCACTTTGAGACTCGTCCACCATGAAAGGAAGAGCACTCCTTAGTCTATTGGCAATGGTTTTGGAAATGAGTTTATACATAATGTTACACAGGCTAATGGGTCTAAAGTCCATCACAATCTCTGAGTTCTTTACTTTGGGAATAAGGGAAATAGAAATCCGATTAACTTCCTCTACCCCATTACCCCATTCAATGCATGTAGAGCCCTCTTAGTCACATCATGTCCCACACAGCTCCAAATTTTTTGATAAAAAATGTCATGCAACCCAAGGCGCCTTAGACATGTGTATGTCCTTTACAGCCTTCCAAACCTCATCAACATTGAACTCCCTACCCGGAAAACCCATTTGAGACTCATCTAACTTTTGCACCGCAAATCCCCTAAACACTTGTCTAAGTTCATAACCACCCACCAGTAGTAAAAAAAGATTGAAAATAATCAACAAAAGCTGTCCAAATAGGAATATCCTTTGAGCAAACAATACTCTTGGCATTCTTAAGATCTTGTCTATCTAGTTTTGATGTTGTCTTTAATTACATAGTGATAGAAATTAGTAGCATTTAAATCACGTTGCTTGAGCCAATTTGATCTAGATCACACTCGCTAATACACCTCTTGTAATTGGAGAAGATGATCAACCTCACTCTTGGCCAAATGCACCTCGTCCCTCCCCCCTCGCTAGTGGATCACATTCTCTAGGCATTTCTCTGCCTTCCTCACCTTCTTCGCGAGAGAATCATACTTAACCGAACTCTACTGTTGTAAAGAATCCTGCACTCTGATCAGGTTATCCTTGACTCCCAACAACGCTGACCCCTCATGAGTTTGCCAAACATTCTCAATCACCTCTCGACACTCCATATCCTGAAACCAATAAGTTTGCATGCGTCTAGGCCGTAGGTGCCTCCAACCTTGCCTTTGGGTACCTTGCCAAAGCAAAGTGCATATGTAGAGCGGCATATGATTAGAATGATATGAACGCCTATGCTTGAAAATCACATTCAGAAATACTCTCATCCAAGCATCGTTCGCCAAAGCTCATTCCATCCAAACCCAAACCCGATCATCACCTCCCTGCCCATTATTCCAAGAAAATTGAGATCCCTGAAATCCAAGGACTGTCAATCCAGTCATCCCAACAATATCCCTAAAAGCCCTTATTTGAGCCTAGCTTCTATTGTCCCTACCATCCTATTCAGACGCTAAAAGGATTTCATTAAAATCCCCAGCACAAACCAATTCCAAGGGGCGATCTTGCCTTATTTGTTTCAACATCATAGTACGATTTTCTCGCGCTGGACACCCATAAGAATTGGTAAAAAACCAACTAGGATGACCATTATCACCATCAACCTTAACGTCCACATGGTTAATCTAATTCGTCTGAAGAGAAAACCTACACTCCTCTCGCCATAGAAGCACCAAACAACCCTGTAATACCCAGGATATCATTTTTCAATTTTATGAATTTTGTATGATCGTATGAATTGGGTGCTAATTAGGGTTTGATAAATTTGCTATGTGATTGTTATTTAATTGTACRTTTATTTAATTATAAAATTATTGTGTTAATTGAATTAGAGTTTTTGGTTAATTAGTGTAGGCTCAACTTGTTAGAGCCTACTCATTCCTTATTCGAAAACTAAAAGCTAATTTAATGCTAATTATGGCTGAAAGGAAAGCCTGTAAAATTTAATTTATTGGACTGGATTGGTTATGGGATGGGGAAGCCCAAAGAAATGGGTTAGGGCCCAAACCTTTAAAAAAAAAAAAACCCCTAATTTTGTATCTAGCCTAATGCCACCTCCCCCTCTTCTTCCAAACCCTTCTTGCTGCACTTGCTGCCCCTCCTTCCCCTGCCACCGACACTATGCCGAGTCCCTTCCGTTGCCACACCACCACCCATTTGACGCTGCTGGTTCGTCCTCTACCCCAAGAGCTCTATAGCGACCAAAAATCGCGACTGGAGCCATGAATTCCTAAATTTACGGCCCAGTTTGTAGCCTTTGTTGGTTTCTCCTCAGCATCAAATCTGTTCCTTAGGTTCGCCTGCTAGTTGTTGACAACCTATGCAACAGAACTGGTGAGATCCGAGCTCTTCTTGCACGTACAGACCTGCTCGACGATGCCTGCAGCTCTACCATTGGTTCGCTGCCATTTGCTCATGCCCGTGCTTCGATCGCTACACCTACACTGGATGCAGGCGTGTCGCCGTTTCTTGTCACCGGTCATTGCTATACCTCGCCTAGGTCGACATGACTAGAGTGAGAGCAGTGCACAGTTGGTAATTGGTTCCATGCTTGGACCAGAGTTGTCGCTGAGCAGTTCGGTTTGCCGTTGCTTGGTCTGGCTTATCTACAAGTACGTGTGGCTGAAGCTGCCCATACTAACCAGAACAGATAGTCGGAAGCGAATCTGCCTAGCTGATATGAAAACAATTCGACCAGGAGCTAGAGACCAAGAATAGCAGACTGTTTGGGTATCGTTCACTTATAGAAGGAAGCGCCCAGGCGCTCAGGTAACCAGACGCCCATGCGACCGGGTTCCTTGTAACACCCCCAAATTAGGAACCGTCCTAACCCGAGAATGTTATGTCATTCCACTCAAAAATAATCAACTATCTATTTAAAACCTAACATTTATTCAAAAGAGAAATACAGAGGAAGCCTCAGAAATTTAACACATTTCAAAAATATTAATCTTATTACATAAATCGATTCGAAAACCAGTTCCCGAGTATCATAGCTCGCCCAAAAGCGACCTCCTTGACCCATCTAGTTACATATCATCTGAAATGACACATAATAAAAGAATGAGCTAAAAAGCCCAGTAGCTAACCTCAATGCATGAATGCATCAACCTATCCTACATGTCATGAAATTATAAAATTTTACCTTTAAATAAAAATTACTTTCCAAATATTCCTTTTTTAAAATCTCATTACAAAACATTTCCTTCAAAATTCATTTACAGTAAAACATTCCATTTCCTTTCCTTCGTGAGCTCACTAGAGTGTAACGCCTAGCCATTAGGCTTGCAGTGGGCCATTCTTATTTGGAACCCAATTACATTCTTCACCTTCCCGAGGTGAATCCTGTCCTACCCTCCCCGAGAGTACGGTCAGGTGTGTCGGTCCCCCACGTCCCATTTCCTACTCATATCCTTCATGGCTAGGTTTACACTCCTCTCAAAAAACTTTAGCATTTTCAAAACTTTACATTTTCCTTTAAAATTTCATTTCCTAAATCATTCACCTTCTAAGTGTGTGAATGGCTCATGCCAAATGTGATGTAGAATTTTAACTACATGCTCACGACATGAAATATTTACATCCGTATATAACATAACATTCAACAAATAGAACAAGATATGAAATATAATGGTATATCATTTGACATAAAAGTGCTACAAGATATAAACACATTAACATTCCACATGATTATACACACATCATCATATACACAACATATTCGAGCAACCAAAACAGTTCAATTACATTTATTCATAACCTTAATGAGATGTGAGGGTTACTTACCCGGAGTCCTTTACGTAAACAGGTTCTTATTTAAGTTCCAAAGTGGACTCCTTCAATCGATCTCAACGTAAGGCCTCGAAATGACTTAGTTGATTACAAAAAGAGAGTCTACTTAGTTCGATCGTCCCAACTTAGGTATTACGTGTTTAATCCAAAAAAATATCCTTTATTAATTTATAAATTCATATTTACTTCTCATATTATCGAATATTATGTTTTTAAGGTTTACAATTTGACTCCTTAGCTCGGGTGTAAACCTAATCTATATTTTCCCTTCAATTCACTTCAGGCATAATTATGTACAAATTATACAATCTCAATATTAAGTGTTAACGTTTTCACCTTAAAATTCACGATATTCAAATGTCTCGAAAATGGCAATATATCCTCGTGTGCAATAGCGTCAATGCGCCTGGGCGTTGGGCTCCTGGGCGCCGGGCACCTGGGCRCTGGGCATTGGGCATCTGGCACTGGGCGCCTGTGCTTGCTGGGCACGGGACGAATCTGGAATTGCTGAGTGCCAAGCCTTGTTCTTGGCCAAACAAGCTCAGCTGACCGGCAGTGTTTCTGGTCAACTTCCGGCGGCTGTTTGGCATGGAGATTCCATTCGGCTATGAACTGGAGATGGTGTCTCAGCAACGAAGCCCATCGGCGATGGTGTCGCAGCAGAAGGCTTCGATGGACACGGATAGCGTGCCTYTGGCGTGACGTGACTCGCCGCGACGTGACCAGAAGCGATGGCGAGCAGCAGTTGAAGATGGGCGACGAGCAACAGCGAGCTTGGCTGTGCGGGGCGCGTCGTCGTGCTTCTCTGAGCGACTACAGATTTGATAGCAGATCTGGTCGCAGATCCGAGAATCGAGCACTGGCAATGCGTGCTGCGAGCGGCGTCYTTCGAGCACTAGCGTTGAAGGGACGGTATTGGCAGAGGTCTTCTGTGCGATGAGCGGCCTGCCGATCACACGCAGCGACGAGCGGCGGCCACTTCAAGTGTCAGCCAAGGAGAAGGGAAGAGAAGAGGATGAGAGGAGAAAGAGAAGGAAAAGTCATGACAAGGGCGTCGGGTAGGTAGAGGAGGAGCGGCAGCGGCGGCGGCAAGAAGAGAAGAAATAGAGGCGGCTAGTACGGTGGCGACGGCGGTGGCGGGGAGAAGATGAGAGTTTCTTTAGGGTTTTTTCTTTTCCCTTCTCTTTTCTTTTCTTTTCTTTTTCTTTCTTTTTATTTTCTTATATATTTTATTTTCTTGTTTTTTCTTTTTTTTAATATTTTGGGCCATAGCTCGAACCCTTCGGGCCTTCCCATCCAAATCTAATCCAAAATTCATAAATTTAATATAATGGACTTCCTTTTGATAAAAAGCCCAACTTCCAACTAACAAACAAATAGGCCCACGAGTCGAGCCTTTAACCAAATGATAACTCTTATTCGACATGGACAATGTTTCCGCACCTATTAAACGTACGATTTAAAAATATTAATCACATATAAAATGTTCAACTCTAGTTGGCACACAATTTCACGAGATCAAACAAAAATTCATAAAAGTAAAATCCCGGGTGTTACATTCCGTGCGCTACTAGGACTATTGTTCCCACGCCCAAGGCACAACGTAGCTCTATACACTACACTTATGATTGGTCAGATTTAGGTGAAATTATTCCTTCTTTGGTTTAATTAATCAAAATATTTATATAATTRTGTTTCGTATTGTTAATTGTGGGAGATGTTCAATACATGATTTAAGATGAAATTTAATTATTATGAAGAATATGTTTTCGATATGTATTGTGATTAAATAGTTAAAGGGAGGCGAGAGCCACATAATTCATTATACCTTTGGTAATRTCATTATGTCAAAGTGAAAAAAAAATTGAATACGGATTAATAGGGATAAATGACATCGTAGGATAAGTGTAATGTTTTAAAGATGAATGGTTATGTCAAATAAATTTCCTTTTTGGAATAATATTTAGGCAATTTTGAGCATGTAGACAGCAGGAGCAGCCAAGGGACTCCGCCTTGCATTTAAAATAGAATTCTAATATTAAGGACTTTAAGTAAGTAAATCCCCATAACTTTATCCCATTTGTGTATTATGTTGTGGTTATGTTGAAGTTTATTGTTTAATATGTTGGTGATTATATTGAATGATATTTTGTAAGAATGTTGTTGTTATACTGGACTGTGTTGTGTAATATGTTGTGATTTTATTGGATTATATTGAGTAAGGTGGTTGTGGTTTTATTAGTTTATTTCATGTAATATGTTTTCTACTATTAACATGTTGAATGGTGTTTAAATACGAATTTATGTAGTTCATGTCATGGACATGTAGTTATAGTATCCTACATCATTCCTGGCATGAGCCATTCATGCATTTAGATAGCAAATGTTTTAGTAAATAAAATTTGAAAAGAAATGGAATTTTATAAATGAATTAWTTTCAGAAAACGTTAAGATTTTGGAAATGGGTTTAAACTTAGCCATGAAAAATGTGAGTGGGATATGAGGCGTGGGGGATTGGCGCACTCAACCTAAGCCTCTTGTAGGGTAGGAAAATAAGCAATGTTCACCTCTTGTGAGGTGAAAAAGGTGAAAGGAAAAGTTAAAGTAATATTAACCGCATTGCAGTTCTACTGGTAGAAAATGTGATCRGGTTCCAAAGAACAATGGTCCACTACAAGCTTAATGGCTAGACGTTACACTAAGTGAGCTCATGACTTTAATAAAATGGAAAAGTTTTGAAAAGTTCTTACATTTTGAAATGAAAGTTTTATGGAAAAGTTTATGAAATGAAAATGTTTAGAAAGTTTTATTTGAGGAAGTGGAATTTTAAATTTATGGCATATAGTGCATTTTACATACATTCTTGCATGGGATTTGCTTATTGAGCTTTATAGCTCATTCCATTTCCTTCATTTTGCATTTCAGGTGATTTGTAGCCAGATGGTGYGTGGAGGTCATTTGTGTGCAAGCCTTGATACCCCAAAGTGATGTTTTAAATAAATTGTAGTGGATAAGGGAAATGGTTAAAAAGAGAGATTTTATGTACTATTACGATTTTATTGATTTATCTACTCATGCATTAAATTCTTTTAAGTTTTCGCAGAATTTAAATTATGTAATTGTTAAATTGGTAAAAGATTTTTGGAATGGAAGATTATTCCATATTGGATGTTTGTTGGGTTTTGAATACATGATATATACGAGTATTGAAAATGTTTGGGAAATTTTCTGATTGTATATATGGAGTAATTGTTGATATTACAAAGAAAACTCTGCCGAAATTTTTATAAACCTTTTAATACAAAGTATTGAAATTTYGTTTTCTGCAGTAGTTAACATGAATATGAGTAAAGYCAGTAACATTCCCCGATTAGAATAGCCAGCAAATCCCATACATGAATGTATGYGTAACAGTCCCAGATTAGGAACTATCCTAAGTCGAGAGTATTACTAATCTTACTTATAGTCCTATCAACCATTGTATGAAATAAAAAGAAATCTGAACCTTTGTCTAAAAGTTCTTTAAAAATTCGGCAAAGATTCCTCTGTAATTTCAATAACTACCCATTGTATACAAACAAAGGTTCCCAAACGTTTTCAATACTCGCAAACAACACGCATTTCAACCCAACAAAAATCTAAAAGAATAAACATTTTTTCCAGCTATCCATTACCAACCTAACATTTACCAAAACTGAAATTTGTGAAACTTGAAAAAATTTAGAACACGATTAGTTAATCAAATAAATAAATATCTTGAACAATCCATAAGAACCTCTCTAGCCAACCATCTATCTTATTTAGTAACATTTACTTAAATAGCACTCGGGGTATCAAGGCTTTGCCCACAAGCGACATCCACGCACCATCTAGCTACGCATCACCTGAAATGCAAAATGAAGGAAATGGAATGAGCTATAAAGCTCAGTATGCACATCTCATGCATGAATGCATGAATAATGCCCTATATGTCATAAATTATAAAATTTCACTTTCTCAGTAAAAACTTTCTAAACATTTCCATTTGATAACCTTCCCATAAAAACTTTCCTTTCAAAATGTAAGAACTTTGTAAGAACCTTTCCATTTTATTAAAGTCATGAGCTCACTTAGTGTATCGCCTAGCCATTAAGCTTGTAGTCTGCCATTATTCTTTAGAACCTGATCACATTTTCTACCAGTAGAACCGCAAAGCGGTTAACATTTYTTTACTTTTCCTTTCATTTTTTCACCTCCAAAGAGGTGAACATTACATATCCCCCTACCCTCCAAGAGGGTTGGGTCGGGTACGCTGGTCCCCCATGCCCCATTTCTCACTCACATCTTTCATGGTTAAGTTTACACTCCTTTCCAAAAATCTTAACATTTTCCTGAACAAAATACATTTATAAAATTTCCTAAACTATTCGCTTTCCAAATGTATGAATGGCTCATGCCAATCATGATGTAGAATACTATAACCTCATGCCCATGACATGAACTACGTAAAATTGTATTAAAATTACAGTCAACATAATAACAATACAAAATATAAATCACGTGAAAATATTCAACACAATCTCAACATATCTCATAACACAGTCCACTACAGCCACCACATAACACACAACGAAAGAGGTAGGCTAGTATGGGTATTTACTTAAATAGAACTCATATACAACACATTCAATTTACCTAAAGGAATTTAGAAGCATCAATACATATGCGTTAATGAAATGTGAGAATTTACTTTCATKGAGTCCTTTATGTTAAGGGTTCTTATTTAAATTGCGAAGCGAAATCCTCGACCGTTCTCAATGTCCATGCGCTCGAAAACGACATAATTGTGATTACAGAAGAAAGTCCATTTAATACGATTGTCCAAGTTTAAATATTTAACGCTTATATTCATGAATGTCATTTGCCAATTTTTTAATTCATACTTAATTCCTACATCACCAATTATCACGTTCTTAAAGGTACAATTTAAACTCTTTAGCTCRGGTATTAAACTTAATTTATATTCTCCCACAATTTCACTTTATGACATAATTACATAGGTCATAAATTTCCAATATCGAATAATAATATTTTCACCTTAAGTCAACAAAGTCCAAGTGTCGCGGAAGTGGTGTTGCACCCCGGGCATGCGCTCAGGAAGGGCACATGCAACAACCCCGATCGCGCATGGTGCCTGGTCACCTGGGCGTTTGGACGCCTGTTGCTGGGCATCTGGGCGCCTGTTGTTGGGCATCCGGGCGCTTGTTGCTAGGCATCTAACGCCTAGTTGCTGGGTGCCCGGGTGCTTGCTGGGCGCCTGCTATTCTGGAAGCCAGCTAACAGCCAGCAAGGATCCAGCCCTCGAGCTGCCACTGGTCCGAACACCCTCTTAGGGTGGCGAGCAACCGGGGATGGATGATGTGTGACAAACCTGTAAGTTGAGTCGAAGCCTATAGCTRTGTGGGAGTCCTGACCAGGTCGTGAGGAGGAAGAAAGAGGGAAGAGATGGCAGATCATGTGACTCTTGAACCCGTCAAATGGATCTGGGTTCTTCGAGCAGTCAGCAATTGGGTTTGAACACTGGCAAGTGGCATTGGCAGAGGTGCAATAGCGATTCATAGCTCCAATCGAGCTYGGGCAGTGGGCAACAGCCGCACACGACAGACAGAGAAAATCGTCGGTAGGTTTGGGAGATAGAATGAGGTCTTGATCTGGACGATCTTTAGCTGAATACGCGAATCCTCCTGGCGTGCAACAATCCGCAGGGGCATTACTAGAAGCGGCGGCGAGGGCGAACGCAGCGACAGCAAACCACACAATTGCTAGACCGATTTGCTTCAATCCGATAGAGAGTTAGTAGCTTTGGCACAGCGAGGTTTTCCAGCAGAGGAGGCAGCAGCGCGGCTGAGGAGTCTTTGGCCAGCCGCGGCAAGAATCCAGTACTTCGCAGTGGCAGTYGTTCGGCCTGGCTGCATCGCGGGTAGAGTCCTCCAAACAGCTAGGGCTGATGGCTCGTTGCACACGACGATGATCTACGGCATCGGCAGAGGGAGAAAGAGAGGCGACGAGTGTGCCGGGGAGGAGTGGCAGCGGCTTGGTGGCGGCGGCAGCAACCAGGAGAGGAAGAAGAAAGGTTTAGGGTTTCTCTTTTTTTATATATATTTCTTTTTTCTTTCTTTTTCTCCCTTTTTTTTTACGTCAAACTTAGGCCCTAACCCAACCCTTTGGGCCTTCCCATTCCATAACTAATCTAGTCCATTAAATTAAATTCTATGGGCTTTTCTTTTGATAAAAATCTAGCTTTCGACTGAGAGATGAATAGGCCTAACAAGTTGAGTTACTAACCAACCAAGGACCCTAATTTAACAAATACGATAATTCCGTACTTATTAACGTACAATTAAAATATATATAGAAAATTATTCAACCCTAGTTGGCCACACAATTAAACAAAAATTCATAAAAGAAAAATTTCGGGTATTAGAGTATGTAAAATGCACTATATGCCATAAATTTAAAATTCCACTTCCTCAAATAAAACTTTCTAAACATTTCCATTTCATAAACCTTTCCCTAAAACTTTCATTTCAAAATGTAAGAACTTTTCCAAACCCTTYCATTTCATTAAAGTCGTGAACTCACTTACTGTAACGCCTAGCCATTAAGCTTGCAGTGGGCCATTGTTCTTTGGAACCTGATCACATTTTCTACCGGTAGAACTGCAAGGCAGTTAATATTGCTTTAACATTTCCCTTCACCTTTTTCACCTCAGAAGAGGTACATTACTTATTTTCCTACCCTACAAGAGGGTTAGGTTGGGTGCGCCAGTCCCCCACGCCCCATTTCCCACTTGTATCTTTCATGGCTATGTTTACACCATTTTCCAAAATCTTAACATTTTTTTGATAATAATTCATTTATAAAATTCCATTTTTTTTCAAATTTTATTTCCTAAACCATTCGCTTTCTAAATACACGAATGACTCATGCCAGAAATGATGTAGAATACTATAACTACATGCCTATGACATGAACTATATAAATCCATATTTAGTATGATAATAGTAGGAAACACCTTACATGAAATAATCCAATACAACCACAACCACATTATTCAATACAATCCGATATAATCACAACATATTACATAGCACAATCTAATATAACCCCAACACATTACACAACATAGTCCAATATAACCACAACATTCTTACAATATCATTCAATATAATCACAAACATATTAAACAMTAAAATCCAATATAACCTCAACATAATACACAATGGAATAAAGTTGATAAGTATGAGGATTTACTTACTTGGAGTCCTTAACGTTAAAATTCTACTTTAATTGTAAGGCGGAGTCCCTTGACCGCTCCTAATGTCAATGTGCCCGAAAATAACCTAATTATTTTTACAACAAGGAAATTCATTTAACATGATTGTCCAACTAAAAAACATTTTACGCTTATCCTATGAACATCKCTTATACCTATAAATCCGTATTTATATTTCRAATTTAACAACAATAACATACCGAACATATAAGTTATTTCATAATTTAAAAGGATATGCCCCGATTGCCCTATTCTCTTTCACCTTGACTAAAAGCTCCTCCGACACGAGTCCTAGTCATTGCGCTGCGGTCCGTAGCTCTTCTTTCTTCGCTTATTTCTTAAGAGATTGAATGAAACTCAGCCTTTTTTGAGAACTGGTGTAAATCATAATCACTTTATATTCCTACTAATTTAAAAACAACCTTGAATCATGTATAAATAAAATCTGCATTTTCATAAAATCATCAATATCGAGTATAACTAAGTAATTCGTTTGATCAATGAAATCAAAGAAAYAATGGTTTAACCTTTAATCTTGCGAATCCGAAGTGCTATGTATGAAGCTGTGTTGCGCCCCGGACATGCACTCAGGTAGTGCATGCGCAACAGCTCCTGGTCGCGCACGGTACCTAGTCACCTGGGCATCGGTGGCTAGGGTGCCTGGCCACTTAGTTGCCTGGGTGCCTGATAGGCTTGGAAAATTCCTGCTCCTGGCTGGACTTGGCTGACTAGAACAGAAATTGGCACTCTGTTTTTGATCGAGCTTCAGGCTATCCACTCTCGATCAGCATGGATAAAAATGGCGCTCGGACAGCACCGGTGCGGCAATGACAAACGCACCGTGAGGGAGAAGGCACTGGACGGCTGATTTGGAATGACTCTAGCAGCTTTTCCAGTAACAGGAGAGCGATGTCTCTGTCCAGGCTATGCCGAAGCTGATCTGGAAGGCAACGAGTCGCGCGACTCTGGGCAGACAACTCCTGGTAGGCAACAGAAGAGGGCCGACGAAGCTACGGTGCGCTGGGGCCACAGATTCGGCAGGTCGAGTGCAGCGAGCAGCAAACCAACAGGCAGGGAGAGTTGCGGCCAACAAGCTCCAATCTCGATCAAGATGAAAGCAGACATGATCAGCTCTCTTCGAGCGTGGCGTGAAGCGAACGAACAACATGGCCAACCCGCAAGCAAGGATCTCGAGCGGATCTGGAGAAGATGAGCTTGGATCTAGGGCAGAAGTGGGGATAAGCGGGTCGGCGACCCATGTTTGAGCATTGGTAAGTGGCAGTGAGTAGAGGAATGGCAGAAACCAGCGGCTCCAGTCGAGGCTGAGCAGCCGGCGAATCGATCCCTGGTCGCGAGAAGCGTGCAGGGATGGTTGATGACCAATCCAGATATAGAGGACAACGATGCGATGACGGTGGGGACTTGGTGCTGCATTGGCGGCAGGGGAAAGGGAAGGGCAGTGAGTGCAGTGGGAAGGGTTGGGGGAAGAAGGGGAGGTGGCATTAGGCTAGATATAGAATTAGGGTTTTCTTTTTAGGCTTCGGCCCTAACCYAATTCTTTGGGCCTCCGCATCCCATAACCAATCTAGCCYAATAAATTAAATGCTACGGGTTTTCCTTTCGGCCATAATTAGCATTAAATTAGCCTTTAGTTTCTGAATAAGGAACAAATAGACTCTAACAAGTCGAGCTTACACTAACTAACCAAAAACTATAATTCAATTAACACGATAGTTTCATTATTAAATAAACGTGCAATTAAATAACAATCACATAGATAATTTATCAAACCCTAATTGGCACAATTCATACGATCATACAAAATTCATAAAAATAAGAAATAATATCCTGGGTATTACAATAGACTAATACAACTATTCGTGCATGCTTGAAGCCTAACGGTGACAGTGACGGTGATGTTCTCTTCCCTATTACCGATCGTCTCATCCTCTTCTTCTGTAATGAAAATTCCATATTAAGTTTCTGGATAATGTCTGCTTCCATCCTAGCCATCTAGTCGTCGCTGGCCTGATGAGTAAGCAATCTAAAGCCTCACAAGTGGTAGAAAGAGAACCCCTACTTTTTAGGGAGCCAAAACCCTAATACGTAGAAAGCGTGGATCGTATTTATTGAGGCAACCCAAATAAATGGTTGGGTAACTCAATATGAGGAGTCCAATAAGATAGGTTGTTTAGGCAACAAAAAGTCCCATTCAAGCTACAGGTAGTYACCAAAGAGGATATGAACTCTTTGCCTCCTCAAGATAAAATCAGACAAACTGAAGCTCCCGAGACATTCAAAAGCTCTCAAGAAGGACGTAAGTCCTCAAGAAGATGTTAGAGATATTTTGGAGAACGAAAAATGAAGAACTCCTTCTAGCAAATATACTCAAAGCTTCAACTTTTGCGGTAGATCGTTCATCAAGGAAGATTTAAGCTTCCCTTCTTCACACATATATTGAAGAAGGTATTTTCTCATTGGTGTTGATAAAGATTCGACTTTTGAGGGAAACACATCATTGAAGAAGATTCAAGCTTCCCTTCTTCATATAGATATTGAAGAAGGTATTTGTTTTTTTTTGTGCAGATAAAGACTCAACCTTTGAGGCAGATATATTCAGGAGAAGAACCGGAAGGCATATTCTTTGGATTTAAAATTTTCGGAGATTGTAACTCACTACCTCAAATATCAATAAATTATATATTTGTCACTACTTTTCTTGTCTTTTAGTTAGACTCGATATTGTGTGTATATATTTTCATATGAGCACAATAATATCTAGTTAAAAAATGTAAAAGATCAACAAAAAATGGAGCAAAAGATCTACAAATTGTAAATATTGATTAAGTTSTTCACACAATGATAATTCAAAGAAGTCAACAGTCAATTAGGTCAAGTGCCTTAGTTTAGGAGATTATGGCTTCCAAAATTAAAAACAATGGAGTCGAAGTCTAGTATATCCGAAAGTTATAGAATCTGTAGTCCCTTTCTTATTAGATGATCCTTGAGGTACTCCAGAAACACCCTAACTAGCTTGGTGGATGGGAGGAGAGTMTGAAACTAATAAACATGAAGGCGGGCAAGATAAGGATGAATTGTATGAAGAGTGTATAAGGACAAGAATAATGTAATACTCCTTAGATGAAATCAAGTTTCAACCCAAACCGAATTTATAATCCTTTATTTTCTATGCCTTTAGCCAAAATGGTGTTCAARGGAAGCGGTAAATAAAGTTGTAAAAGAAGTAGTAAATAAAGCAAAGTAAAGGAAAGAAAAGAAGATAGAATTGATAAATTAGCTTGAGTTGTTGTTTGATTGACACCGATATTCGTATCATCTCCCCTTTTTATACAGCTTTTGAATGGTGGTCATTTCAATCCTTTCACTGTGCAGATCATGGAGTTGATACTACTACGATCTTGTCATCCTATTCATTCCAGGAGTTGTAACGATCTCCTCATCCCTGATTTTTTGCCATAGTGGTTGTAAAATACCTATATTAGCGTCTAACTTTGATTCCTCCTTGGCCGGCGGATGTGGGTCCATTGATTTTATTAGTAATTATGAGCACATTTTCACCCTTTTTAATATGATGAAGTACTACTTTGTACTATTTTGCCTTGAACATTGCTTAAATTCAATCAAGTGACTTTATCTATACTGTATTATGAATTATAGAATTCATGTGTTATTACTAAGGAAAAATGCCCCATTTTGTAAGAAAAATGATTCTATAAATGAAATAGAAGATTACTTGATAAAGAAGTAAAGACTTGTGCAATGCTGTAGAAATGCGATGTTGGAAAATTGGAGACTAAGTAAGAATAGCATGACAACGGAGAAGTCAATGGGTAGAGAAATTAACCTTATGGGAAAATTAATGTCCTAGGAGCCTTAAATTAAGGCGAATCTTGTTCGGCAAAAATGCATATAGTAGAAGATAAAAAATCGTGAACCATTAGTGGGCCTTTTGTCCATTTAAAAACTGATAAGTGGCTAGTTATTTTTTGCTAAGCTTCCTAGGAAAGCTTCAAATRACCAAAAGAAAGGAGGAACATGACAGAGGGCATTTAGATGGGAAAAAAACACTCATAGAAAACAAAAATGCCTACAATAGGAGACAGAAAGTGAGCAAAAAGAGGATAGACACACTCAAGGAGGACTTTACCATTGGGCTTTATCTACCTCTTTAGGCTTTGTTTGTCCTTCTCTAAGTGATTATTTTGGATTTATTTTGAGATGTTAAGCTTTCATATTATGTATTTTCTTACATCCAAGAGCATGAACTAATTTCGTAGAAGTTAGAGCTTTGATGAACTAATGTGCTCAATGTTTTATTGAATRATTTGAGYAAGGTTTGCTCTTTATAAATGCTTTACTCAAGGGTGTTATTTGTTTACATTCACTGTTTTGTGTCATTAAAGGTGTTTGTGTGAGCTTCTTGAACTCCGAAAGGTAATGTGAGAGGTGGACAACTTGAGTAGATATGGTTTGGATATCTTGGGATAAAGTTTAATATCTTAGGAAATGCCATTGACCAATAGAGACATCTATATCTTCCACCAACATTCATTTGAGTTCCTTAAGCTAAGTAACTAGAACAATTTAGTGAAATGGGAACAAGGATCAATAAATTGAAAGGGTGAGGTCGTTTTCTATCTCGATTTGTGTTTTTACTGTAGCTAAACCTTTGCTGTATCATTGATGTTTTGACTTCTTTTGGACACTAGTACATTGCGGATGCTTAGCTCCAACTCACTTTTTAAGCTCCTAATAATCTCGTGTCTTTGATTGCTGTGATTTTTTCCAAATCCTTGATGAGATTATTTTAGATAATTTTAGTTTCATGACAACCATTAACAACCATTTGATTTTATTAGGAAATTAAACTATCACTTTTAAACCAATAGTCTTTGTGGAATCAATACTTTACTTTTTCTATATTACTTGAGGACAGCATATATTTTTGTGTTATAGTCAATTGCTTAATTGCATTTTCGTCTATCAATTTTTTAGCATCGTTGCTGGGGAATTATATGTGTGTTTGAGTGGTATTTGAATTTCTATTGGATTTTTATATTCTTATCCTTATCCTATATTCTTATTCTTTATTCTTTTTCTTGAAAGTTAATTTTCTCCCATGAATGTCCGAAGAGGACAACGCGTCTCCATTTCATGCTGAACGGGAAAGAAATTTTCATTCTAGGAGAAGAAGACAATGTGCAAGTGTTAGTAAACAAAGAGAAATGGCTGGAAGAGAACAAGGGAATTTTTCGAGTGTAGGTGCCGAMCTCAATGCTGCAGGGAAAGTTGCAGCACTAGTTGCTAAACTCGATTATGTAGGAAATGCCACAATAATAGCTGTTGAACGTAATGCTATAGCATTAGCTGCCAGGTTGAATGCAGAAAAAAATGTTGGAGCTATGGCAAATGATAGGAACATACTTTTTTCCATATTCATTGAGAGGCTAAGCTAGAGACTGGCTGATGACTCTACCTCCTCATTCTGTTATTTTATCAAGTGATTTAGTAGGGAAGTTCTTGTTCAAATATTTTCCCCAACCAAGAATGCCAAGTTACGAAACGATATTACATCCTTTCAATAGCATGGTGATGAAAATTTTTATGAGGCATGGGAGAGGTTCAAGGAGCTTTTGAGGAAATATCCACATCATGAGATCCCTCATTGGATCCAAATGGGGACGTTCTACAATGGATTGAGTCCTCAATATAGGAATGTAGTAGAAGCTTTTGCTAATGGAGCATTACTTTAGGTCGTATAATAAGGCTTTCAAGACATTGGAAAGGATTGCCAGTAATAGTTTTTTGTGCCCTGTAGCTAGAAATACTACTACGGTGCCTATAATAGCAAGGAGAGTGGCAGGGCTTCATGAGTTTGATGTAGTATCTTCTCTTGTAGCTGAAGTAACATCCATCTCAAATATGTTGAAGTCTATGCAAGTACAATCAGGTTTATCTATGAGACAACAACCTCCTTTTRGGCAACACACTTCTATGCCATCACCTTTATTATCTTCTTGTGTACATTATGGAGAGGGCACTTTTTTGAGAGTTGTCCCTCTAATCTAGAATATGTATGCTATGTAGGAGAAGGGTTTAACAAGAAGAAGAAACCCTACTCCAACACATACAATCAGGATAGAGAAACCACCCTAACTTTTCATGGGGTGACCAAGGAAGCATCTAAGCACAGCGGCAACAGTTTAGACCTTCTAGACGACTTGGATTTCAGCAACAAAATTAGTAAAATAAAGGGCAGCCTAGTGATCAGAATAGTTCTCTTGAAAKATTTCTCAAATAATTTATGGCAAAGAATGAAATAGATATTCAGAGGCAAAATTCAGTCATTTAGAGCCACGTTTTTTCACTTGGGAATTAGGAGAACTAAATGGGATARCTTGCAAATGCTCTGAACAATAGAACTCATGGTACCTTCTATAGAAATCCCCAAGAGAGATTTTAAGGAACATTGCAAGGCTATCACTTTGAAGAGTAGTAAGGAGTTGGGTGAACCCTATCAAAAGAAGAAAGTTCCAGATGAAGAGAAGTGCTAGAAAGCAAATAGGAGGCTAAAATTGTGATTGACATTGGTTCAAGGCAAGCTAAGTTTAGTGTTCCAGTATCAACCAATTACTGCTAGAAATTTTGATGCCGCAGCATCGCCACCAGAAAGGGCAGATTTGCAACCAATCCACCAAAAGTTGCTATTTTCCCAATGATTTCAGAAAAAACAAGAAAATAAGCAGTTCAATAAATTCCTAAATGTCTTGAAACAACTTCACATTAATATTCCACTTGTAGAGGCATTTGAGCAAATGCCTAGTTACGTGAAGTTCATGAAGGATATCCTAATGAGAAAGAGGAGATTAGGGGAGTATGAGATCATGGCTTTAACTAAGGAGTGTAATTCTATATTGCAGAAYAAACTACCTTGAAAGTTATAAGATCTGGTAGCTTCACTATCCCGTGCACTCTTAGAAGCACTTATAGTGTGAGAGCTTTATGTACCTCGGTGCTAGCATAAATCTGATAGCCATGTCTGTGTTTAGAAACTTGGAGAGGGAGAAGCCAGACCCATCATAGTCACTCTTCAATAAGCAAAAAGAGCAAAAGTGTAAGATTGATGATGTGTTGGTAAAGGTGGATAAGTTCATCTTTTCAGTTGACTTCATTGTGCAAGATTATGAGGAAGATAAGGAGGTTCCCATTATTCTTGGGAGACCATTTTGGGCAATCAAGAGAGCCTTGAATGATGTACAGAAAGGAGAGTGGACAATGAGAGTATATAATCAAGAGGTGATATTTAACGTCCTCAATGCTATGAAGTTCCCCAATGAGGTTAAAGAATGCTCCTTTAATAATGTGATTGATCCTTTAGTGGCTGAAAATTTCCAACAAAGTAGCAGACTAATTTATCAGCAACAAAGTAGCAGATTTGAAGTTGGATAATTTTATGAAGCATGAGGAGAAAGAAGGATATCTAGCGGAGCCACTAAGTCCATCTTTGAGAAGTTTAACTCAATGTAAGTCTTCTATAAAACAACTCCTTTACTTGATTTAAAGCCCCTTCCATCACACTTGAAATATGCATATATAAGAAATGGAAAGATTTACCTATGATTATATCCACAAATTTGGGGAATATGAATGAGGATTTTTTATTGATGATGTTGAAAAAGCATAAGAGAGCTATGGGATGGACAACGACTGAATATAAAGGGTATTAGCCCCTCCATTTRTATGCATAAAATTTTGCTGCAGGCATGCTACAACAGTAAAGTGGAGCATCAATGTAATACTCGGGATATTACTTTTTCATTTTTATGAATTTTGTATGATYGTATGAATTGTGTGCCAACTAGGGTTTGATGATTTTCTATGTGATCATTAGTAAGTATGAAATTATCGTGTTAATTGAATTAGGGTTTTCGGTTCATTGGAGTAGGCTYGACTTATTAGAGCTTATTTGTTCCTTATTCGRAAACTAAAAGCTAATTTAATACTAATTTTGGCTGGAAAGAAAGCCCGTAGAATTTAATTTATTAAATTAGATTGGTTATGGAATGGGAAGGCCCAAAGGTTTGTGTTAGGGCCCAAACCTAGAAAAAAATAAAAAATATAAAATAAAAATATAAAATATAAAAACAAAAATACACACACAAGAACAGCACGGGCCATCCTCTTCTCTATTTTCTGACATCGTTCAACGTCACTCGTCGYTGCCAGTTGAAGCCGAAGCTAGCTCGTTGTGTGTCTTTGTCGCTCGCTGCTCGTCAATCGTCCTCGTCACTGATTGACTGTCCGTCGAAGCTCACTCGTGTGATTGTACTCACAGCTCATCATTTTACATGGTCGCTCAAACCAAATCTATGTCACTGGTTAGGCTTGGTGACTAGATCCATAACCAACTCGGGTCGAACGCACATTTGGGTCACGGTTAGCACAAAGCTATAGGTGTCCTCCTCTGCACATATCGGCTTCTTGATCGCTTCCGTTTGGCACCATATTTGCTCGCATCAGATCGACAACTGCTCGGAGAAGTTCTGCAGCATGAGCACCATTCACACAGCCAGACCTCACTCCAARCTGTTGCGCGTCGTTCCATCCATCTCCGTTCAACTGCTCACAGCAGCATCTGGTTACGCCGCTACGGGTTGCCACATGCCAGGAGGCCACTCGAGTCTGTTTGAACCTAGATCTACAAGCTAGATCTCTTCTTCAGCTCTCTCTCTGTCTGGTTTTAGACCGCATCTTGATGTCGACCAAAAGGGAAGTTTCGAACCTATAGCAGCTCGGATCGACCCAGCCATATCCATACACATCTGTTCACCGAAAGTTTGACTAGAATCAGATTTACCGAAACAGTTGCCGGAGTTTGCCCAAATGCCCAGGCACCTAGGCGACCGAGCGCCAAGATGCCTAGGTCATCAGGCGCCTAAACAACCAAGCGCCCAGAGGCCTAGGCCACCAGATGCCTAGGCGACCAGGCAACGTGCACGACCAGGGCTATTGCGCTCGCTCTGCCTGAGCGCACACCCGAGGTGCAATGCAGCTTTCGCGACACTTAGAGTTTGTCTATTTAAAGGTGAAAACATTGTTATTCGATTTTAGAAATTTGATGACTTATATAATTATGTTCTATAGCATAATTGTGGGAGAACATAGATTAGGTTTAATACCTAATCTAAGAACGAGTTTAATTTGTATGAAGAATATGTTTTCAATTAGAAATGTATTGCATTTGGTATTATCCTTATCAATTGTTGAGAGGGGTAAGAAGCCATTAAATACGTAATACCCAGAATTTTTCTTTTATTAATTTTTGTTTGATTGTGTGAAATTGTGTGCCAACTACGGTTGAAAATTTTATATGTGATGAATAATTTGAATTTGTACGTTTAATAAGTATGAAATTATCGTGTTAATCAAATAAGAGTCCTTGGTAGGTTAGAGGCTCGACTTGTTAGGCTTATTCGCTTTTCTGTCAGAAATTATATTTTTATCGAAAGAAAAGCCCGTGAAATTTAATTTAATGAATTAGATTAGTTAGGGATGGGAAGGCCCGAAAAATTTGGGTTAGGGCCCAAGTTGGAAAAAAAAAAAAAGAACCTAGAATCTTCTTCTTCTTCTTCCTGATTACGATGCTGCCGCCCAAACCTTACACTAACCGCGCCGCCCCAAACACTACCCGCCTCTTCTTCTTCTCTTCTCAGCCGCTGCCATCATCTATTCTCCTTGCTGTTAACCTTCGTGATCGCCAGTCGAGGCCAGAGCTCACACGTCGCGCATCACTGTGACTTGCTGCTCACCCTTGCCGCTCAACCTCTACACGCCGTACTCGATCGGAGATCGACTCATTGGCTGCCTAAAGACTGTCAATCTCCAAGCTTGCCGGTCATCGCTTTGCCCAGATCCGCAATGAACCGGTAGATCCAGCAGCTTGGAGGACTCTACTCCGCGACTCGGCCAGGACGAGACCGCCGCTGCTCGTGGATCRCCCACGATGGACTTCTTTGCTGCCCAGATCTTCTCTCTTGGGACCCGTGCCATCACTCATTCTTTGCTCGTCTGTACGCTTAAGTGCCGTCGCCATTGTCCTTACGATCGTGACCAGAGAAACCATAGCTGCTCGGAACGAAGCGATCCTCCCAGATCTGCCATCTTCTCCTTCTCTGCTCGATGGCATTGCCATAGCCGCGCCAAGTTCTGATCTGTGCAGYAGAACCTGATTGTTCGGCAAAGTCTCGCAGCGCACCGCTCGCCGCTTGGCCCTCAACCCTGCTCTCAGTCGTTGCTGCTGAGCTGTGGTCATCGGCAGCAGACTATTTTGGCCGATTAACGGAGTTTCAGACAAGAAAAATGAGCTGCTGGTACCAGGCGCTCGGTGCCAGCACCAGTACCAGCCAGTGCCCAGGCACTCTATGCCCAGACGCCCGAGAACCCAAAATCATTTCTCGAGACACTTGGACTTTGTGAACTAAAAGGTGAAAATATTATTAATTAATATTGAAATTTAAGACTTATAAAATTATGTCCTAAAGTAAAATTGTGAAGAACATAAATTAAGTTTTATACTCGAACGAAGGAGTTTAAATTGTAACCTTAAAAATACATGATAATTGGTAATGTGGGAACTAAGAAATGATTAATAATTGGCAATTGGCATTGTTGGAATAAACCCTAAACATCTAAGTTGGGACGATTCAACTAAATAGACTTTCTTTCTGTAATCACAAATAAGTTGATTCGAGTGCCCTAACATTGAGAACGGTCGAAGGATGTCACTTCGACATTTAAATAAGAAACCTTTAACGTAAAGGACTTCGAATAAGTAAATTCTCGCATTTCATTAATGCACATGATTGGATATATCTGAATTCCTTTAAGTAGATTAATGTGTTAGATACGAGATTTCTATGTAAGTGAATTCTCACATTCTCATAAACATGTGTATGTTGTGGTTATAATTGTTGTTACATGAATTGAATGTGTATTAAGTCTTAGTTCTATGTAAGTAAAATTTCACAGTCTCATTAATGTATGTGTGTGATTGTTATTGAATCTGAGTTCTAGGTATTAATGTATGTGTGTGATTGTTATTGAATCTGAGTTCTAGGTAAGTAATCCTCACATCTCATTAACGTTATGAATGAATGTAACTGAACCCGTTTAGTTGCTCTAATATATTGTGTATGGATTGTGTGTTGATATGTGTAAATTGTGTGGAATGTTACATTGGTCATTATCCTATATTACCTTTATGTCGAATGATATGTTATCATRTTTCATATTTTGTACAGTTGTCAAACGATATGTTATATATAGTTGTATGCATTTCATGTCATGAGCATGTAGTTAGAATTCTATATCACTTCTGGCATGAGCCATTCACACAATTAGAAAGTGAATGGTTAGAAAATGAAATTTTAAAGGAAAATGTTAAAGTTTTGAAAATGTGAAAGTTTTCAGAAAGGAGTTTAAACCTAGCCATGAAAGATGTGAGTGGGAAATGGAGCGTCGGTGACCGGTGCACCCGACCCTACCCTCTTGGAGGGTAGGTAAGAATGGAATGTTCACCTTCTTGGAAGTGAAAGTATGGAAAGAAAATTTTTTTTGAAAAAGGAATGTTAACCGCTTTGCGGTTCTACCGGTAGGAATGGAATCGGGTTCCAAATAACTATGGCCCACTGCAGAGCTTAATGGCTAGGCATTACACTCTAGTGAGCTCAGAATGAAAGGAAATGGAATGTTTTATTGTAAGTAAATTTTGAAGAAAGGTTTTGCAGAGAGTTTTCAAAAAGGGAATGTTTGGAAAGTTTTTCATCTTAAAGGCCGAATTTTATAATTCTTGACATGTAGGGCATGTTCATGCATTCATGCATGAGGTTTACTTACTGGGCTTTTTAGCTCATTCTATTTCTCTCATTTTGCATTTCAGGTAATGTTTAGCCAGATGGTGCGAAGAGGTCCTTGTGGGCAAACCAAGGTATCTTGAAGCATGTTATAAATAAATTTTAAGGATTAAGATAGTAGTTAACTATTTCTTAGTTGGTTTAGTTGATTGTATTTTAAGTTCTTTTGGTTTCTTCAAATTCCTATTTGAATAATTGTTGGGTTGGTAAGAAATTTGTTGGAGCATATTTTACTGTGGATGTTTAATTGGATTGAAGAATATGTGGTGAATGGGTGTTGAGGAGATTGAGAACATATTCTGAGTGTATGCAAGGGTAATTATTGAGATTTCAGAGGAAACTCTGTTGAAATTTTTATAAAATCTTTGACAAGGGTTAAGACTTCTTTTATTTCCTATAGTAGTTAATTGTTSTATGAGTAAGGTAATATAATATTCTCAGCTTAGGACAATTCCTAATTCCGGAGTGTTACAAAATAAGTTGTACCTTTAAGAATGTGATAGTGTTTAGACGTGGGAATTAGGTACAGGTTAATACTAGCAAATGATGTTCATAGGATAAGCATTAAATGTTTTAAGCTTGGATAATCGTGTTAAATGAATTTTCTTTTTATAATAATAATTAGGTCATTTTTGGGCATATTGATGTTAAGAGCAGTCGAGAGACTCCGCTTTGCGATTTAAATAGAATTTTAACGTTAAGAACTCCAAGTAAGTAAATCCCCATACTCATCAACCTTATCCCATTTGTGTGTTATGTTGTGGTTATATTGGACTGTGTTGTGGAATATGTTGCGATTTTATTGGATTGTATCGAGTAAGGTGGTTGTGGTTATATTGGTTTATTTCATGTAATATGTTTCGTACTGTTAACATGTTGAATTGTGTTTAAATACAGATTTATGTAGTTCATGTCATGGGCATGTAGTTATAGTATCCTACATCATTTCTGGCATGAGCCATTCGTGCATTTAGAAAGCGRAGGGTTTAGGAAATAAAATTTGAAAGGCAATGAAATTTTTATAAATGAATTATTATCAGGAAATGCAAAGATTTTGGAAAGCAGTGTAAACCTAGTCATGAAAGATGTGAATGGGAAATGGGCATGGGGGACCAGCGCACCCAACCTAACCCTCTTGTTGGGTAGAGAGATAAGTAACGTTCACCTCTTGGGAGGCGAAAAAGATGAAAGTAAAAGTTAAAGTGACTTTAACAGCTATGCAGTTCTACTATTAGCAAAATGTAATTGGGTTCCAAATAACAATGGCCCACTGCAAGCTTAATGRCTAGGTATTACACTAAGTGTGTAACACCCCCAGTTTAGGAACCATCCTAAACTGAGAATGCTATGTCATTCCATTCGAAAATAAACAATTATTTATTTAAAACTCAACAATATYTAAAGGAGTCAAAAATACATTTTTATAAATCCTCACTATCCTAATATTTTACTCAAAAGAGAAATACAGCGGAAGCCCTTCTAAACTATTCAAAAACAAAATCACAAAGAAACTTCAATAATTTAAAATATTCAAAAATATTTATCTTATTTCATAAATAAATTGAAAAACCAATTCTCAGGTATCGTAGCTCGCCCACAAGCGACCTCCTCGCCCCATCTGATTACATATCATCTGCAATGAAACATGAGGGAAAGAAATGAGCTAAAAAGCTTAGTAAGTAACCTCATGCATGAATGCATGAACATGTCCTACATATCATGAAACTTTAAGGTTTCGCCTTTTTAAATGAAAAACTTTCCGAAATATTCTCTTTTCAAAATTCCTTTACAACTTTCCTTCAAAATTTACTTMCTRTRAAAACTTTYCATTTCCTTTCAATCGCAARCTYACTAGAGTGTAAAGCCTAGCCACATAGCTATGCAGTGAGCCATCTTATTTGGAACCCAATTCCATTCCTACCGTTAGAACCGCAAAGCGGTTAAATTTCATTCTTTTAACTTCATACCTACCCTCCAAGAGGGTAGGGTCGGGTGCGCTGGTCCCCCACGCCCCATTTCCCACTCACACCTTTTGTGGCTAGTATTACACTCCTTTCCAAAAATTTTACATTTCCAAAACTTTAACCTTCCTTTAAAATTTCATTTTCTAACCATTCACTTTCTAAATGGATGAATGGTTCATGCCAAATGTGATGTAGAAATTCTAACTACATGCTCATGGCATGAAACGCATACAACCTTATGTAATGTAATGTCCAACAAATAACACAGGATATAAAAACACAATAGCATATTCTTTAACATAAAGTACTACTAGATACGAACAAATCAACATCCTTCACAATTACACACATCAACATAGAATTTCAGACAAAACATATTAAAACAATTTAAAGCGTTCAATGTCATTCATTTATAATGTTGATGAATGGGAGGATACTTACCTGAAGCCATGTACGTAAACGGGTTCTTACTTAAGTTGGAAGTGGACTTCTMCAATCGATCTCAACGTAAGCCCTCGAAATAACCTAGTTGATTATAGAAGAGGGTCTACTTAGTTTCGATTGTTTCAACTTACTTATTATACGGTTAATCCAATAATGTCCTTCATAAGTTTATAAATCCCGTTTAGTTCTCATAATATTGCATATTAAGTTTTAAAGGTACAATCCGACTCCTTAGCTCGGGTATAAACCTACCTAACTACGTTCTCCATGAATTCACTTCAAAGTATATTTATTACAAGTCATACAATTTCAATATTTAGTGTTAGCGTTTCTGTAACGCCCCGCCCCGTTACAGTGGGTCGGTGCGTTATTAGATTTGATGGACTTGGCCTCACAAACTACCACGAGTCTTTTCAGCGCACTTTATCCTCACTCACGCGCTCACCGGGAACTTCCCAGTGGGTCACCCATCCCAAAATTACCTCAGGTCAAGCTCGCTTAACACTGAAGTTCTTATTAGATAAGCTTCCAAAAATAAAATACATCTTARTAGTATGAGTAATACTAATCAAACCATATCACTTACAATCTCCCCCCACCCACTCTTGGGTTGGGTCTTACAATTCTTCTCCACTTAAACACTCAACATCCTCATTGAGCCTCAAATCCAGGACCATACCATCCGTGTCAGATTCTAGAGGTGGCTCCTACGGCCTCAAGAGGTGTCTCCCGTCCTYCTCGACGTAGCACTTTGTGCCGCATAGCACTTAGTTCTCACAGTTCTGGACGGCTCCGCTCTGATACCATTTGTAACGCCCCGTCCCGTTACACTGGGTCGGTGTGTTATTAGATTTGATGGACTTGGCCTCACAAACCACCACAAGTCTTTTCGGCACGCTTTGTCCTCACTCATGCGCTCACCGAGAACTTCCCAATGGGACACCCATCCCAGAATTACCTCAGGTCAAGCTCGCTTAACACTGAAGTTCTAATGAGATGAGCTTCCAAAAAGAAGATGCATCTTGATGGTATGAGTAGTACCAATCAAACCATATCACTTACAATCTCCCCCCACCCACTCTTTGGTCGACGCTGGTGAGTCCAAGAGCGAGTCAGGAAATCAGAGAAGAGACTCAAGAAGAGCAGGCGATGTCCGTGTGCGCCTGGCGGTGGTTTTCAAGCAGCGACGGGCTGCGACTGCCGATCGTAAACTGTGGCAAGGTGGCCACTACAAGCGCCGGCAGTGGAGGAAAGGAAAGGAGAAGGAGAAGCAAGGGAAAACCACGCGAGCAGTGTCGGGTCAGGTAGAGGGGAAACGGCGACGGTGGAGGAGGCGGGAGGAAGAAGATGAAGGGTTCTAGGGTTTTTCTTTTTCTTTTCTTCTCTTTTTCTTTCTTTTTATTTTCTTATATATTTTCTTTTCTTTTCTTTTCTCTTTTTTTTAAAATTTATATTTTGGGCCGTAATCCAAACCCGTCGGGCCTTCCCATTCAAATCTAACCTAAATTTTGTAAATTAATATAACGGGCTTCCTTTCGATAAAAAGCCCAACTTTCGACTAACAAACTAATAGGCTCACGAGTTGAGCCTTTAACCGAACACTAACTCTTATTTGACGCGAAAATATTTTCGCACCTATTAAACGCGCAATTTAAAAGAAATATTAATTATATAAAATGTCCAACCCTAGTTGACACCCAAATTTCACGTAAAGTTTGACAAATTTAATAAAGAAAAAATTCGGGGTGTTACTCATACCAAATTATCATGGCTACTTATTATGCGTCCTATCCCCCTCGTTCTTAAGTTACCTCTTGAAAACATGGCTCCTATAGGGAATCTTGATTAATGTTATCGTCTTCTTCCTCAACTTCCTTTCTAGTCATCATGAAAACACGTGCTCTGATACCATACTGTAACACCCTAGATTTAAGAACAGTTCTAAGCTGAAAATGCCACGTCATTCCGTCCCAAAATAAACAACCATCTATTTAAAACTCAACAATATCCCAAGGAGTCAAAATGCATTTTAACAAATCCTCACTATCTCAAYAGTTATTCAAAGAGAAATATAGCGGAAGTCTTTTTAAACCATTCAAAAATAAAAATCACAAATATACTCCAAGAATTTAAAACACTCATAATTATTTATCTTATTTCATAATTGAACACAAAAACCAATCCCGGGGTATCAAAGCTCGCCCACAAGCGTCCTCCTCGCCCCATCTGGTTACATATCATCTGCAAGGAAAACACAAAGAACAGGAATGAGCCAAAAAGCCCAGTAAATAACCTCATGCATGAATGCATGAACATGTCCTACATGTGAAAATTCAAAGTTTCTCCTTTTAAATGAAAAACTTTCCAAATCATTCCCTTTTCAAAACTTCATTACAATCATTCCTTTCAAAATTCACTTATAATAAAACTTTCCATTTCCATTCGTTCGCGAGCTCTCTAGATTGTAACGCCTAGCCACTAAGCTTGCAGTGGGCCATTCTTATTTGGAACCCGATTCCATTCCTACCGGTAGAACCGCAAAGCGATCAACATTCAAAAAAAAGGTTTTCATTCACACTTTCACCTCCAAGGAGGTGAAGATTCCATTCTTACCTACCTTCCAAGAGGGTAGGGTCGGGGCGCCGGTCCCTCACGCCCCATTTCCCACTCACATCTTTCGTAGCTAGGTTTACACTCCTTTATTAAAACTTTAACATTTCCAAAACTTTAACCTTTTCCTTTAAAATTTCATTTTCTAACCATTCACTTCCTAAATGCGTGAACGGCTCATGCCAAATGTGATGTAAACTTCTAACTACATGCTCATGACATGAAACGTATACAACCTTATATAATATAACGTTCAATAAATAGTACATGATATGAAAACACAATAGCATTCTTTAACATAAAGTGCTACTAGATATGAACAATTCAACATTCTTCACAATTACACACATCAACATGAAATTTCATACAACACATATTCTAGCAATAAAAAACGTTCAATTTCATTCATTTATAATGTTAATGAATGAGAGGATTAGTTACATAAATCTTAGATTAAATAACAATCACACACATACGTTAATGAGATGAGAGGATACTTACCCGAAGTCCTGTACGTAAATGGTTTCTTACTTAAGTTGGAAGTGGACTTCTCCAATCGATCTCAACGTAAGSCCTCGAAATAACCTAGTTGATTACAGAAGAGGGTCTACTTAGTTTCAATCGTTTCAACTTAAGTATTATGCGGTTAATCCAACAATGTCCTTTATAAATTTATAAATCCATATTTAGTTCTCATATTATCGAACATTACGTTTTAAGAGTTCAATTCGATTCTTTAGCTCGGGTATAAACCTAACTCTGTTCTCCCATAAATTCACTTCAGGGCATATTAATTTACAAGTCATACAATTTCAATATTTAATGTTAAGTTTTCACCTTTAGGTTCACGACATCCAAATGTCGGGAATGGCAATAGGTCCTCATGCGCAACAGTATCTGGGCGCTTGGGCGTCGAGCGTCGGGCATCGGGCACTGGGCATCGGTGCGCCTGGGCGTCGTGCACAGAACGTCGGGCATCACTCATAGTGTTAAGGTAAGGTGGTTGTGGTTATATTGGTACTGGTGGGTTTGGCGCTACTGTACCGGCCTTGTTCTGGACCAGAATTTGTCTCAGCCGGTCACAATATTTCTGTCGACTTTCAGCGACTGGCCGACGGCAAGGAAATAACCGGCGACGGGGCAACAAAACAGAGACCAAAACAACGGCCAATCTGTAAAGTTTAGCTTCTGTTTTTGAGGGGAAATTTGTCGAGCAGAGGGAGTACATTGCAGCGGCTCTGGTTGCACCGAGCGGCGAGGGTCGGCAACAAGAGGTCAGTTTCGGTAGGGGGAATCGACGAGCAGCGGCTGTCACAGCAGAAGGTTTCGATGGACGCAGATCGCTCGTCTCCTACATGACGTGATTGACCAGAGGCGACGGCAAGCAGCGGCCGAAGATAGGTTATGTCACCACGTATCTCCGAGCGACTGGATCTTATATCAGATCTAATCGTTGCTCCGAAAATCGGGGGCTGATGATGAGTGCTGCGGAAGCGAAAGGGAAGACCACGACGAGCAGTGTCGGGTCAGGTAGAGGGGAAACGGCGACGGCGGCGGGAGGAAGAAGATGAAGCGTTCTAAGGTCTTTCTTTTTCTTTTCTCCTCTTTTGCTTTCTTTTTGTTTTCTTATATATTTTCTTTTTTTCTTTTCCTTTTTTTTTGGCCATAATCTAAACCCGTCGGGCCTTCCCATTCAAATCTAACCTAAATTTCGTAAATTAATATAACGGGCTTCCTTTCGATAAAAAGTCCAACTTTCAACTAACAAACAAATAGGCCCACGAGTCGAGCCTTTAACCAAACGCCAACTCTTATTCGGCACGGATAATATTTCCGCACCTATTAAACGTACGATTTAAAAATATTAATCACATAGAAAATGTCCAACCCTAATTGGCACACAATTTCACGAGATCAAACAAATATTCATGAAAGTAAAATCCGGGGTGTTACAATACCCTACCCCATAAAATAAATTTTCGTCCTCGAAATTTAGAATTCACTAAAGGGTTGTGGGTACTTTGTACGCATCTCGTTTATCTTTTTTTCTGTGTTGCTTCTTAAGGGCCATATCAATAGTAGCCTAATCATTGATTAATCTTAGAAAAATATCTAACACCTGAAGTTGATCAACGAATCATTAATCCTAGACAACGGGTGCCTATTCGTTATCGTCACCTCGTCTAATTCTGTATAATCTATATATAACCTCATAGGTCCGTTATTCTTCTTCACGAATAATACATGTGCAATCCATGGCAAAAACTAGGTACATGATCATTAATTTCATTAGTAGGACTAGTTTTTCAACTAAACCTCAAAAATATTCTTGAAATATCAAAAGAATACTAGATACCTAGTGGTATTTTAACTTTTCTCACAATAAATCACATTTTGGCCTTTTATAATTCTAAAAGATCCATAAACCCCATTTCATATATTGATAAGCTTGCATAYATCATCACTTATTAAATTGTGCTAGATTCAACCTACCATACTCATTCCTATAAATYCTAATTTCTYTCCTCAAAACATCTTAATATCCTCAATTATAATTAAAATCCGATCAACTTCTTAAAAAAAGAAATTTTAACAATCTCCAAACAAAATAGAAATTAAACACAATGATCTTCTTATCAAAAGCCAAGACCATCAAAAGTTAAAATCGAAACCTTATAGTTCGAAATCAAATCACAAGTCTGTTCTTAGTTCCCTTCAGCATCTTGGAATCAAAACCACATATCATTTACCTCTCCTTATGAAAATACTTTGCTTAAATAACTATCCCAACCAAAGTTAGACCTATTCAATTCAACCAACAACTCCTTGAACATTGTCAAAAGAAATTCAATATCTTACTTATCAAAAATTATCCATCCAACCGAACAATCATCTTATAGTTGCTCAACCTTTACCTAACAAGACAATCTCACATCTTAAGCATTCAAACAATACTTTAACATAGATTTCGTATCCCCTCTAATGAGAGATTTCCTTCAGAGACTTCCTTCTACAAACACCTTAAGTATCACATTCCTAGCAAAAGATTTCCCTCAAAGACTTTATTCTACAAACACTTTCTCCTAAATTTGGCATCAAATTAATATTCTTTACACTTTTAATTTCATCTCGTGGTTAGGTGAGAACGACATTTACGATTTCATTTACGTATTACAAATGAAATGCAAAGCCTCTTGTCTAAATGAATCTTCAAAATTCCAAACATTCTACATCATTCCCAATTCAAAGCAAAATCAAGACATACCGCAATACTTAACATTCAACTYTTTTGAGATTTTGCATCAAAAGAGAAACTTAGCACTTAACATTCAACTCATTCGAGAAATTAAATCAAAATACAAACTTAACACTTAACATTCAACTTATTCAAGAAATTAAATCAAAATACAAACTTACCAGATGGTCYAGGAAAGGAAGCTTGTGGCATGGCTCGATACCCATATACTTCTCAAAAATTTCATAAATCATTTTTCTCATGATGTCTGCAGAATCTTTTTTAAAACTCTAAGCTCTGATACCAAACTGTAACCCCCCCAGATTAGGAACCTTATCCTAACCCGAAAATGTTACTTCATTCCTTTCGAAAATGAACAACTATTTATTTCAAACTCAACAACATCTAAGAGAGTCACAAATAAATTTTAACAAACCCTCACCATCTTAACAATTATTCAAAATAGAAATACAGCGGAAGTCTTTCTAAACCTTTTAAAATAAACAAACATCACAAAGAAATTTCAATAATTTAAAACATTCAGAGGTATTCATCTTATTTCATAAATAAATTCGAAAACCAATTCTCGGGTATCAAAGCTTGCCCACAAGCGACCTCCTTGCCCCATCTGGTTACATATCATCTGCAAGGAAAACAYAAASAACAGGAATGAGCTAAAAAGCCCAGTAAGTAACCTCATGCATGAATGCATGAACATGTCCTACATRTGAAAATTCAAGTTTCTCCTTTTCAATGAAAAACTTTCCAAAACATTCCATTCTCAAAACTCATTACAAAACTTTCTCATCAAAATTCACTTACAATAAAAACTTTCCATTTCCATTCGTTCGCGAGCTCACTAGAGTGCAAGCCTAGCCACTAAGCTTGCAGTGGGCCATTCTTATTTGGAACCAGATTCCATTCCTACCGATAGAACTGCAAAGCGGTCAACATTAAAAAAAAAGGTTTTCATTCACACTTTCACCTCCAAAGAGGTGAACATTCCCTTCTTACATACCCTTCAAGAGGGTAGGGTCGGGCCGCCGATCCCCCATGCCCTATTTCCCACTCACATCTTTCGTGGCCAGGTTTACACTCCTTTCTTAAAACTTTAACATTTCCAAAACTTTAACATTTTCCTTCAAAATTCCATTTTCTAACCGTTCACTTCCTAAATGCGTGAACGGCACATGCCAAATGAGATGTAAACTTCTAACTACATGCTCATGACATGAAACGCATACAATCTTACATAAGATAACGTTCAATAAATAATATATGATATGAAATCACAACAGCATTCTTTAACATAAAGTACTACTAAATACGAACAATTCAACTTTCGTCACAATTCCACACATCAACATAAAATTCCACACAACACATATTCCAACAATTAAAGGCATTCGCATTCATTTATTCATAATGATATGAATGAGAGGATTACTTACCCGAAGTCATGTACGTAAACGATTTCTTACTTAAGTTGGAAGTGGACTTCTCCAATCGATCTCAACGTGAGCCCTCGAAATAACCTAGTTGATTATAGAAGAGGGTCTACTTAGTTTCAATCGTTTCAACTTAAGTATTATGCGGTTAATCCAACAATGTCCTTTATGAGTTTATAAATCCCATTTAGCTCTCATAATATTGCATATTAAGTTTTAAGGGTACAATCTGACTCCTTAGCTTGGGTATAAACCTACCTACTACATTCCCCATGAATTCACGTCAAAGTATATTTATTACAAGTCATACAATTTCAATATTAAATGTTAACGTTTCACCTTAAATTCACGATATTCGGATGTTGTGAGAGCAGTAATGGATTCCCAAACGTGCGCTCAAGAGATGTGCACAATGGCCCTGGGCGTCTGGGCGTCGGTGCGCCTGGGCGTCTGGCGCTTGGACGTACTGGCGCTGGGCGCCTAGGCGTCGGTGACCATGGCTCGCTCCTGGACCTCCCCTCTGCGCACCTGCGAGCCCGCGTCGCATTGCTGCGCCCTTTTGGTGCTGCTGGATTTGGCGCTAACTGTACCGATCTTTGTTCTAGACCGAGAATTTGTCTCAAGCTGGTCCCAAATTCTCCGATTCCGGTGACTGGCCGTCGGCAGGAAATAACCGGCAATGGCGGCAGCAAAGAGACCAAAAACGATGGCCAATCTGAAAGTTTAGCTTCCTATTTTGATTGGAAATTCGTCGAGCAGAGGGATGTAACGCGGCAGCTCTTGGTTTGGCCGAGCGGGGCGAGGGTCGGCAGCCAAGAGGTCGGTTTCGGTAGGGAATCGCGAGCAGGCAGCTGTCGCACAGAAGGTTTCGGTGGACAGATCGCGCATCCCTGCGTGACCGCGATTGACCCAGAGCGCGGTGGAGCAGCAAGCCGAGATGGGTTTACGTGCCGCGTATCTCCGGCGACTGAATCTGATATCAGATCTGATCTGTTGCTTCGAAATCGCACTGACGATGAGATGCTGCGAAAGCGAAAGGAGACGTACGACGAGCAGCATCGGGTCAGGTAGAGGGGAAACGGCGGCGGCGGCGGTGGCGGGAGGAAGAAGATGAAGGGTTCTAGGGTTTTTCTTTTTCTTTTCTCCTCTTTTTCTCTCTTTTTATTTTCTTATATATTTTCTTTTCTTTTCTTTTCTTTTCTTTTTTAATTTATATTTTGGGCCGTAACCCGAATCCTTCGGGCCTTCCCGTCCAAATCTAACCTAAAATTCATAAATTTAATATAACGGGCTTTTCTTCGATAAAAAGCCCAACTTCCGACTAACAAATAAGTAGGCCCACGAGTCGAGTCTTTAACTAACGATAATTTTTATTCGACTCGGACAATATTTTTGCACCTATTAAACRTACGATTTAAAAAATATTGACAACATATAAAATGTCTAACCCTAGTTGGCACACAATTTCACGAGATCAAACAAATATTCATAAAAGTAAAATTCAGGATGTTACAATACCCTACCCCATAAAATACATTTCGTCCTCGAAATTTAGAATTCACTAAAGGGTTATCAATACTTTGTACGCATCTCATTTGTCTCTTTTCTATGTTGCCTTTTAAGGGCCATATCAATAGTAGCCTATTCACAAATCAATCTTAAAAAATATCTAGCACCTGAAGTTGATCATCGAATCATCAATCCTAAACAGTGGATGCCTATTCGTTATCGTCACCTCATCCAATTCTATATAATCTATACATAACCTCATAGATCCATCATTCTTCTTCACGAACAACACACATGCAATCCATGGTGAAAACTAGGTACATTGATCATTAATTCCATTAGTAGGACTAGTTTTCCAACTAAATCTCAAAAATATTCTTGAAATATTAAAAGAATACTAGATACCTAATGATATTTTAACTTTTCCCGCAATAACTCACATTTTGGCCTTTGTAATTCTAGAAGGTCCATAACCCTAATTTTATGTATTGATAAGCTTACATACATCATCACTTCTTAAATTGTGCTAGATCCAACCTACCATATTTATTACAATGAATTCTAATTCCTTTCCTCAAAACATCTTAATCTCCTTAATTACAACTAAAATCAGATCAACTTCTTAAAGAAGAAAATTTAAAGTCTCCAAACAAAATATAAATTCAACTCAATGATCTTCTCATCAAAAGCCAAAACCATCAAAACTCAAAATCAAAATCTTATAGTCCGAAATCTAATCACAAATTTGTTCTTAGTTTCTTTCAGCATCTTGGAATCAAAACCAGTTACCTCTCCTTACGAAAATACTTTGCTAAATTAATAAATAACTATCTCAACCAAAGTTAAATATATTCAATTCAACCAACAACTCCTTGAGCATTGTAAAATGAAATTCAATATCTTACTTATCAAAGTTGTCCATCCAACCTAACAATCATCTTATAATTGCTCAACATTTACATAACAAGACAGTCTCCCATCTTAAGCATTCAAACAATACTTTAACATAGATTAAGTATCTCAATTCCTAACAAAATATTTCCTTCAGAGAGTTTCTTCTACAAACACCTTAAGCATCACATTCCTAAATTTGGCATCACATTTATATTCATTACACTTTTAATTTCATCTCGTAGATAGGTAAGAAACGACATTCACAATCCCATTTAGGTATTACAAATAGAACGTAGTGCCCTTTGTTTAAATGAATCTTCAAACTCCAACATTATACATCATCCCCCATTCAAGGCAAAACCAAGACATACTACAATACTTAACATTTAATTCATTCGAGAATTTGCATCAAAATAGAAACTTAACACTTAAAATTTAATTCGTTCGAAAATTTAAATCAAAATACAAATTTAATACTTAACATACAACTTATTCAAGAATCTAAATCAAAATAAAAACCCAACACTTCATATTCAACTCATTCGAGAAATTAAGCCCAATTACAACTTAACACTTAACATACAACTCATTCGAAAATTTAAATCTAAATACAAACTTACTAGATGGTCCAGGAAATGAAGCTTGTGGCATGGCTTGATACCCATATACTTTTCAAAAATTTAAGTCTTTCTCTTATCAAGTCTACAGAATCGTTTCTAAAACTCTAAGCTCTGATACCATAACTGTAATACCCCCAGATTAGGAACTGTCCTAACTGAGAATGCTACGTCATTCCATTCGAAAATAAACAACTATCTATTTAAAACTCAACAATATCCAAAGGAGTTAAAAATACATTTTAACAAATCCTCACTATCTCAACATTTATTCAAAAGAGAAATACAGCGGAAGCCTTTTTAAACCATTCAAAAACAAAAATCACGAATATACTTTAAGAATTTAAAACATTCAGCATTATTTATCTTATTTCATAAATAAACTCGCAACCAGTTCCCGGTTATCATAGCTCGCCCACAGCGACCTCTTTTCCCYATCTGGTTACATATCATCTGCAATGAAACATAAGGGAAAGGAATGAGCTAAAAACCCCGGYAAGTAACCTCATGCATGAATGCATGAACATGTCCTACATATCATGAAACTTTAAGATTTCGCCTTTTTAAATGAAAACCTTTTTAAACATTCCCTTCAAAATTCACTTATAGTAAAACATTTTGTAAAACCCCCAGATTAGGAACCTTATCCTAACCCGGGAATGTTACGTCATTCCATTCGCAAATAATCGACTATCATTTAATACTCAACATTCATTCAAAAATAAAGGCAGCAGAAGCCTCAAACAATTTTAAACCATTAAAAATAAAGACAGCGGAAGCTTTAACGATTTAAACTATTCAAAAATAATATATATTATTACATAAATCGACTCGAAAATCAGTTCTCGGGTATCGTAGCTCGCTCACAAGCGACCTCCTTTCCCCATCTTGTTACATATCATCTGCAATGAAACATGAGGGAAGGGAATGAGCTAAAAAGCCCAGTAAGTAACCTCATGCATGAATGCATGAACATGTCCTACATATGAAAATTCAAGTTTCTCCTTTTCAATGAAAAAACTTTCCAAAACATTCCATTCTCAAAACTCATTACAAAACATTCTCTTCAAAATTCACTTACAATAAAACTTTCCATTTCCATTCGTTCGCGAGCTCACTAGAGTGTAAAGCCTAGCGACATAGCTAGCATGCCTAGTTATTTGGAACCCGATTCATTCCTACGGTAAGACCCGCAAGCGGTTACATTTCAAAAGTTTTCTTTCCATCTTCCACGCTCCAAGGGGTAAACATATTCCATTCTACCTTATCCCTCCAAGAGGTAGGGTCGGGGCGCGGTCCCCTCCAAAAAC
>MEJB01000978.1:0-20567 GCA_001752375.1 Rhazya stricta
AAAAAAAAAGTGGGATGTATCGACCGGTCAATCTAGCTTTTAGAATAAAATGGATATTTCTCTATACACACGTAGTGGCACCCCATTTCATTGGTATTGTTCCTGCACCAGTAAGTAGCCCAAACTCTATTCCACAGTGGAATCAAAAAGTAAAGGAAGGAGGCATGGCATGCCGAGAGACCTTCCAGTTAAAGAGAGAAAGTCCGAGAGAAAAGGGGCCCTTCTTAGTGTCCCGTGTTCTAATTAATAGGAATATTAACTTAACACACATGCTTTTGACTCGCTTATTTGAGAGATCGTTTCCCACGCCCAGCGTAGCCTTGCCTAGCGGCGTTGGTTCCCTTTTTTCTTTCAAAATCAAATATGTCGCTCAGGAAGCTCGTTTTCAAAATAAAAAATGGAATGCTTGAGGAGGAGATCTTTATGTCAAATCGCTCTTACCGACGATGCAAACTATTCCACTTTAAGGCATGCCTCGACCCCTCCCACATGACG
Organism: Rhazya stricta; assembly: GCA_001752375.1. Taxonomy (NCBI): domain Eukaryota; kingdom Viridiplantae; phylum Streptophyta; class Magnoliopsida; order Gentianales; family Apocynaceae; genus Rhazya; species Rhazya stricta. The sequence continues at coordinate 496 of MEJB01000978.1, forward strand.
GGCCTTGTTGATGTCGATAAAGTCGAGCTGGTCATCGATCCGGGTAGAATCCGTCTTGTCTTGAATGAAAGAAGATAAGTGTGAAAATATCTTTTCGGGAAAGGAAAGGATAGGCAATGGCGGCGACAACTTCTTCCGGATCTGGCGACGGCTAGGGCGGAAGTTTCCACGAGTACTACGTTTGTGTAGACGATGTGACTTCCGTCGAACTTTTTGGAGTACTTATTTCTAATGGAGTGCAACTCGATGAAGGAGTTGAGATGTAAGAGCCCCTTTCCTTACTTACATAGTGGGGGGCGTCTCATTTGTATCAGAAGAATCTTCTGGGAATCGAAGCGGTGCCCATATGGTCGGATGGCAGGCCTCTAGTTTCAAGCGGAACTCTTGGTTCAGGAAGAGGGTTTCGATACAAAATAAATAGAAACATTCTCAAAATCATCACGGGGGCATGAGAAAGGGAAAAAGCCCGGGCTCTTCACGTTACTTATAATACTTTTCAGCAAGCACAAAGCGGTGCTTATCTTATATATCTACTCCTTCCTATTTGACCTTTTCTGGATGGAATGAAGAAGGAAAGACCTTCTAAATCACCAAAGACAGGTGTGGGATTCTGTTCAAAAGTTGATGCTATCGGTAACCGCCCCAGCGCGGAGAAGTTAAGTGCAAAGCTAGGGTTCAATCCCAAAGCGCCCAATAGGAGACCAATGTGTGATGTCTGAGCCGCTCCCAAGAACAAGGTGATCGCACTTAAGAAGAAATCTGAAATAGAGTATTTTACGCTTGTTGAAGCAGTGCTCTAACTGGCCTACTAATGGTTTGTTTGATGTAATTCACGACCACTGAAGGGTGAGGCTGAAGCAAGAGAAAGGAATGGAACCTGTTGGAGAGGAAGAAGCGCAACTAGTCTTTCTAAGTCAAAAGTCTTTTGTCTCTCTCTCTTTGACACCGAATCCGCTCTGGGGAACGACTCGGCTAGCTTTGAAGAGAAGACAGAGGAAATAGGAGGTGGGATTGGCATGGCAGGTCTACGAACCTGGGCTTTGGCAAGACTTGGGATAGGCAGAAATTGAGGAGAAGTCCCCCGCGGAGAAGAATCCTTCAATAACCGGAAACTCCCAGTAAAAAATCCAAAGGCAAGGTAAAGTAGTTCATTCGGGTGAGGAAGTTCACTCGTTAGGGCGAGGCCGAGACGAAACCTTTATTTTATAAGGATAAATTTTTTACAGAGGAAGATTACTCTTAGGAAATTCTCCTTGAATCCAGCAGTGGCGATAGAGATCGAGTCAGTAACCGCAGCTCTCTCGTCTGTTGTCGGAGGGGCTAGGCTACTAGATCCCACAGCCAGCTCAAGCTCAGGGTAAGCATTTCTTTTAACAGCAGAAAAGACTGGATCTGAGAACGAAAAAGCAGTCGAACGAACAAGTAGTCCCATCCCACGCCTTACTCTTTGAATGCTTTGGGCATAGTTCATAGAAAGATTCATGCTAAGGACTAGCGCTCCGTTGCTGCACTCTCGCAAAGCAGACTTCCCCGATTAGGATTCTAAAACATGGGAGAGAGGAGTCGGCAGCATTGCTATTGAATTGAATAGAATAACCACATTGCCGAATGCAGTTAGCTAGAAAAGCAGCTCATGCCCCGAGAGAAGGTGCTATACTATAGAAAAAGTTCTTGTCGGACTCCTTCAGCCTATGTTATGGTTTGGTAGCTTAGTCTTAGTCGGCCTTTCCTAAAGTAAGGAGGTAGTTCGACTAGCTTGAAGGAGGATTGATGAACCGCCTGGGGAACCATTCCTCAATAAAGACCATCAATGATGACGACTCCCGTACAAAGAATTGGGCGGAAGGTCCCATCCCTGGATACCAGGTACATGGCAACAAGGAAAGCGGCTAATTGGCTCCACCTCTGACCACCATCTTGGGTACCATGATTGTCGTTGTTTTAATACCGCTTAAAGCATTCTAGAAAACAAAAAAAAANAAAAAAAAAGACTTTTTTGACGTGGCAGAAATGATCACCATCAAGCACAAGATTCAAAGCTGGAATCTTCCTACTCTTGTTAGTTGGGACAGAGCATCGATTCTCCTTTCCCACCGCCTCGAGCTCTCGCTTTCAGGGTGGATACGCAAGAAATTAACTATGTAAATTGAAATGAAGCGAGCATTGCAGGAGCTATCTATTCCATCGGGGAGATGGCAAGCGGAAGGCACCCAAAGTCATAGGCAATGACGTACCACATTCACGCATGCCGCGGGAGATCATATGTAGTTTCCCCGGTCTACCTGTTCAAGCGAGCGCTTGCGGACGTAATCATAGAGAAGCTAAGTTTTCAGGCAAGAGAGGGGCTCCAGGTTCCATTTCAATTGCTGGTTATACTATTCCATATTATCAAGCTGAGCCTGTTGTTTTAGGAGCTGGGCTTTTTCTGCATTGATAGCCTCCTCCAGCAGATCCAGGTTTTACAATTGTTCAATCTCCTACCTTTCTTTGGGCGAATGCCACTTTACAAGTGCTTTCATCCGGTGTGAACCGGTCTGTCTGTGGGTGATAGTAATAGGGGGAATAAAGGAATGCTTCTATGTCCCAAGTCGTAATGTGAATTCAAACTGGCTGAAGCTTTCACAAAATGCTGCTCCTTTATTTTACTCAAGATAAGTATAAGTGGTAAGTGGGTTTAGTCTTTCAGGACTAGTTCTGGAAGACTAAGTGGCGGGGGGAGCAAGGTACTAGTAAGGAAGAACCACTTTTCCTCCATGAAAACGAGAAAACTAAGAATGTGTGACCAAGGACATCTATTTTACAACCCGGTAGTGGGGGAGAAGATGGTAATTACGTAGGTAATATCATCGATCCAATCTACACAACAGCTCGTCTATAGCCTTTCATTCCCTTCTGTGAAAGAAAGTTAAGAGAATTGTTAATTCCATCAAACCAGTTAGAAAAGTCACTAAATTCCCTCTTTACTGGTAAAGTACAAATCACTATTTTTGGTCAAGGTGAAAGAGAATAGGGCAATCGGGGCATATCCTTTCGACACGTGACCTTAAAGCAGGTGATAAGGAAATGCTTTCATTACTATTAGTACAGTAGCTACTTCTACTTAATAAGAAAATATGATGGGAATAAGGAAGAAGAATGAACTATTCAGATGGAGCCAAGGCAATCAATCAATAGATGGCATGAAAAAAGAAAGAAAAAGTAACAACGAAAGCTCCTTAACCGGGCATTCCTAGATGCAGATTTGACAGCCCTTGAATAAAGGGCATCGGTTCAGTAGGTTGGGGAAGGAGAGAGCTCGGGAACTCCCTATTTTATGATAGCGAGGAAGCAGATGTATGAGCCTCCTTACTTGCTAATCTTCTTTCGACTTGGGGAAATCCACTTTGATGTAAATCATTTCGTTTTCAAGTGTCGACTGCCGTAGCAGTCTTTGTCTTCCACACTGAATTCCATCCTTTCTCGTTCATTTTCACACCGGCAGGAGATATTAAAACAAGTGGAACATAAAGAGAAGTCTTATATCGCTACGCCTGTCATATCCCACTTTTGCTTTTGAAGCAGTGAGTAAGGCCATGTTTGAAAGCTACTCTATAGTAGTGGTACGTCTATCGGTCAAAAGGAAACAAGCCTTAATTATTACTAAGGTAAAGGCGAACAAAAAATGAAATAGAATAGAGAGCGGAGTAAAGTAAATCCTACATTCTATTTATCTTATTAGTAAATTACTAAAACAGTAGTTTATCTGAATTGAATGGGCGCCATGACTTTCTCATTAATAAAGGAATATACAAAAGCTCCCCTTTCTTCTGAACCGGCGTATCCAACTGATAAATAAAGCGAACACTGAGGCATCAAAATCCACATACGAATCGGGATCAGTAGAAAACCATTCTAAGGCTATTCTTTAATCTTCAAAATTGAAAGTCTATAAGCTGGCTGAAAGCACCCCGAAAGAGAGAGAGGAGAGTCGAAGTCGAGTAAAGTCCGATCCCTAACACACCTAAAAAGCGCCTCTACGACCCTGCTTGCTGGCTTTATAGAATTCTTGAGCATGCACCTCACCTCATTTATTAGCTTAGCTGCTGCCTTTCCTGCCGCACCTTCTCCAGACGTTCGAACTGTCGGAATGGAATAAATACCCCAACCCCAAAGGCTTCCAAGGAGACTTATCGAAGAATGAAAACCATAGCGAAGAGAGAAGGGCTCTTTTCTATATATGTAATATAAAGTGAGAATGAAAGTTATGTGATTAAATTCCCCCATAAAACCACTACTTACTAGCCACAGCCCTGACTTCATATGCCTCGGTTCGAAATCACCAGAACTGGAAAGATTCAATTGACCGGGCTAACTCAGATTCTATTCTTAAAGTCTTTGCCACAGCTGGAATCGCAGATGAATAAAGCGCCATTGGCCGAACTAAGTAGAGTACAGCACTACCAAGGTATCGGTAGGAAGTCCCCCGCCCTTTTCTTTTTTGTTTGAATATCTCCCATTAGCCTTTGGGCTGTTGATGTATCTGATCAGACGCCGCCCCTCTCTCTTCTATCGAGTTTGTGTGGATTAGTACCGGCAGCACAAAATGGCCTTGTTCAGCCGGGATCCCCTCTTCTTCAATTAAGTAATTTCTTGTTTTTAAAATTAGCTTATGAGAGGAAAAGCAGCATGAGGCGAAAGAAAAAGAAAGAGTAAAAATAAATAAAAGGAGGTGACAAAATTGCCTGCCGTAGGGACTGGATCAGGACGACTTTATCCAATTTATGACACAGGATATACTAATAGAAAAAAAGTCTATTAAATCTAAAGCGGACCAGCATCTCAAAGATTCATGGTTCTCATTGTTTAGGAGCTCATTCTTGTCCGGGTATCGGTCACTGGACTGGATGTAATAAATGAAAAAGACTTGCGAAGCTTGGATGCAGCTTATGAGATAGATTCAAAATGAATGAGTTGCGCTATTCCATTCTCGTTCGGTCACGGATAGACTCGATTCTTCCCTTATACATCGGAAAGTCATTACGAGCGGTCGTATACCATCTTATTCACGTATCAATGCGAAAGTGGTCATATAAGCGTCGTGAGAATGAATAAGCACCACTACTTGAAAGGAAACCCCTCGATCGTAAATTAACCCATTCCCATGAACCAAGTAAGAAAAAGATAAAAATTTCTTTAGCGCTTTTGATCTGGTCATCATAAAAGCAGAGAGTAGGGAGTAATATCTAAGGGAAGGAGGGAAGCGAATAGAGCGAGGGGTCTAGCTCGATAGAACGAAGCGAAGGTCGATGGACGAAGTGCATCTAAACTCGAGATGCGGAATTTTTTAGATAGGTGAGGCACATCTATCTCCCATAACATAGGGCCAACTGGACGGAAGTGAATATATAGTGTTCGTATTCCCGTGGGGTCTTTCCCGTTCTCTTATTTTTAGGAGGATGGATACCCGCGGCAAGCTTTCAAAAAGTTTGGATTGACCAGTATCCGGCTTCGACCGGTAAAATTGCATTTCACATATAGCCACTTGATAGTTCGATAAGCAAAAGAAGAATGATTTTTCCCACTTTTTTCTTATGTGGAAGGCCTCTCAACTCCGACTTTTTCAGTTTCTTGGGATATCTAAATCAATGCTGCTTTTTTTTCCTGCCTTCCACCCACAGCTCCGCTTTCTTTTCTTAAGCGGCTTCTCGAGAAGGCCTGGCCTGCATACATAAACATAAGTAAGATATATAAAAAAGTTTCAATAGAAAGCGGGACATTATATCTTGCCTTATCTTACTGATGTGATGTGGAAGCGCTGGCGGCAATCCATTTTTGCCTAAAACTGTCGCGTCGCAGAAGCAAAGCTGAAAAAGCCAAGGTCAAGATGGCGCCAGCTACTCAAGCATCGCTTACTGATGAAAGAGCGGCAACGGGGAGGGCGCCTCCTTCTAAAAAACTTGCAGCGCATAGGCATTCAGCTCCCTTTCTCTCAGGGCATTATACCCCGAGAGTCAGTGCCACAGTTGATGATTCAATTCCTGAAAACCCGATACTAAAAGCGGATTCTAGTTCTAGGACAGCCGATAGGCTCAGAGCAGTTCTTTATTCAAGAGTACCCCCGCCAGGAAAGGGCCAAGCAGCTGCTATTTGAACAAGGGATTTGGACATTCAATATAAGATTGACAACTTATGGCCCCGCCGGTATACTCTACTATAGGATATGAAACCTATTCCTCCACATATTCTCCGCATTTGCTGCGAAACTATCTGCTTGACACAAGCGAATGAGTCGATGGGTAGCACTTGGTACGGGAGGAAGGATCTGCTTACTCAAAAGGCCTCCAACAACTAAGGGGAAAAAGGATATGGAGTTTGCCCTTTTCCTCTCTCCTTCCCTGTTGATTTGACCAAGCCAAAAAGTTGGTTATTCGTCCTTGTACTTCCCCTTTAGGATTGATAGGAAAGAACTCTATAAGGACTGAAACTTTAGGAAGACGAGAAATCTGCTTCACTATAATGAGCTTCTTTATTTCCGTAGCTTAGAATTCTTGGAGCGTGACGATCGAAAATCTAATGAAATGATTGAGGGCTGGCTCATATGACCGACTATGTCAACATCAGGCGGATCCGAGCCAAAAACTGCTGAGCCAAGGACAGACCTTAGGGATAGCAGTCCCAGAATGAAAGAGTGTATTAAGCAAGCACGCAGGCAGTCTTCCGCCCAGATTAGGTTTATGTTCTATGCAACCGGTGCCAAGCTTTCTAGGACATCTGTAATTCAATAGAAGTCCTCTCGCGGGTCGTCAACTATGCCTCTAATCTAAGTGAACGGTGTCGCCGATCTTTCTTTCGCGAAATGTTACGTCTGTCTTGTGCTTTTAGTTCTAATCCGGAAGCTACCTATGCCCTATACTACCTTCCTTATTGACTACTTCCTTCTTTTCCTCGCTCCGAACCTTGCCTTATTACTACAGTAGCGGGGGATGTAGCAGCAGCAATAGCAGTAGCAATAGGATAAGGCACACCTAGTAAGGCACTGGGATGTGGGGCTTAGTATAGTGATGGGCAATCAGGGATTCAATTCCCCGGTACGAGCTCTATCCATCTAAATCCGAATAGCTCAGCAGAGTAAGGTTTCCCCGTGGATCCTATCTCGGTTAGGGCTTCTCCCCTACTCCTTCACTCGTTCTCTTTGCCGGCAATTCCGTTCTAATTTCATAAAAGAACAAGTCACTTTCGACTCCTTCTTTCCTTTTGGAAGTGAGAAGTGATTGGAGTACCAAACCGGGAAGCTTTTTCTAATTGAATGCATGGGTTCTCCGGTGGGATTAAGTTAGTGGTCAGTTAGCCCTAAGGGGTTCCAGGCGGCAGAGGGGAGTGCGGCAGCTCGCCACTCCGCTTGCTTAGCTGGCGCCATAGTTTTGTTTCATTAGTCGGCAGCCAGCGAGTTACCTTCCCGATCATGAAGACTTTCGTCAACCTCTGGTCGAAGGGCGTCCCGCGTGCCGATCGTCGTAAGCTCACCCGGAGCGATGACCAACTCTACTCCATCCGCCTTGGTTAGAGAGAGAATTGACCGAGGCCTCCAAGAGTCATCACCACGCCAGAAGGACATGCCCCGCTAAGCCTCAGATATTCTAATTGAAGCAAAACTTCTACGTTACGCCCAGCGGCAAAGAGTAGGCGAGGAAGGAAGCCGAGAAGTGGAGGAGGGGCTTTTTCTTTCTATTTCCCCTAAATAGCTCAGGTTCAAAGCTTTTAAGCTGAAGTCTTGGCCAGTCCGTTCCCGGGTAATAGTAAGAACGAAGAGTTAGAACTATAAGATGAGGCTTCTAGTAGAGTAAGCGCGGACGGCACTGTTCCTTCTTTAATTTGTCAATAGTTTGAATCTGTAAATCAATAGTATGCGCAGACGAGCCAGAAATGGTATACTATAAAGAAAGTTTCGTACATGACGTAACCCCTATGCCCATTGGGAGGAGGGGTGAACTCTAACTCTATCTTCTCCGCATCAAGGAAAAGAGCAGAGATCTTTGTTGAAGACAGCACGGCAATGCGCAATCGCTAAACAAGACCAAAAAAGCTATATCAAAAAGATCAGTCTAACTAATCGGCCTAAGGCTTCTAGAGAACATTCCTATCTCAAAGGAAAGGGGAAGAGCCTATTTGATTTCTATTCCGAAAGACTCCATCACTTGATTCAAAACGAAGAAAGTTAACAAAACAAGCGCAAAAAAATACTCAATCCATATCCATAAAACAAAAAAGGATAGTCTAAAGAAAGAAGAGGGGTCGTGCCCAGTCCCAAACAGTGCGTTCTTCAGTTCCGCCCTTCGGGAATCAGATGATGAGAGGACCAAGGCTAGACGATCGTGTCATTATCTATACGCCCGAAAAACCGTCGTATTCTATCTCTTCCTTTTTGCCTTGCCTCGAGGGCTTACGGGTCCGTGGGCACAGTTGAACAAGGCTCGTATTCATATACTCCACCTGAAGAAGAGGTTGAAAAAGGCCAGACCCTAAATAAATAAGTAAGAAATACGAATAGAAAGAAGAGAAAATTCAGTGTTGTGTAACAAACAAAAGACAGAGATATAGTCCTATCCAAGCTTGTAAGGATCAAAGACGTTGGGATTAGATTAGCAGACTATGGATGGGTCAAGACGTCGAGGGAGAGTACACCACAACTAGTTGGCTATGTAAAAAGAGAGTGGGCTAAAGGGGCTTTTTCTGAATTAGAAGATTCTCTTTCTCCACTTACGACATATCCTGTCCTTCCTTGCCCGCCTCAGAATATTCCTTCCTTTTTTACTGGTGGGACGAAGTCGCATTGATTGAATCGGTTCTGGTCTTCGCTGAAAAAGTGAGGCTTTACTTGACGAGTAGACTTTAGTTACCCGCTTATTGGGACCTGCAAGAAGCTGAGTTTCTTTCGTCACAGTAGTTGAAAAAAGGTAAAAGCAGCAGAGCAGTAGTCCCCCACCCACCCTTAGAGAAATTTTTGAAGAAAGTTCCGTTTAACACTTCTTGGCCAAGCAGGAAAGAAGTGCTTTGTCGGGTGAAGGGTGAAGGTGCTCTCTTCTCTACTCCTAGACCATAGGATAGAGGCTCACTCTGAATTCATAGTATCCTCTGCATCTTCTGTTTTGTTTCTTGGTTTCGGGCGGAAAACTTCGAAATCTGTGAATCCCTAAGCTAAGTCCCCTCGAGAAGAATGAAGAGTTCACAGCTACCTCCTCTAACTAATCCACTAATCCTAAAAGCTATACCATACCACCAATTTCAGTCTATTTATCCTTTTTCGGCGATAGAGACCATACTTATTGAGTTGCCCCCCCTCGGGTCCAAGAAGACTAAAAAGACTTGAGGATAGCACGTGGGATCAACTACTTATTATATTATATTATAAGATAGCACCAACCAAAGAAAGGAAAAAGGGTAAGGAAGATAACAGCCCCAGCCTCCCATCTTAGAAGGTCAGAAGGTGATTCCCTTGCTTGGCTACTTTAGTTTGACTACGCTATGAAAAGCATCTAAAAATATAAATTATTCTCCGTTTGGCATTAATGCCTTCTTCTTTTCTTCTTCTTTTTCGCCTTATTCTGTCTTTTGAAGAGAATTCCTACTGCTAAGCCAAATTGCCCACCTTCAAGCTAGTCGAACTAGAGCCTTATGCCAATGAGAACCAGGAGAAGAAGGAAATGCAATTTTATTCCCATTCCCAAGGCCACATCTATACTACGCTATTCTTCGGATTTGATGCTTTCTTCCTCTTATAACGAAAAAACAATCGTTCTGGGTGTAAAGCAGCTCTATTCGGATAGTAGTAGAAAAGCTAGATGGAAAAAACAATAATGTATACATCGCTCTTTCCTTTGTCCTTCCCCCCGATTTTTGCCCTATCACTAGTGGTTAGCTCTTCCTGATAGGCTGAATGAAAGCCCGGGTCAGGAAAGCGACCTTAAGAAGTAAATTTCCTCTCCCTTTTCATTTCCAATTCGTTCTACTTAACTTAGGTGGAGCAACCCGAACTCTCGACAGAATATAAAAGAGGACCACAGGCCCGTGTAGACACCTCAACGAACTCATGTGGACACTCCTCAGCCCGAGGACAATCTCTCAAATACACATAAAGATGTTGTTGACCCGTTTTTCTTTTCTTTGCTGATTCCTCTCAATGAAATTTGCCATGTTGCACTAAGTTACTTACGGATGTATGCATGCGGTCCGGGAACACTTTGGGGTGAACACCAATCCGAACAAGTAGAGTCAATAGTTCAGCATTTAGGCCGTAACATTTAGCAACAAAAAAATCTTTAACCCAACAAGTGCTCTCCGAACCAAGCTAGATAGTCTCCTATCACTAGGCTCACCAACCAACCTGGACTTTGATTCCTTATTATTCCTACCGGATATCAAAACAAACCATAAGGATTGTTTCCAGCCACGAGTTCCCCTATGACATAAGCACTCTTGGGTGGGGTGGGCCATTCCATCAAATCTTTGAGAAGGGGCCCCTTCTCCTATTTGATGGTCGGCGTGGCGATAGGCTTCGCTTCTACGACTGCCTTCCCAGCCGTTGAAAGACTGAGCGAGAACGGTAAGGGGCGCACAAACAATGTCGTTGTGCGGGGATGCGATTCGCCAAGCTGGGGCAAACAAAGCCGTCCGGCCCTACCGAAAAAGGCTTTCGAGGCTTACACCTCCCCTATTACACGACCTAAAAAAAGGCTTTCAGTAGCGCCCTTAGAATCTAAGCCTTTTGAAGCGCCAGTAGTCGTAGCTGTGGCCATACCAACCCTTTCGTTCTTATCGCTCCGGATTCCGATCTATATGACCTCCGGGCGGTACAAAGTAAACCTCTTACGTAGAAGCAGGTAAGTAACCTAACCCTTAAGAATTTTATCAAGGGGGCCTCTTATCTATCAATGGAAAGATCTCCATGTGTGGCGTGATAAGGAATCCTAGAAAAGATCGATTGAGACTCCCTCCACGGTCCCACGAAGATCTCTACGTACTTGTCCAGTCCAGGACAAGTGAGATCTTCCGGTCTGCGTGCGTGGGAGCAGCTCAAAGACAGAAGAGTCTGGTCCGGTCTGAATTCAGGCACGGCCCGCCCGTCTGCTGCTAGGTCCGGGCGCCAAGCGAGGGCGCCGCTATGCCCCTTAATGAATCGAATGGTCCTTCGACCTTCGTTTGATTCCTACGGCCGGCATAGATCTCATGAGACCCGCCCACTATTAATACGAAAAAAGCCCTGCCCTTTTCCTTCGCTACTAGGAAGCAACTTCTATTAGCGCCGGACCTTGAGTCGAATTGATCGTGTCATGTGCAACGTCCATCAATGATGGTTCATTAATGTCCATTGATTTAGACTCCTTCCCCCTTCTCAACTACGAAAAAGATCGATCGGGGCCCGAAAGCCCCCAAACAAGAACGGAAACGGAAGCCTTTCGATTCACTCCCCATTCTCTCTTAAATAAATAAAGCTCGCCCTCGAGCCCTGGGCCGGTCGGCTGGGTCTTTCTCTGTTGTTCTGTTCCCGCCACGAGAAAGACGCGGGAAGAGGTATGCCCAGCGCGCGGAGGATCCGTTGAGAGTTTGTCTCGGTAGGGAACTGTACGATCTTTTCCCCTATTGTATTGAATCAATAAAAAAAAGAGGTCAGCCTCCATTCGAATTATGTTAGGGGTTCTTTCGCTTTTGCCAGATCTAGAGAGATACTACAAGTCCTCCGTCCCAGATTCCATCGCCGCGGCCATCTGGTTCACCGGTACTACCAAAAAGTCTCATGCTTACGTTACTGTTACTGATGGTTTGATTATCTTGGACCACGAAGACCCCAGTCGTGCTTCTGGTTTCCATTCCCATCATCATATTGATGATAAATCTCCTCGTGCTCTGCCATAAGAACTTGGAGTCCGTATCATGGTGAAGATAAGGTAAGGCTGTGATTCTTGCTCAAAAAACAGACCGAACGCGTTCGAGTTATTGGCTCGTCCGACCCGGCAGCATTCATGAGTCGCTCGTTCAACTGTCCCTCGGAGACAGGGTCGAGAAGTACCATGCATGGTTGCCCCCCGTCCTTTCTTTCTATCGGTCCCACCCAGCAAGATAGGGCGACGCCAAAAAAAAGGTAAGCGCCTAGCGCGAGCCTTTTTTTTTAGTTTAGTAAAGTAAAGCTTTGGCTCCCTAAAGACTAAAGAAATGGATAAAAAAAAGGGGGGACTTCTGCAACGGGCTATGCCCCCCAAACCAACTGAGGGAAGTCGCATCCGTCCCATCGCAAGCACCTACAATGTCATGATCACATTGGTTTACCCTTGTTTCTTTGGTAGTTTAACGGGCGGTCGCCCCTCCAACAAGAAAAGGTATAAATATGGAAACTTCTCTGCCATTTGGATCGGAGAATTTATGGAGGAAATCGGGTTTTAAATTCCCAGAAACCACACGATTATATAGCCAAAGGGAATAGGCCGCGCCTAAAATCATCCCAAGCGCTGCTAATGTGGCTACTAAGCTATTTCTTTGGAAAGCTCCTACTAAGATGAGAAATTCCCCGATAAAGCTGCTAGTACCAGGTGAACTCATATTGGCCAAAGTGGAAGAGAAAAAAATGGTAGGGAGATTCGGCATGGTGCTCACTGAACCTCCGTAATATCTAACAAGTCGAGTCTTATGTCGGTCATATAGAACACCAACACATAGAAAAAGGGCTGAAGAAACCAGTCCATGACTTGACATCGGTAGAATGCTACCTCCAATTCCCTGTATGTTCGATAGAGCCAAAGATTCCCCTCCCCCACTGATCGGAGTACGCCGATTACCCCCCGAACCGTACAAGATAGTTACCACCTATCATACGGCTTTCTAACTTAACTTCTTTTTCTGGTCGTTCCGCTCTGTCGATCGATGGTAGTATAAGAGATCTGTAATCCCCCCGAAATTTTTTACATAATGGTTCCTGCTTCCTACCCATAGTTAGCATTATCTCCCCGGGTCATACTTGAGTATCACATCGTAGACCCCCACCCCAAATCTATCTTCCTTATCAGTGAACCGGAACATAGTGCATAGGTACTCTTCGATGCAGCGGGGACGAGACGAGGTGACATACTACGATCACGTACAGAAGTGCTGCCCTTCGTCTCGGCAATATGGAACCTCTCAACAGCTCCCGTTCTTTTATGGGGTCCTATCGGGATAGGTAGGCCCAAGCCTTTCCCCTCCCCCATAAGACCCTCTTTCTCTTTCCCCCTCGGGAAAGAGAAAGAAGAGAAGAAAGGAAAAATTTTTTCTTTCATGTGAACGGCCCTATCTTGTATCGAAAGGTTTTTCGTGCTATACACCACGTTGAGAAAGACCAACTTCCTATGTACCGTACTCTTTCCTTAGCGGCCTCGAAAGGGGGGTCCTCCTTATGATGCTACGGACGGCTGTCCGAAGTGCAAGGGGTAAACTCGGACTCGGATAGGATAGGATTGTGCGTGCCGGGCCCTTCGGGTGTCATATTTTGGCCGAGTTTACCGTACCTCCGGCCCCTATGTTAGGCGGCCATAATATTTTGTTACGTTTTACCGCTGTTACGCCAGAAATAAAAGGTTCCACACGAGCTCCCGTTCTGCGACGTGGTGGCAGGACCGCTAGGGGAGTGGTTCCGGGTGTAGATAGGGTTAAATCTGCAGGGGTCATGCAAATACATAGGCCCCTTCCCTTCTCTTTTGGATGAATGGGGTGGTTTAGAAGGCGCTTTCCGATCTACGGTCCCTCGGAGCGAAGGGTTAGGCAGGTAGTATGGGCCCTCTGACTTCCAGCTATGTACTGTGCGGCTCCCGCGAAGCAAATGAAGGGAAGCTCTTCGAGCTTACGGGCGAGCTTACGCTTACTCTCAGCCTCTTTGATTGGTAGGCGGGCGGGCTAAGCCTCCTACTTAAGATTCCATTCATAAGGCTAATTTTATGTTGTCGTGACGCTTTGGTTAGGCCGACTACTATAAGGCTACTACTTCTAGCTTCTATAGTGGCCCTTCCATTTTGGTGTAGTTTGAGTTTGTATTGGTACTGAATGAACATATCAAACAAAGGCGAGCAGTATAAGCCCTTCTCCGGCCTGGGAAAAGCAGCGAACTCTAGAAGCTAGGGCTTTGTTCACCTTTGGACACGAACATTATTCCGTTCTCAGCGGAAACCCGCCTTAGAGATTGAACGGAAATAAGATAAGTCGACCTTCAATCTAAGACAGCGCTCAGCGCTGATAGCTTGTAGTGAACAGCCCCCTTATGAAACCAATCGAAAGTAGCCTTTGGTACTTAAGTAGTTAAGGTTTGGAACCCTTGCTACTATGATTGAAAGCCGTTTGCTTGTTGCCAAACCCTTCGCCTTTCTTTTGAATCAAAGTAGGTCGCGACTGTTGGTATTTTAGTCGGTCGGGAGAAGCTACCGCTTCGTAGACAGCTCTGCTTCCTCGTCTTGCTTCTGGCAAAGCTTCTACTTCTACTTTGCTTGCTTCTCTCGCGCTTGTGAAGGCTTAGAGTCCTTTTCGCTAGGTCCAAAAGCTTTCCAAAGGCTGAAAAAGCTCGTCGATCCAAATGAATCATTCTTCTGGTCTCTCTTCGGCTCCCCGCCCCGAAACTGACCCACGGCACAGCGCCTATTCGCTTCGCGCGCGGGAAGGCAACGAAGTTCAGTTCATGAGACCGCAGCGGAGTGGAGGAGCCGCGACACGAAGTTCCTTACCTTAGCTGGATCTCGCTGGTGTCACCTAAACGGTAGGTAGGCGGCGGATGTGTGACGTTTGGAGTTGTCGTTCGTGCACCTGTCCCCAATGGAAGAATGAGTTAGATTTTCCCCTGCAGATCATGGCCTTACCACTCGGTCCCCGATGGCCAGCGGGGGATTCGGTATAGCAACTCACGTTCGTTTGCGCTGCGCGTTCCCGCGGGACTGGACACATGTTAGCTGTAGGAAGTATGGTTCCGAAAGTGACTTCGGTTCGCCAGTTCAGGCTCAACTCCTCGCTTTACGTTAGCGGACCTACAGGTCGGGCCGGGGCTCCGCGCTCTTTCTTTCTGTGTGGGACGATACCGGGGAGAGAAGGGAATGCGTCGAGGCGGCGAACAAGACAAACTACATTTTTGCTTTTCCCTCCATGAGATGAGCCCAGTGCATTGGACCGATGGATAAGAGAACAGAGTTGGCCTAAAAAGCGCTCGGGCGCTCTACGTACGATGTAGACTCCATCAGATACATATCGATTTCTTTCTGATGGATCAAGAATAGATAGTTGTCTCATCAATAGATAGAAATACCTTATTCTTGATAGATTCCCTTTCTATCTCTTTTGATCTATCAGAACAGATCAGGCTATCTATCAATCGATTTGAAAATAGCACGTTCATATCGCTTTTCGTTCATTTCCACCACGAAAACATAGCCGCCATAAATAATATAATTATAATATAATAAGAAGCAGGCGAAGCAGCTAGAAGCACTCGCTTCACGCCCTTTCATTCTTATTCACGAATGAATTGGGAAAGCCAACAGAAAGATTCGATTCTGACTTCGTAGAGCCGGTGCTGCTGTTGCCTGCGCGTAGGGCCGTCCCCCACTCCCGTCCCGGGGCGCTAAGGGGCTTTTGTTTTTGGAACAGACGGCAGTGTTTTGCTGACGCCTCGAATCAAGCTTTTATTGCGACATGCTATGTTTTCTCCCCCATTGCTAGTAGGTTGATGGGTCGCACGCCCGGCACACATGTTTTGGCCTTGTGTGTCCATAACTCCAAATAGGTGACCTAACGGCCGCCGCCCGACTAAACATACCAATAGTCGCCAGATTCATATGAGCTACTGAGGAGTAAGCAATGATCTTCTTAAGATCGATCTGTCTTAAAGTGGTCGAGGAAGTATATATTATAGCAATCGCGCTTGAAGTATAAATGAAAGGAGTGGAACAAAGTGTCGCTTCGGGAAACATGGGTATTGAAAATCTTAAAAACCCGTAGGTTCCCAATTTTAAAGGAATTCCTGCCAAGAGGACGGATCCTGCCGTAGGTGCCTCTACATGAGCTTCGGGTAACCAAATATGAACTGGTACCATAGGCACTTTGACGGCGAAAGAGGCGAAAGAAGCAATCCATAGAAAGATTTGGCGCCGCTCACTAAATTCTGTGGTTAATGATATTTGTAAATCGGTTGTTCCTGTTTGGAGAAGAATCAACAGAATAGCTAATAGCATAAAAACAGATCCAAGTAAAGTATAAAGGAAAAACTGATATGCTGCCTTGATCTTTCTTTGTCTCGAACCCCATACCCCTATAATAATGGTAGAGTAAGGGGTGGCCCCAAAGCAGAATTGACCGGTGGTGGTTGGTCGAAGCTCCAGTAGGTAGCCACTCCCTTCTCAGAGAACCGTACGTGAGACTTCCGCCTCATACGGCTCCGTCCCGAGCTTCAGTCGTCGGCCTTGGCATTAGACCACTATCTATGCATGTATTTTAAGCCTGGACTCTCGAATCTTTTGCTTCTCGGGTGGTGGCGAACAATGGTGCTTGCGTTGCGGGGGATGCCCGCCCGTAGGGCCCGGCCTGCTTCCCGCCCGAAAGAACCGCTCACTAGCTAGCCGGACTAGTGGGGCCCTATCTGGAGACATACTGAAAACCATGCCTTTCGAACCGAACGTAACGCCCGTCTTCCAAATCAAAAGAAAACGGGCTCGTTGGCAAAAAAGATGGAGTGCGGCCTGTAGAGCACATGTAAGGCACGGTCGGGTTGCTCACGCAGCGGATCTCTCTATCTATAGATAGAGAGAGAGGTGTGAAAGTAATAGCCTTTTATGGCCGCCCCCCGACTTACGGCCTTTACGCTACTACTACTGTGATGTGAGCGGTTCAAATTGGTTTGATCTTCCCAATCATCCTGGCCGGAACTTGTACGCAGCACTTGTACGGAGGTAAAAGTTTGTAACTCTTTTCTTATCTGAATCTTAAGGACAGGACCCTACCCTATTCTCGAACCCTCTGCCGAGCTCTACCCTGCCCGCATTTCCTTTTGAAGGGGCCAAAAAAAAATGTCTCCATCTGCTGCCAACAGTCTTTCTTCGGAATTATACTAAACGGGTCGATCCTCCCTCCCTTTATTTTAGCAACTTATCCTAAGGTCTCCTCGCCAAGAACTCCCCGGCGACGACAGAGGAAGCAACCCGCCTGCTGTGGCGGGGCGGCTTTTTTCTTTCACAATAAGACCTGGACGATTATCCCTACCCTCGGTAGCTTACGAGTTTACGTCCATCCCTGGTCGGGTACAGTTTCCTTTCGATTTATCCCTTGTAGCCGTTACCCGAATTCGCGCAAGTGTGTCCACACCCCCCAAACTTACTTGACGAGGAATCCATTCTCGCGAACAAACACAACCCCTACACACACCTAGGAGCACCCCTTCCTGTATATCCATACAAGACCCGAGTAGGCGGGTCGAGGTCCTACAAGGTACCCACTACTCGGAGTACCCTCCCAAAAGGAAAAAGATGTGTCTGTCAGGTTCGGTTCTTCTTAGTTGGGTTGGGCGGGTTCGACCAGAAATGCTATGCTTACACACAAGACTACCCCTCTTCCCGAAAGCTTCGCGGGGACTACTTTACGAGACCGCCCGTAGGGGGTTTACTGCACAAGGCCCCTGCAGAGGAAAAGCTTTATCCCAGCGAATAGAAGATGCTCAGCTCCGCACAACATAGGGATTAGCACACTTTCGGGAAGAACATAGAATAGTAGAGGATCCAGCATGCAGAACACGGCAATCATTAGAAATTCACGAATTAGAGATGCTGTAATATACTCTTTCCCATAACTTCTCATACCAGACCAACCCACTAAAATGCAAATAGGGATCAGAAATGTGGTCAATATCACGCAGAATAAAGAGATACCGTCTATACCCAAATAAAAATTTATGTTTTCATAAGGAAGCCATCGAAGGCTTTCCACAAATTGAGATTTGGCCGTAGAAGGATCGAATTGTATCCGAAGAACAGGGGGATACAAAAAAGTAATAAGAGAGACGCACAGACCAATCAATCGTATCGGTCGTATTCTTGAATTTGGAATGAAAAGAGGAGTAATGCTTCCTAGCACGGGACACAGAATAAGACCACTTAGATTAGAATAGCATTCACAGAAATGTTCTAACATAGAGTAGAATCGAACATTGAAGAGATTAATTGACAACAGTAAAAAGATGGGCGCCTAATTCCAATACAATAGGGGTCTATCAGTGCAAGTCAGCTGAACACCGTGATTGATGAGTGGGTAGGTGGGTTAGGTGCACCTCTCGCCCAGTGGGAAGTAAGGAGGCTAGTCTCCCCCCCCCTGAATGAAGAAGTATTGGGCCCCCTTCCCGCGTATGCGCCTTTATTTAGATTCTTTCTATTTTGGAATTACCAATGGAGAATCTTTCTAAAAAAATCTCTCTGGCAAAACGCAATTCGTCGAGTTCAATCCAAGGTGCACCTTTTGCCTTTTTTCGGGTAGCTTTCTTACGCCTATTCAGCTAGTGGGGCATTGGTCATAGCCGAAATTCGTCGAAGGGATAGAATAAAAGAAAGGGAAGTTTTTTCTTTCTTTCAATCCAAATAAGAGAACAAAGAAAGCACTCAAAAATGAAAGTTAGATAAAGAAGTGTCGTCAGTAAAAACTAGCACTAGACTTCTTCCCCCCTTTCTACTTTTCCTCTCTCCTTTTGTTTGTGCTTCCACCCGGGCTTTTCATTCTGTTTTATAGAGACCCGAGGATATTTTAATAATAATAAATGTAGAAAGGTGAGGTACTTTCCCCGGCATACGGAAAAAAATACAGGATGACGGCTTTCAAAAGACGAGTCAGGGACGGGGAGAGGGAGGCTCTCGAAACCAAACGAGACTAGAAAGAACGTGGGAATTAGCACCATTCATATGAGTGCTTTTGTCTCGAAGAGACAACAAAGGGGCAGCCCTCTCTCTATCTCGGTCTCGGTTTAGCATCATATATCGATCTGGAGAACATTTTTTTTGGTTGTAGTGCGGATTACGGAGCTGCTCCTCCATGCTGTGGCTGTGGAGGTGGGGGCTGTCGCCGCCTGATAGAGGCAGAAGCGGGGGCACCGGAGCTATCTGCGTCGACTCTTTCGATTGAAAGAGGAAGGGAGACAACTCAAATGCCATGCCAGCGCAGAAATAGAAAGAGTCGTGCTTCAAAGTGGAATTCTTCTAAGATCCATTGCTCGATTTTGCTGCATGCTCTGCTCCCCCAAAATGCAAGAGAGACTTGCGAGGGCAGATCCGGGTTGGTTGGTCCGGAAAGTCATGGGAGAGGCAGGCTAAGTGAAATTAACATACTGGTGCTATTCTACTTTCTTATGAATTACGCACGGCACACTTTATATATCTCCTCTGTCTACAAGGCCGTTAAGGGCTTAGCTTACAGCACAGCGTGTTTGCCACCGCGCTGGCTCTGGCAGTGCATTGGCCTTTACCGTAAGAAGTCCGAGAGGTACGACTCTTCGATTAGAACGCTCCATATCTCGTGACACGCTCCGCGTGGCATTTTTTTTTAGAAAGTTCGTATAACTTCAAAAGATTCATTCTTTATAATTATATAATAATTATAAAGAAAGTACCATTCAATCAAAGGGTGCATTGCCTCTTTGAGTGAAGAAGAGAAGGGCTTTGTATAAACACTCTTGAGCCATGTTCGTCGCCCTAGGCTTACCATTATTTCATTTAATTCTATTGATTGGTTCTAGCTCCAAAGAACATATAGATGGAGCTATGTCGTACGTACGTCTCGTTGACTAAACGATCAGGTATACCACGTCACGTACCATCCCCTCTTTCCATAGAGGAGAGATAAAGAAAAAGAAAAGATATAGTGATCGTGCCTAAGACCTTGTTCGTTTCTACTTGACGTTATTTTCCTCGGTTTTTACATAAGGTAGCTTGCTTACTTAGCGCTTGCGCTAAGGATCTAATCAGAGTCAAACTTGGATTTAAAACTTATTAGCCGGAGTACAAGTGTACTCTTTGATCTTTAGTAAAGGCGGATTAAGCCAAAAAATCTTTTTTTTTTTT
>MEJB01000978.1:24472-41768 GCA_001752375.1 Rhazya stricta
TTTTAGGTCAATTTACTTCAGCGAAAGGGGGAAAATTTCTCCTAACCCTTGTTATTTTAGTTAGGTTTAAGTCTGACGGGAATATTATTCTACGACTAGCAATTCATTTTTTTTAAACCGACCAAATTACTATCTATTATTTGATTGACTAATTCTTTATATTGGAATGGGTGAAGAGTAAATTGTTTTGGAAATTTTTCATGGGGGGATGGGATGAATCGAGATAATTTTGAATCAGAGCTCTTTATTTTTGTTTCATCCCTCGCCGTAACGTAATAATATCTCGGGGTTTGCAGCGAGAATTATATATATATACTATATATACTATATATATACTTCAATATGTCTATGGTTAACTAATTGACCGGCTCCAGGAATAGTCGAAGCCATACCCAATCGAAAAAGGATGTTATCCAAACGCATTTCAAGTAATTGTAGTAAAACCTGACCTGTTGACCCTTTGGCTTTTCCGGCGATACGAATGTATTTAAGTAATTTTCGTTCTGTAAGACCATAATTAAAACGAAATTTTTCTTTTTCTTCTAGACGAATACGAGATCTTTATAGTATAGATCGGTGGCTTTTGGAAAAAGTCTCTTTTTGTCGAGAGGTAAAGGCTGTGGTATCTTTCTCACCGGCTCGAGCAATCCGATTCAAGGGAATCTAAGAGGAGAAGTCTTCTCTTAGATTCCATTTAGTTATAGAGGCTCATCTTTCATTGATAGGAATGCTGGTAAGCGCAAATGCATTCCATACTTGTTTGCACTCGGTACCCAACTTCTTACTTTTTAAGAGGAATTTTACTCACCAACCGAAGGCAGGTGGGTGGCTGGGGCCTTAGCAAGCCTAAGCTTTGTCTTCCCCTCTGATCATATATCTGGATGATTTTTTACTTAACCAGCCTGATAGATCGAATGCTTTCATCTTTTCGACCAGGTTTCCGTTTTTCACTGACAATGTGGCAATCGATCCCTATATGTTTAGTTTGCTCATGACGGATTTGCCTAAACAAAAAAAAGTCTGCCTTTTAGTCTAACTTGAAGAAGGTGGCCTCTGAGAACTGTGAGCGCCTCATCTAAATCTTAATTTTATCACCTATCTGAGGGGAAGGGCAGTGGTGAGGCGGGCCCCTTCTATCTGCCTTCTAGAAAAGAGTCAGTTCAATAAATAGATACTTGAATTTGACTTTTGAATTATCGTAAAACAAAAAAGAAAACTTCTCTCTTCTTCTTCTATTAGGAATCTATGTGATCGAGACAGCCGCCCCCTATCTTAACTGGATCACTACTCATAGAAGATATTACTACTTTTAGGGTGAGCTAGACTACCTTTGGTCGAGAAGTCAACTAACTTTTAGTTCTTTCCACACCCCGCCCCGTAGAGGTAAATTGACCTGTGAATGCGGTGCGGGCCACTGCTCTCCCTTTCACTCGAAACAAGAGTTCCGTGCCAAGCATAAAGATTGAATCAATAGGACCATATTCTAATCCTAGAAATGCCATAACTCTCTTTCTGAATGTCTCGACTTTCTTTCTCAAACCACCGGACAGGGGTTCGGAAATAGCAACAATTAATGGGTAGAGCGGAAATCGCTTCTGATTTGATTTCGCCTGAAACGAATCCCTCGCTTTGATAAGAAAAATCCGAGTAAACAACCTTTGAGCTGAGGTAATATGAAATATTTAGGGTTAGCGTTGCGTTCCTTGAGTATGNAATATTTAGGGTTAGCGTTGCGTTCCTTGAGTATGTTTCTGCCCTAAAGAAAGAGTATAGTGCTCGTTTTGATAAGAGTATGGAATACTATCTGCTGGAAAGTTTTCAACGTCCACCTTATTCAACTACGGGAATTTCTTCTGGTTCGCTACTATCTGAGCCTACAGCTCACGACTGACCTTGAACTGGCCAAAAGCTTTCTATTTGAACGGAATTCCACAATTGCATTACCTTCGGCTGCACTTCCTTATCTGTATTCCTGGGCGGGCGTAGAAACCCCTGCTTGAACATGAGCTACGGACCCAGCTCCCTCCCCCACGGCCATCTCAGCTTCCCCGCGATACTCTGTTTATCCTGAAGTGAAGGTTTCAGGTTCGTTCCTCTTAGCCTACGGATTGCGATCGTTGAGATGTCATTGTTGAGATCAGAAGCGGGCTTGAACAGCTTTATTCGGTCTTCAGCTGGCCTACGATTGGAGGCTGCTGAAAGAGAAGAAAAGGAAAGGTGGTGCTAAAAAGGGACTGCTACCAATCTTAAACAAAGGGCTACAAAGAAGACAGCAACCGCGTACCCGGGAAAAGTGACTTACTTGAATGGGGAGCTATCCTATAACACTAACAAGCGGGGACAGAGAAGGATAACCTCTTTGAAAAGGACAGAGCCGCTTGGCCGCTACTTACACATCTGGAGTTCCGGATTGAACTACGGAACGGAATTCAAGGGCTGGACTTATAAGCCCCTTAGATAGCACTTCTTCTAAGAATAGAAGAGATTTTCTTTCTAGTAGAGCTCATCACGACCATCATAACCTAACTCCAGGACTGCTACGGGCACTGATCCTTCTATTCAAAGTTTCGTTTCTCCTGTTGAAAGTATAGCTAGCCTTCCTTCCTTTACTACCACCGACTGGGGACCAGATTGCTACCATAGAGAGGAATGACTATGGGTACGGAATTGGCTTTGTAGCCCGTTGCGGAAGCCCCCCTTTTTTCATCCATTTCTTCTTTCCTTTCACTAAGGATTTGAAAACCTTATTCGAAAGAAAATCAAAAATAAAGCAGACCCGCTAATATTAGAGTTGAGAAAGTGCGTCCTACACTATGACATCCAATAGCAGAGAAAGAAATAAAGCTCGCATCTCTTTTTGGTTTTGGAGCCCCTACCCGCCCGTCTGACCATCGCCTTTGAGCTAATTATTGGTTGGTAAGGCTGCCAGTCAGCAGTCCAGATTGATGATTCCACAAAGACCACCCATCTCAGAAGCAAAGAAAAGCATTTCGTGGGGCAGGAAGGCGCTACTGAGTTCATTTTCACATTGTAGGCGAGTCTACAGCTTCTGATTGAGCGAGGTCCCACTTATCCATACGGTATGGAAAAGAAAGACTAGGCCAATGGTGCTCCAACAGTAACCTCTTACCCTCGTTCAACGAATAAAGTAAAATCAGCCCTTTCGCCGGGTTAGCTCTTAAACAGAATTAAGGAAAGAAAAAAGCATTCAACCTTCTAGGACTAAGCCTAAGGACGGATAAGAAGAAAAGAAGTATGATTTCGTTTACTATAGATAGATGCTTTCCCAGGACTCTCTTTCACTCAACTCGTATAAAACAAGGTTCAATTAGCGCTTAGTTGGAAGGCGTGGTGATAGAGTTCATATCGAACTCTATCATCGGGGACCAATCCTCGGGCTACTCTTTTGATGCTTGTTCGGTAAGTGTTTGTTGTTTTCCGAATGCTTGAAAAGTGTTGCAGGATTGATGATTGTGAGAGGGGTTGCAAATTTGTTGCTTTGGTTTGGCAGGTATCTTGGGTATGAAGAAACTCAGAGAAAAAATGAGATAGAGTTGACCACTTACCCCTTAACCCTGTTGTTCCAAAAGAAGCTAGAAGTGGTGAAATACATTGCTTCTATCGTACTGTGTCTGTGAGGATTAAAAATGTGTAAAAGGAAAACATGGGGCCTTCCAAAAACAAAAAATCGGAGCATACCAGATTAGATTGGATGTGATGAAGGAAATACGAAGTCACTAGTCCCGTTAACATGATAATCGCGTTATCGCTGAAGGTATAAATCCTCTTTTATATGGGGTATCAAAATTCTTTTTTTCATTTATTATTATATTATATAATTACATTATATAGGTTGACTGATGAGTGTATATTTCGTATATAAATAAAGGAAAAGTCAGCTATGGTTCGAGGGAATTGTCATGTCCAATTGATTTCTCGTATCACAGTTGAACCTAAAGGGTGATACCCCCCACTCTTTCTTTGATTTGTCTTAACGATGGCCTTTCTGATCTCATCCGTATTCCAATCGAGTTTCAGTTTCATTCTTACAACTATCTTTTTGAAGCAGATAGTTCACAGTGCTTATTCTATAGATACTGGACAAATATGCCAATGCGTAAAATTTTTCCTTGATTTTGTTCCTTTGCAAGAAAGTAGTTCTAGGCTTTCTTTGCCCCGAATTGGAAGAGATTATCTCTTCTTTTTTGGAAGCATTTTCTCATTCTGTCGGAAACGATGGAACCAGTTCGAGTTCGTCTAGGAAGCCTAGTCTCGATCTAAATTCTTCCACCGCTGCGGAAAACTCTTATTTTTTAGAAGAGCTTACACGCGTGGAAGAACTTTCGAGAAAAATCGATTGCGGCGAATCGCTTTCAAAAGAAGAATTGGAAGAGTTGATTTGCCGCTTAGACCGTTTGGAGAAAAATGTAATGGAGGGGCTCTTCCAAGAGAAATGGGACAGATACCCGGAAAAAA
The DNA here is from genome assembly GCA_001752375.1 of Rhazya stricta. NCBI lineage: Eukaryota > Viridiplantae > Streptophyta > Magnoliopsida > Gentianales > Apocynaceae > Rhazya > Rhazya stricta. Next base: position 28,949 of record MEJB01000978.1, read on the forward strand.
TCCGGGAACAAATAGACCAGGAGAAAAGAAGTGAAGCCTTTCGGAGAAATCTGGAAATGTTCGAACAGGATAGACGAAAAAAGCTAGGGGATGGATAGGGTGGGGGGACCATTGTGCAGCCGTCAAAGGCGGAATCGCTTCTACCGAGTTCCCCAACAGTAGCTTAGCTTAGTAGCTTAACTCTTTCTACTGGCGTGGCGCTGCTGGATGCTTCTGATCAATAGAACAAGAAGAGGAGTCAGCCAAAAAGAAAGACCACCAAAAGTAACGACCACCAAGATAGGCATAGTAATTAGATCTTTTGATCACCCATTTTTGGAAAACAATTTTTTGGGGCTTCCGCCTTACACACGGAAGATTGGATTGCCTGAATCACGAGTCTTATATACTGTGTTACGATCACCTCATATTGATAAAAAGTCCAGAGAACAATTTGAAATGGAAATCAAGAAACAATTTTTGGTCATAAAAACAGAAAGGCATGAATTGCGCAAGAAGTTCTTTCGGTTAAAACGCCGTGCGACTCGGAGGACATAAGACTTCTTGGTCAAGCCAAAAAGATTGCCGACTGGATGCTCCTACCCCACCATGCCTGGCCCTTTACCTTACCTTAAGAAGAAAAAAGAGGAGGTATGAAGCGTGGGAAAGAATGCAAGAAGTGTATATGATAGAACAGGTAACCTTAAGGAGTGGCGGCAAACCTCTTGATTGATCAACGCGAGTGAACTGTGCTTAGACGCTTCGTAAAACCGCACCGATCTACGAGAGGAGCTGATAGATGAGTAGGCTTCCCCTTTCGATTCACGGAATGTGATCTGGGACACGATGGGAGTTTGCGTGCCTCGGTAGGAAAGAGATCACCGGAGTATAGCACAAGATCGCCTTTTCTTGCTGCCATGGGGTCGACCTGTGAACAAGGTAAACCCAATGGGAACCAAAAAACGGGGGGTACCGCATTGGGCAGAAGACGATCCAAAAAGCGAAGGCTCACCCAAGGAGCTTTGGAAGCTTACCTTATTATTAAAAGGGGAAAGGGGCAACCTATCTTACTAATAACTAATAATAAGAAAGGGGGTGAGATAGGCAAGAGGTAGCTTGCTTCCAAGCCGGCCCGGCCGCGAGGAATCAAGAGATCTTTGCCGGTGCTGACTTGGATCTCGGGTGACGGAATAAGGCGGCCAGAAGCGACGAGCAGTCGCGGTCGAAGCTTGGCTCTAGCCGATAGGCTAGCAGTAAGCTTGGCTACAGCGAAGCGCTTACCAAGCGCGAAGGAAAGGGCCTTCGCCACTTGAGCCGTATGCGGGGGAACTCGCACGTGCGGTTCTTAGGGGGGGGGAGAGCTAGTAGGAGCCATCCCATCCCAATAGCGTATATTTGGAGCTCAATATGAAATCCTATTTTCTTGCAAGACCCGTTCGGATAAGGGAAAACTCCAGAGATTGCTTCGAAGTAAGATCCTTTGCCTTGACCCTTTCCTGAACCAGAACCGGGGGAGGGTGAGAGGAAAAGGGGATCATAATGTCCCATCAATAAAGTGAGGGCTTTCCGTACCTTCCCCACCCCCCCTTTCCATTCTTCCTTCCCCCCCCCTCACTCCCCCTTTTTCAATAAATAAGCCCCGCTCCGCTCCCTAAGGGGCCCCTCTCTGATAAGGAAGGAAAGGAAAGAATCTCAATTTTATGACAAATCCGGTCCGATGGCTGTTCTCCACTAACCACAAGGATATAGGGACTCTCTATTTCATCTTCGGTGCCATTGCTGGAGTGATGGGCACATGCTTCTCAGTACTGATTCGTATGGAATTAGCACGACCCGGCGATCAAATTCTTGGTGGGAATCATCAACTTTATAATGTTTTAATAACGGCTCACGCTTTTTTAATGATCTTTTTTATGGTTATGCCGGCGATGATAGGTGGATCTGGTAATTGGTCTGTTCCGATTCTGATAGGGGCGCCTGACATGGCATTTCCACGATTAAATAATATTTCATTCTGGTTGTTGCCACCAAGTCTCTTGCTCTTATTAAGCTCAGCCTTAGTAGAAGTGGGTAGCGGAACTGGGTGGACGGTCTATCCGCCCTTAAGTGGTATTACCAGCCATTCTGGAGGAGCAGTTGATTCAGCAATTTCTAGTCTTCATCTATCTGGTATTTCATCCATTTTAGGTTCTATCAATTTTATAACAACCATCTCCAACATGCGTGGACCTGGAATGACTATGCATAGATCACCCCTCTTTGTGTGGTCCGTTCTAGTGACAGCATTCCCACTTTTATTATCACTTCCGGTACTGGCAGGGGCAATTACCATGTTATTAACCGATCGAAACTTTAATACAACCTTTTCTGATCCCGCTGGAGGGGGAGACCCCATATTATACCAGCATCTCTTTCGGTTCTTCGGTTTTAAATGGCCCTTTTCAGATTCAAATCTGAATACGCATTGCGCTATATGCTGGGACTGTCTGCTTAATGGTACTCCTACTATGTTCATAAGTGGTTTTCTACCCCGATCTAGTAAAAATGGAGTATCTAAGACACAATCAGCAGGTAACCAACGACATAAAAGCAGTCTAGTAGGAACCTCAGAGACTACACGCGCAACAACTTATCCTAAATCCTTCTGTGAGTGGCTAGCTGGAATTATCGATGGTGATGGAAGTATTCAAGTCAGTCAAAAAGGATATACTTCTCTGGAAATTACTATGGGACTTGAAGATCTACCACTACTACGATATATCCAACATATGCTTGGTGGAAGTATTAAAATGCGAGCAGGTGCTAAAGCTTATCGTTATCGACTACATAATAAACTTGGTATGATTAAACTAATTAATTGTATAAATGGTCATATTCGACATTCAACACGACTACTTCAACTACATCGTGTCTGTCAAGTACTGGAAATCCCCGTAATTCTACCTATTCCACTAGATGCTCAATCAAATTGGTTTGCAGGATTCTTTGATGCTGATGGTACTATTAGTATAGCTATAAAGCATGGACTACCTCAACTAAGTATTCGAGTAACTAATAAACTTCTACAAGATGTGGAGTCTTATAAGGTAGTATTTGGAGGAAGTCTCTACTTTGATAGTAGTCAAAATGGTTACTATCAATGGTCTGTACAAAGTCGAAAAGATGTTATCATGATGCTAGATTACTTTAAATCAAATACTTTCCGAAGTCATAAATCACGACGATTCTTCCTTATTGAGGAATATTACAGTCTTTACGATCTAAAAGCATTTAAACCTGCCAGTATTCACCATAAAGCATGGCTAGCTTTCCTAGACAAATGGAATAAGTTGATGATATAGTCCACCTTTCTTCTATTCATCCGCTTATATTAGTAGAAGAGAGAAGCACCCTGAAGTTTACATCCTCATTCTGCCTGGATCCGGTATCATAAGTCATATCGTTTCGACTTTTTCGGGAAAACCGGTCTTCGGGTATCTAGGCATGGTTTATGCCATGATCAGTATAGGTGTTCTTGGATTTCTTGTTTGGGCTCATCATATGTTTACTGTGGGCTTAGACGTTGATACCCGGGCCTACTTCACCGCAGCTACCATGATCATAGCTGTCCCCACTGGAATAAAAATCTTTAGTTGGATCGCTACCATGTGGGGGGGTTCGATACAATACAAAACACCCATGTTATTTGCTGTAGGGTCCATCTTTTTGTTTACCATAGGAGGACTCACTGGAATAGTTCTGGCAAATTCTGGGCTAGACATTGCTCTACATGATACTTATTATGTGGTTGCACATTTCCATTATGTACTTTCTATGGGAGCCGTTTTTGCTTTATTTGCAGGATTTCACTATTGGGTAGGTAAAATCTTTGGTCGGACATACCCTGAAACTTTAGGTCAAATCCATTTTTGGATAACTTTTTTCGGGGTTAATCTGACCTTCTTTCCCATGCATTTCTTAGGGCTTTCGGGTATGCCACGTCGCATTCCAGATTATCCAGATGCTTACGCTGGATGGAATGCCCTTAGCAGTTTTGGCTCTTATATATCCGTAGTTGGGATTTGTCGTTTCTTCGTGGTCGTAACAATCACTTCAAGCAGTGGAAAGAACAAAAGATGTGCTCCAAGTCCTTGGGCTCTTGAACAGAATCCAACCACACCGGAATGGATGGTACAAAGTCCTCCAGCTTTTCATACTTTTGGAGAACTTCCAGCTATCAAGGAGACGAAAAGCTATGTGAAGTAAAAGAAGAAAAGGTCGCCGATTGCTACTAAGAACCTAACAGAACTTGAAGAACTTTTCAACTCAATCAAACAAGACACAACTACAGAGCTAACTAAGCAGTAAGCACCTTAATAAAGAGCAAGCATCTTACGATCGCCCTGTAGTTTTCTTCGCTAGAGCGAGGGGTTGGAACCATATTTTTCTAATAATAATAAAGTTGCCGCTTGTGTGAATTCTATTGCTGTGGGTCCCGTGTGTGCTCGAATAAGATCTTTTTTTGAGTAGATTACTTTTACTTATCGACTTGGCAGTGCTAGTTATCGAGTTTATGGCGCTGACCACTACCAAAAAAGTAAAAGAAGGCGTCGGCATTTACTCCTTATGCTCTCTCCTAATACTGGTATATTCTCTTAGAACAAGGTATTCTGGGTGGGCTACCCTAGAAGGATAGTTGTTATACCTTGGGAAAAAAAGTTCCTATTTTTTTTCCAGATTTCAAGCTAAGGCCATTTCCCTTTTCTTGGAAATTTAAGGATGCTGATTTCTTCTTTGATCTGGTAGCGATGAAAGAATGGATATCGTTCTGGAGAAATCTTCAATGTGATAGAAAGAGGGGGTTAGGGCGATTTAAAGCATTCATTCCATCCGAAAACTAGGTTTTTTTGGTATTCCTTCTCGAGCTTCTATTTCTTCCTTCTTTCGAATTACATGTCGAGTCTTTCGTTTTTCTTCAGAAGTTCCCAAATGCGGGCATAAACGGGCGTTCTATCGGCTTCTTTGTAACTTACTTGGCCATGGCCTATTCCACAAATCCCCTCGGGGTGTTCGAAGGGAGAACCGAGGGTTTAAATTAAAGTAAAATCTTTCTCTCACCGGAACTGGAACTTCTTCTTTGGTTTATGTCGTATGGAAAGAAGGGAAAACTAAATGTAGTCATTCAAAGAAAGAGAGATTCATTGATAAGAATGCCCGGTGGTGGGTCTGTGTACGGAGGATTGTTCTCGTCGGCCTGAAATATTCGAATGGAAATCCTCCGTCGTGCTTATTTGCACATCATCGGTCGATAAGATAGCACAAAAGACCAAGATTTTTAAGGTTAAGAAAAGGTCAAATTTGAGGAGGTAGAGTGATTAGAGACTAGACAACAGGGTAAGTTCTAATTGCATTTGCTTCATTTTAGGGTAAAGTAACTAGTTTTCAAGCTGAGTTTATGACACTTGAGACTGAAACTAAAAAAGGTTTTATTTAATAAAGTGCTTTGGGAACTGTAGTCTATGGTACTTATTGAAGCTTATGAAAAGCATGAGGAAAGGCCCCAGTTAGGCATTAATATGCCAAAAATTTAATATTTATATAGACACTCATGAGTTCCACTTGAAGGATCAATATAGAGATTTGAAAAAGCTTGATTATTTCTTGACAAATTGGGGAATTGATCATCCGGTTTCAATGGAGGGCAGTCTTCCACTTTGGCCAAATAAGCTGGCAGGCTTTTTGCGGGAGTCCAAGCGCTCGCGTTCACCAGTTTTGTTATGCCACTTCCTAAGTTATAGGAGTGCGACCCCGACAATCTTGTATGCTCCTTATTGACGTACTCTAATATGCCTCAACTTTCTGTTGTTTACTGTGATGAATCTAGAAAGCTAGATTAGAAAAGCAAGAGCTTCTACCTATATAAGAAATTCTGGATTTTCTTTGTCTGAAGTGTAAAAACCAGGTTTAGTACAATCACACTTTATGAAAGACTTTCAAGTAAGCTATCTCTCTGGCCCCGGCCTATAACTATGACCTACCAAGTGCCTATCTTTAGTCCCTCTGTCGTTCTTAGGGAAGAGAAGCGATTAGAACCAAGCTCAGAAGAAGTCAGCGTGGGTGGAGTCCTTCCAAATTGGTCTTCAAAAACTATCATTTCTCAAGCCCCCTTCACCTTTGCCTAAAAGTAAACGAGAAGTTCTCAACTATGAAACTAGTCTGAGGTTAGTTATTTTGGTTCTATCTTCTTAGTCAAGCGCGCTAACTGCAATCAAAAAAGAGAGCTGAGACTTCCTTATCCTATGTTGGTGATTGAGCTGCAACAATTGTTTCCGCGGGAGCTGCTGTCGGGATTTGAGGGGAAATAGGTAGAGATGTTATCCGTATTTTGCTTTCTCCAATGTCTTTACTGAGCTAGGGTGGGTTGTCCACAGTCCTACATCGTACAAGTAAATTAGGTCAAATATATGATGTCGATAGTTCGTTTTCCTTCTTTGAACGAACAGATCTTGGGCTAGCATCCATGCTTTCGGTCTTGATCTCATCCACATTCGAAATTGAATCAAATCCATTTAGTGATCAGTCGACCCCCTCTTTAGTTCGATGCCGCAATCAAACAAGCGTAGCAAAGGAATGAAGTGATAAACGATAGCTACTATGGTTAGTGAGTGGAGTACGGTAGTCAGGTTGGTATAGTGTACGGAGTGAGTCTTCGGGCATGCGTAGCGCGCATTTGGGTTGTACGGAGCGGGGGCCGGGGGACCAGACCCACAAGGGACCGAAACAAGCAATTCTGCGGTTAGAGTTGTCAACGATATCTTTTCAAGGTTCCGGAACCTGTGTATTCCTATTTCAGTGGGCGAGACGAAGACTCTTCAAAAGCTTCATTCGAAACAGGCGCCTAAGCAGAGGGTTCGGGCTCAGCTGACTCGGGAAATGTAACTCCGGGAGAACTTTAGAATAGCACAGTTCGTTCTGTCCTTTCTTTCTTTTCGCTTAAAGGCAAAGCGCTTCGTCCGGGTCTTTTTTATCCCCAAAACTCGTTAGGGGCGGCTTTGAGTGGGCTTTATCCGTATGAGCGGAGCGTTCAGCGGTGTGGGCAAGATCTGGAGAGATTTGTTCATGAAAACATCCCATTTTTCGGGGTATTCCTCTTTAGTGATTGGCACCCGGGGAATGGTAGTCATTTCTCTGGCAAAGGCCATGAGGTTTTGGTGTTTGCCGGCCTAACTCACTAAGCTTCCTTCCAGTCTCATCTGTCTGAGATCCTAACTCGACGAAAGAAAAAGCTGAAGCAGAGGCTTAACCAAGAGGGATTTAAAAAACTTGGGAGTTGGGTCGCGGGAAGACTTTCAACTTGGATTTGTATCTGTATGACCGATGTCTGACCAGGAAAACTAACGCAGATTGACTTGGATGAACCCGAGAGGGTTTGAAACGAGCAATTTTTGAATAGGAAGATGCCCACCAAATGGAAGCTTTTCTTTTCATAGTCTCTCCCGAACCAATAGTCCCCTCCGGGGTATGGTATAGATAGGGCTCAAGATGTCTTTTTTTTACCTGGCCGAGTTCTCTTTTGCAAAAGTGGAGATCTTGACCTAGTTCTCTTACTTCTCTAGATGGGCTTTGAAGCATGCTGCTGTCCTTGAATCAAAAAAGGAATCCCATTCCAGTCCACGATTCCAATCCTCTTTGAGAGAAGCAAGAAATCCTTTTGCAATTGGTTCATTGCCTTCAATTGGTGTAATGTCTCTTTTGCTTCCTGTAAATCAAAGATCTCTCCCAGGCTACTACTACTAGCCTTTCGTCTTTGGCCTCTAGAAAACCTCTAGCTCTCATCTTGAAAGTGCGAAGTCTTTGAGATGACAGTAGCTCTCGATCGAGAATTCTTCTTCGTGAGCAAGTCAGAGCGAGACCTGAGTGGCTGGAAGACCATAGTAGGCTCAATAAGGACCTGCATTATTACGGATTCAATAATAACTGGCTTCCTTACCTGGGCTTGACCGGAAAGGACTGTTACCGTACTGTGATAAAGGAATGCTTTCTATCTTCCAAACGGGGAATTTACTTTCTTGCCTTTTTTCCGCTTCGCAAGGGACGCGAACGAATAGACTGATCTCCTTCAAGTAAGCTAATTGGCAGGTATAAGTGCAGATAAAGCAAGGAAATAGAACGAAAACGAAAGGAATGGATTTCGCTAATGAGATGGAGTCAGCATTAGTAGAAGATGAGCAAGGGCAATCGCTTCGATCCAGATTTAATTCCTCTATGGCGTTCGAGGTCTCCACCCGGAAAATGGAGCTACGAGCCGTAACTGAAATCGATCGGTATCGCCTTCAAGCAAGAAAGCAAAGCTGAAAGCTTACGAGGCTGAATATTCTAGAAGATTCATCTTTATTATAGAGTAGGTAAAGACTTCACTAAGCTTCTTTTTTTTTCTTTTATTTGAAGTTAGAAGATAAGAACAGGGACGGGAAAAGCTCTGACTTCAATACTAGATTCTCCCGCTAATCTTCATTCAAGGAAAACCTGTCTTCTTCTTAGTTGAAGGAAGTGAAGATTTTAAGCTAAGCAGCTTGAAAAAGAGCTATTTAAAGAACGAAGGGAATTGACACGGCCGGCGGCGACATCCGCGCTTCTTACAATGGATTACGGGTACAAAATAGGAATTCAAAAGACGGGTTCTTCCCAAGCTGTGGTAACTTTTTTAATGTATCTTATGGAAAAAGGATTCCAGATTGGCGACCAAGATTCAATTCGGGGTTTTCCTGTGGTACTGAGGGGTCTAAAAATAAATTCTTTCAAAAAAAAGTGAAATCCGCTGACTTAGTAGATTCCTCCTCTCGAACTGAGAAACTCCATTTCATACAGATTCAAGACCTTTCCTTTATCTATGTGACTTTCTCTCCCTTTCTTTTCCCAAACCTCGTTCGATCCCGAACTGCATTAAAAAATGAAGCAAGGACTTTGTTCTCTGAGCAAAGTAGTCTAGCCGTAACCGCTACAGTCAAAAAAGTCAAGTAAGCGAGAGATTACCAAGCTAGAAATAAGGTTTTGAGCTAACTTCTATGATAGGAAAGGGAAGCAACTGGGCTAGACTGCTGATCTTCTGGAGTAGCCTGACCCTGGGAAACAGACTGTAATCGCCTCCGAGAATAAAGATGCTGTGCCGGGTGACTGGAATCCTCTGAGGTCAGCTGAACAGGCTGACAATCGGCAGAAAATGCTGAGCAAAGCTGCTGGCCTGAAGAGTGAGGCTGATCCGTAACATCAACTGCAGAAGAATGAGGTTCGAGTTGATGAACAGGAGAAGGCCGCAATACATCTCCATCATCATTCTCCCTCGGGGGGCTGATTAATTAGGTTAAGGAAAATATGAGTCGACTTCATTAAAGAGAGCATTTAAGGATACATCGAGTCTCTTGGATTTCACGTCATAGCATCTATACCCGGACTGAGCATATCCAAGAAAGACACAAGTGGTTGCCTTGGGGACAATTTTTCTCTTAACTGCGCAGGAATATGAACAAAACACGTGCATCCAAAGACTCGCAAATGCCTATAGTACTGCCCTAGTAAGAAGTTCGTGAGGTGCCGCTGCAGCTTCTTCCCTCTCTCTTCCCCTTTATGCACATCCATATACATAGCCAGACACAAAGGTGTATACAATCCGGTCAAAATCTGCGGGTTCTTTAAGTTCATTCACTGTAGGTTCTCTTACTTGCTCTAGTGGCTGGCAAAGGCCAACCGAGAGGGGAGAACGAATGGCTTAGGAATCGACCGGTTCCGAGCAGACTCGTGGAGCTGCAGCTTGGATTATCGTAGAATAAGAGGAGCCGTCTTAGGAAATGACTTAACTTAAAAGATAGATGCCGCCGCTGCGGGGCGGGGGAGCAACTTGTCTGGTCTTGCGGTGCACTCATTCCCGTTACGAGAATGAAATGACGCCCCAGCTTGACTCGAGACCAAGACTCCTTACAACTCGCACCAATAGCGGCACTGAGCGGCCGGAGATTTATTTAAATTTAAAAGGCAGCCCAGCCGCCTACCTACTCGTGTTCGTAGCTCGATCGGAGGTCAAAGACTGTGGTCCGGCGGAAAAACAGAAGTCGTCCGTATCAAGTGATACGTGAATTGCTCAGTAGTGCTTCGCCACTACCGTAGCTGGCGGAAATAGCTTAATGGTAGAGCATAGCCTTGCCAAGGCTGAGGTTGAGGGTTCAAGTCCCTCCTTCCGCTCCTGGCTTCGTCGTTTAGTGGTAACGAGTGGAGTGCATAAGCCCCTTTAGAGATAGGGGCGAGCAGCAAGCAGCCCCTTGTATAGGGCGTTAAGCACCTATCTTACTAATAAGAAGAAAGGGGCAAGCCAAAACCTACTCCTAACATAACAAGTTGCTGGCTTTTCATCAGCCGTTGCGCGCTAGCCTTTTCCCTTACTAGTAAAGGGGCTGCTAGTTGTAGCGCGCAGTGTACTAGTGAATAGGAAAAGCGAATTGAGATTACTAATGACGGAAGGAGGTTGAGGATAGAACATGTTCGGTGCCTCGCCCTTGTCTCCTTCGCCGGAGACTGCAAATTATGGGAATCCTATCGATAAAGAAGAGGCATAAGCATCGCCTCTCGATCCAATCCGTCTTCCCTGGCCTCCCCAACACACTCTTGCTTGATACGAAAGAAACCTCCCGCCATAGAGAGGAGATCTAAAGTCTGGGTCCCCTCGATCGCCCTCCCTTGAACCTGAACTGGTCGAGAGAGATGAACCCGCACCACATTTTACGAATCGAAACCCCCAACTAGAGATGGAATTCCAGAACCTATACAACTCAGTTGAGAGTTCCGTGACTGGAAAAAGGGAAGGTCCACCAATGATTGATAGGCCATTCCCCCCTATCCGTCTCTTGATCTCCCATTCCACTAATCCGTTGTTACTGATTCATTCAAGGCATAGACTGCCCATTTTTTTTTTTNTTTTTTTTTTTAGCGCAGGTGTTCGTCAACGTGAAAGCCGCTGAACTTAAGACTCGAGTTGAGAAAGAGGGCGAGGCCCCCGGGAGGGCTTTCAGGGACTGGGGAAGACGGGTGGATTATAAGCTAGGGGCAAATCGAAGGTTTGTCCATCGGGATTGGGCATGGACGAGCCTCGACTGGGCCAGCATTGATGAAAAAATGACAAAATCAAAACTTCTCCCATCGCATCATTAACCGGTGTAGGATTAAAGATCGGGTCCAGGATTCGAGTAAAATCTACCTTCCCTCTCATCTCAGGGTGAGGCAAGGAATTTAATCAAATGCTCGTTGTTCAATATCTCGGCTGCTCAAGAAGTTGGACTACTTGCTCTCCGACCCGGAGTGGATTCTAGGGGAAGGGCATAGCCTCACCTTGCAGTAGGAAGGTGTTCGTTGTTGGGACGGGTTCAAACTGAGGGGAGGAGGAATTGAATACTCCGATCTTCCTGGGGATTCATCACTCGCTAGGGCTTTCGAATCAAAGCATGGGCATCTGCTATTAAGAGGGAGCAGTAGATCGTCGATTGAAGAGCCAGATCAGTAAACTTCTATTGGGACTTCTATTGATTATTGATTCGACTCTAGGGACTCCTAGCAGCAAACTTGTAGGCCCCCATAGAGATGCAGGAGCCGCCAGCCGGATCGACCAACAAATGATAGGCCAGAGAGATGGGCTCATTCGACTAATCAGTGATCCCCCGGCCTACCTAACACAGATGTCCCTAGGGGATTGGTTGATCGGAAAAGCTCAGGCAGGAGTAGGACATTCCATACAAATCTTTCTGATCCGCTAGCTTCTCAAATCCCATTTTTTCATCGACAGGTAGGGTGAATTCTAAGGTTCCTTATTCCGGTTGTAAAGCAGAAGAAGCCATTCTCCCTGCCCCACCAGCAGCCCGCCTTTCTGACCCGAAAGGAATTGAAAATGAAAGAAGAATCTGTGTGCACTATCTATGGAGTGGAGTGACTATCCTTAATTTCCTCTTCCCTATCTCCCCTCCTTTTGCCTTCGGCTATTACCGGCTGGCTACGCTTGGCCCAACATTGGATTTGTTTGAAAACAACCAAGGTGGCGTTCATTCAATCAAATCTTTTATGCCAGCCCAAACTAATTTGACTATTTTTGGAAAGGAAGGAATGCAGGGAACAACTCTTTCCTTTCCCACAGGTTCTTGAAAGCTATAAATCCCCGCTTCTCCCATATTAATTCTCCCTCTCGCATCGGTTCTGCATCAGATGATGAGCCCATGCGAAAACTTTCTCTTTTATTGGCGCCCGATAGGTAGGCTATTAGATTGAGTCGAAAGCCTACCAACGCATAAAGGTTCCGATTCGAGCAAGAGCCCAAACGGGGGAGGCGAGAAGATCTTGATGGAAAGCTCCACTGTTCTGAATAGTGAGAAATACTTTTCTAAATTCGATCAAATCGATCGAGAATCTCATCATCTGTTAGGCGGGCCAACCGACCGACCGAGTTGGGTCTAGGCGTCCATATCACAGAACCTTTCTCTAGCCAAGAATACCATTATTGATCGAATCGGGGCGGACCCAATTCATTGGCAAATGAAAAATCTATCGTTTTAACACTCAGAAAAAAACCTAGAAAAGAGGAAGAGTCACTAAGACAAGAGCTAGGTAAGCATGGTCACTGTATCGGCGGTCGGGGCCGGCGCTCCGCGTTCTATCTAGGTTCCGCTCTTATCTATAGGCCCCACCTCACATAGAAGAAGGGGAACCTCTTCCATAGAAGAACCCGTGTGAGCGGGAAGGGATTAAATCACTCATCGGATATGTCTTCTTCCGTGATCCATTTCATGTCAACTCTAATTAGTTATCAAAATGCCTACTTTACAAAGGG
>MEJB01000525.1:10663-50594 GCA_001752375.1 Rhazya stricta
GGCTCACAAACCGAGCCCTTAGCCTAAAATTACACGTCCAAGCCAGTTGGCATACAAATTTCACACAAAATCTAACAATTTAATAAAGGAAAATTCGGGGTGTTACACAATCCCTTACCAAATATTACAAGCTAAAAATTCCTACCTAATCTTGGTTTATTTGCATTACTTTAATTAGTGGAAAGTCGTATTAAGAGTAAGCCTTTGGGATGATCAAGTTATTACTTTATCCATAACTCATAGTCAATGAACTTTTTTAACTTCTCATGATATTTAGAGTGGCTTTCAAACACACACCTTCTATATATTTTGATCAATTTTGATATGTGAGTTACTTATAGCTCTATGATATATAGATTAGATTATCATATGTTAATGTCAATGATTAGCATGGTATWTTGGTTTGTTGGTTTTGTTTTATGCTTGTGCCTTTTTGTGTGGTCTTCTTCTTTTAAGTTGCTTAGGGACAAGCAACCATCTAAGTGTATTGTTTCCGTATCTATATACATTAGGGTTTTTGAGCATGAAATTGGCAAAAAATTAGATATAAATATATTTAAAGGGTAAATATATCATAACTACCCTATTTTGACCTTGTAGGTACTAAAATGATAATATTAGGGACTAATGTCACAAATATAAGTCCCAAATATGTTCAAAAACAAGGATGTTGGAAATAAGAGCTCAAAACAGCCTCTGTGTGGCTCAAAACGGCGCTTGATAGTTGGCTATGTTTTCAAAATTTGACAATAGAGGCAAAAAGACGCTGGAGAAGGTCAAAACGATGCCGGTTTTGAGGATAATTAAGCTACGTCCGATTTATGGTACTTTCGGTTCGTTTTGAGAGTTTTCAAAAGCTATAAATAGGTACTATTTGGAGTACCTATTGAGTATCTGGAACTTTGAGGACTATTTTGGAGCATCGAGAAGAGCATTTTTGGCCAAGAAGAAGATTAGTTGTGCTTTGCATACCTTCTTGATGTTCCTTAACTCTGATCTTCAATTTGTGGTAATTTTTTTATTCAAACCATGTGGGACTAATTTCTTTGTTCTAAGACCATGTTGTAACCTATTTCGGTCTATTTTATTTGATTAAGATGTTTTTCCTTATTCAATATGTCTTCGCTATGGAAGCCTTGCTATTGTGTTCATTATCATTGAATGCTTTATCACCATTTAATTCATTCGATTATTGTGTAAGGGATTTAGAGATAAAAYTTAAGACAATTATGTCAAATAACTCGTGCTATGAATTGCATGTGAAATAGAGATATATTTACATGATTTGTGCAATCTTTGGGGACTATTTATTTAGTGCATTGATCTGGGATGAACTAAGTGTAGAGATATAGCTTAATTATTTATGTCTTGAGAAATTTTATCCACTATTATTGAGTGTGATTATCATACGTTGGTTTGGGAGGATCGTTTATATATTATAATTGAAGAATATGTGAACTCATGTGCCTTAGACCTTTTCCTTTATTTAATCTTCTTCGATATTGATTTATGCTTCTCATTTAGAATAAAGTCAGGGTATTTGGATTTGATAATTCTTCATCTGAGTTAATTGTTAGCTAAATAAACTTTAGGGCTATAAATGAATGGTAATTAGGATTTAATTTTCTRAGGGTTSGATATCTTTTTTATTACGCRATACAACCTAGTGTACTTGTTAGGATTTTCCCGTATCAGGCAGAGATCAATAATTTTTAAATTTAGAGGGTACAGAGTTCGTGTTTTGCAGGTCAATGCAGAGGAAAAAAAAAAAAAAGGAAGAAGCAATGGTTAGGATCAAATGATAATATTTGCCCTATGCTATAGTTCTTTATCTCTGAAAAGCTTGATTTAAGGTCTGTTTTATAATGCCATTAAGTACTCAAATTTAAACCAAGTAATGATGCATTCAATGATAATGGCTTCAGCAATGGCTGGTGATGCACTAGTACGTTTCCCTAAGCAATGATGCACTAGTACGTTGCCTTCTTCTCCTTGAGTGCAAGGTTCTTTCAATCTCAGAATCGAAGGGATACGTGTTATCTCCTTTGGATATTCATGGAGAAAGAATAGGCTGCCAATGAACATCAACAAAAGAATAAGAAGCAGAATAAGAAATACTTCAAAAGTAATAGAAATTTAAGCATCACTTATACACATAAACAAGCCCTGGCAAYGAAGCCAAAAACTTGATATACAAAAGTGCATAGGCAATTGACTTCAAAAATACAAGTATACACGGTCTAAAAGTAATATGAAGTGAATAAGAATATCTTCCTATGAGGATTAATAGAGTGAAAATTAGTAGTAGAAATCTCCAACGTAACAATAAGTTTGTGATGTGATTAAATGTCACAAAAATAAATTAAGATAAGAAAAAGTTCGCTAATTGCTAAGAATGGTAGATAGACATAACAATAACCTCACAAAAGATGATTAAGAGTATAAAAATGAGTTAGAGTTAATGAATCCATAATGTACTAATGGTCATGTAAAGTTACAGCTATGCTACAACATCGCTGTTGTAACTTCCGTGATGTAATAATATATATATGAGTTCACTATGCTCACATAAGWATACACAGTSAAACAATTAATTTAGCGAAGGTAAGCTACTTGTCTTGTCATCGATGTTGCCATAAAGTGTTTCTAAAGCATGTCCTAGAACATCTTTCCWTAACTATGTCCCTATTTTCTTCAATTAATATTCTTGCACAACTTAAATAGATTAGCCTCTAATATCCATAAGTATATCAAAATTATATTATTAATGTACCATAAAGGATAATATGCATTTACGCTTAAATAGGCTATGAATAACAATGATTTTCAAGATCAAAATGGGAAAAAATAGCTAGAAATGTGAAAAATAATATTACCAAATAAACACGTATCAATCGCCACRACAAAATTATAAGAACACTAGGCACACAAACCTGGACCAGCTATGACCTCACTCTTTCAGTTTGTTGGTCATTATTCCTATTTCGTTAGGTTGACTAACCTGTTGCTATTACCTAACTTAAGAAACCCAAATATTGAACAAGTCTTTAAGGTTAAATGGAATACCAAAAGATACCCAAACCCAGTATTCATTAAAAAAGTCCAATATTTTAATATCTTTCAACCCTCGTATAGTTTTCACATTCACCTCTAATGGCCAATAAATATTATACACTTGAATTAAGCATGAAAGATTTGCAAACTTTGCTCTTAACATTCAACTATAACTTTACAAAGTTAGTTCACATTCCTAAATAACCAAAAGTATAAATATGCATTGTTCAACATCTCAAAAAGKAAATAAAGAAGTAAACACAAAGCATAAGGGTAGGATCTTGAGTCATTWGGCGAAGAACTATTGATCCTTCTTTTCCTCCTCTTGTCCGATGGCTCTTCTTGCCTTTTTGCCTAATTTCTCTCTTCTTYCTTCCKTCATGTGGCCACTCCCTCTGTGTGTGTTTGGATATCTAAGATAAGTTAATGACTCTTGTTCCTTGTTTTGGAAAGCTTTATGTGTTGTTGCCGTGAAGGTTTTCCATAAAGTAGGATTGTTCATTTGCTCCAAAAGGCCCACTTGTCCTTTATCACCTTAAGCTTTATGACACTTGTCATTTATGCTTTTTGGCTTTSCAAGATAGTATTTTCCACATGGAAACTCTCTTTTTTTCTTTTTCTTTTGCTTTAAACTGTTTCCTGCATCATTATTCATGACTTCCAATGTTTTAATATTGCTAAAATAAATGAAACAACTGAAGAGGTAAAATAATATAATGTAGTGCCTTAGCACATCAAAGAAGGTAACAATATATAAATAAATGGTAGTAAAATCAATGAATTTTCACCTACATCATTCAACAGAGTAAGMCAAAGGGAGATGACATTGGACTTGGATAGAGTAAACTTTTTTCTGAATTAACCTGCCGAAGGAGCAAAATATACAAGGTGAACAAGGAATGTTCATTACCTTACTTCAATCCAGAGGATTTCAGTAATACATTTGCACAAGGAAGAGCTTTTGGAAAATTTAAAGGGAGGGCAAGCAAGTACCTTAATGTTTAACACATAATCTTCCGCAGAATTGCGAGAACAATTCTATTGCCAAACGAATGATGCAAGATTTCTACCAGTCTGATGAACAGGTTTGTAGAAGAGAAGACCAATAAACATTGCTTACCTAATGCTAAAATACATGAATCAGGAAACAGGAGTTAAGAACAGAAGTTTGCCTTATGAAGGCTTTCTAACAGAACTTTTCAAGGTTTAGAATTTTTCATTGATTGATGGTGAAAAGAATTTAGAGATACTAAATGATGTAGCTCTACTAAGGATGAAACTAAGGCAAATTAGAGGAGCGTAATATGATCAAGAAATTGCCGAGAAAATGGAAAAAAACAGTGCAAGGCAAAGACTTAAAAGATAGAGAGAAAGGGAGGGGGGGAGAGAGAGAGAGAGAGTAAACACAGAAAAGATAGAGAATGAATTAGTTGAAAGAAACTTGCTAAGAGATCTAGATACTTAAGTTTAAGCTAAAAGAGATATTGAAGAAGATGAATATAATAAAGATATGCCTCAGAAAAAGATTGATACTCAAGATAAAGAATAAGAATCTCAGGAAGCAAAAAAAATTATGCACAGAAAAGAAAAATCCAGTAGAAACCTGAGTATGAATGACAAATTTGATATGTTGGAGGGTCTATTACATCTTGTGCTTGATGATTTAAATAATTTCAAAAACACTATTGGTACAAGGCCAATTAATGAAGACAAGAAAATCAATGAAGTGCATGAGAAGCTTGAAAATAACTTGCTAAAAGCAGGAGAAGAGATATCATGACTTGGTGGTTTCCTCGATGATGAGCATAAAGGGATTATCAAACTCATGAASAAATATCAAGTGATCATGTCTGAATGATTGCAGAATATTGCTACTGAGTTAAGAGAAAATAAGGAAGAAACTGCAATTATCTAAATAGATGATACCCTAAAGACTAGCATCAGGAGAAAGTATGAAGAATGGATTACACGTCAAGCAATCCACAACAATTGTTGTAGAAGACAAAGATGACAAAGGAAATTCTATCCTTGAAGCATAATTGAAAGAGATTGTTGATGCTGCAATTGACGAATCAAGAAATGGGGCTAACAAGCAAGCAACAATGGTTGAGATTGAGAAAGTGAAAGAAAGTAAAGTTGCAAAAGGGAATATTCAAAAAATTATAGTTGCAATTGAAGAARAAAAACAAGATTGGAATAGTTGAAGAAATTGTTAAGACACAAGAGAAAGAAGAAAAATTCATGTGCATACTATCTTTACCTCTATTAATGATCAAGCCAAGGCAATACGAGAAGATAAGGCTGGTATTACTAGACTCGCATGTCGTTGTCTTTGCGRTTAGTTGGTGTGAACWAAGTTACWATTATTAGAAACCAATGAGTCTTGAAGGTAGTATGCCCAATTCACCTCTAACTTGATTGTGCTTTTCTAAAATTATAAATTTCACAAAGTATACATTCTTTCGATGTTTTTATCATCTTCGTAACAAAAGTTTTTCATCAGCGGTACATTTTTCATAAAATCCTGAATGCTTATTTTCTAAACTCACATTGCGCACATGCGGAACTCACTAAGCTTGCCCTCATAGTTTTCTCTCTTTCTAGTGACATATATAAATCTTGAGGCATCGGGTGTTGGGGACAAGAGCCAGGATTGTCTAGTGCTAGATCAACACTACTACCACACTTAGGAATTTGTGTCTGGAGATACCAATAGACTATGTATATTGTATTTCYGCTTTTATGTTATAGACTTCCGTTGCGATGTTTACCAATGAGTTTTATTTCTACTGCATTATTATTGATTGTAAATGTTTTTTAGAAGAAGTACTGACTGGCGAAAGGCAGACAACAACTCGTTCAGCTCCAATAGTACCTAGAGGATGGTGAGACGCCACAACAGCAATCCTCAATTTAGCTAACAAAATAAAACCCAACTAAGAGCTCTAGGAATAATTTAAATATTTTGCAATAACAGAAGKGAGATGAGACTTACAGAAGAAGAAGAAGAGAAGAGATGCAGTTGAGGTTCAGTTCCGTACCAAAAGCATACCCCATCCTCTCTTCCTCAGAATTATTATATAGGCTTTCTCTTGGGCAGTTCGGGAAGGCAGTAATGATCATTACCAACTTTTTCTTGGTCCCCTTCCTTTTTTAGTCCAACAATTATTTCATCTTCCTGACTTTTGTAACAGAAGTAGTTATGCATATARWGGATCTGGTCTTTTAATCCTCTAACAAAGCAATCAAGTAGAGAATTATCACTTAATCCCATCACACGGTTTGATAGAGCCCCAAACCATTTTTTATATGCTGCTACCGKAGAGTTCTGACATAATTTTGCTAGTTCTCCTTCAGGATCATAAATATTCGATGGGCCGAACCGTTTTTCCAAAGATTCTCCAATCTGTCAAGGAACCAGCATTTTGTAACCATTTAAAGTATTTTAGTGCATCATATTTGAGATGGAAAGAGGCGATTAGCAGTTSTTGTGGCAGTGGAATTTTGATAAAATAGGAATTATTGTTCAGCTTGCAATATCCACCCAGTTAGTTCTTCTACCCCATCATACTTCATCAACTTAACTTTTGGCCCTCTCTGGTTTAGTGTGGGAGGCAGTAGAGGTTAAACATCACATTGCACCGATAAGTCTCGCACCTGAAGAACCAAACTTGAAAGTTGCTAGCGAATGTTCGCCATGAAATTTTCCATACTTTCTTTGATCCTAGCAATATCTGCTCTTTCCTGTGTGATGGCTGCCGTATACCGAGAAACATTTTTGGCTAACTCCTTGTGATAAGTTTAATAAGCCCCACTGTGTGCCGTAGGATAACCTGGCTCTAATACCAATTATTATGGACAATTTATAAGAWTTGTAGGGAATTTATAACCTGCCTGACTAATTTGAGTAAGCCAAACTCCAAGAGAAAAAGAAGTAATTAGAATTCTTCTCCCCTACTTTATTAATTTGATWAGCTTTAAATACTAGTAGATGTAAAACTCCTAACATCCAGACAGATGCTCCCAGCAATTGCTAAAATAAATGAGATAATAACCAAAAGAAAGGAAATAGGAACTTTTCTACCTAATTCCCTGAAGAGCATCTCATATTTTAAATAGGCAGTCATTATAATCCTCTGAAGAGCATCTTTATTTAAATAGGTCATCATTACAGACTCATGCATATATCTCTTATCCAGACACGTACACAACAAAAAGATGAATCAGATGAACTTTAGAACTACTTAATCACGTAGATTATTTGTTTAAAAGAAATTATAAAAAGAATGTATTATGTTGAGAAGATGATGTTGAAAATAGTGTATATAATGTCTATCTTGAGAAACATAAAAGTCTAAAGAAATGGCATCAGCAACTCCTCGAAAAACTAACAAAGAAAATTCTCTTTTCAAAGAATTATAAGGCTAAAAAAGGAGTATTCCATACGTACAAGATCTATAAAATTCTAGGACTAGACATGAGACCCTTTGAATATTAGTACTTATATTACATAATCTTTYTGCAATTCCAAAACCAAAACTTTTCATCCCAGAAACCTTGAATATTAATAAAAGTATTGCAGTAAAAAAACCCTAAAAGTAGAGAATTCTAAGCTATTTCGAGATCTATTCATGGATCAGATACCATTATTGATAAATTTTTTCTTTCACCTTTGATCCTGAGCACCTATGGCTTGAACAAAAGAAGAGTTCAATGGACACATTTCCTGTAGATTCAAATGAGAAAATCAAACCTCAGTCATTATATCAAACAAGCATTTAATTGAAAGTTTATCTCACAGAATCTAAACCACTTAGAATAACAAAATCTAACATTTTAAATTACATAATCGTTTGACAWATTCGCAGCTATTTTGTGCTTTGTGTTGAATCTTCTTCAATATTTGCAGCACCAACATTGTCTTTCTCTATTAGAGATTTACATGCAAATTCTTCCTCCACTTCATTTATATATTCSACATTTGAATCTATTTCCATCAAAATTTTATGCAAGATAMAATACGCAAGAACTATATCTGATTATACATCAACACTAGAAGATCACTGATTATATCCTATAATTGGGAACCGCTTTTTCAGAAAATCAAATATTCTTTCAATTGCATTACATATTGAAGCATGCTGAAGATTAAATATTTATTTAAAATTTTGAGGTTGGTAACTTGAATACTCTTTCAAATGATATTGGACACCTCTATAAAGTGTAATAAGCCCACGCCTCAACGTGAACCCTGCATCAATAAGGTAGTAGTTACCTAAAAAAAACTGATAAATTCATTCTCTTATTTTATGAAATACAAATGAATATTTTCAACATTTAAAACATATCAGAAGGAATTGTTAATTTGTCATCCTTGTTGAGCGCATTTTTTATGATCCTTGAATCTGATGTTATCCCCTCCCAACCAATTAAACATATGTAAATTTGAGATCAGAAGTGCATGCACCATGCACGTTTTGTGTTGGATGTTTTTTTCTACCATGTAATCTTGGTGCATCAGTGCTAGATAACTTGATCCGAAAATGAGGGCCATCAATTGCACCAAAGCGATCCTAGAATTTATGTAATTATGTTAGACTTGTAGTTATGAAGTGTATAAATGGAATTCAAAAGAAGAAAAAAAAGATATATAAATCACCTTGATATGGATTGAATCTTTCACTATTGGTATTTCTAGAGGAACGTTTTCTCCTATAGGTTGATGAAAAAATTGTTCTCCATTGATATTACATCTCTCAAGACTATGAAAATGGCGATTAATGGTTTCACTAGAGTGAAGATAAAAAATTACATTGTACCATTTTTTTCACAAAAGATACTTAGAAAATTAGCAACCATCTTCTCCACTATTGCTCTTTGACTGGATTGTAAACCACCTTTTCTTTGTAATAAATCACCCAAACAACCAAAACTTTGGGGGCCCATACGAATTACCTTATTCAAATTTCCATTTATTTTATGTTGCATTGTGCATCATCAATTCACCAAAATATAAAATAAGTATATGGGGTATAATGGTAAGCATGGTCATCTTCATTAGGAGACGGTGAATCAATTTTTTTTTCAAAAGAAAAGAACTCTAGTAGACAAAAATAATAAACTGGATATCAAAATTCAGCAAGAAATTAAATTAAAGATAACCAGCAATATTCGAAATAAAATTCGAGATTAAACAAGACTCTAGTTAAAGTAATTAAATTTACATCAGCTCAAGTAATTGCCCATTGACTCAATAAATTACTCAACATTCACAATTAAATTGGTTATAGTAGTCAAAGATAGTTTTAAACAATCAATCCCTCCGTAAGTGTTGATAATTAAAAGGAAAAGCCCTATTAATTATTCTCGCATTGATAGACAACCCTAGGGATAATACATGAAATTAATGTACTGACAACATCAAGGACTAGATCCAATTCTAATAATAAACTTAAATATTTATAGCTGATTTACCAAAACTGTTATTCTCTTTTGACATGTTACACTATGTTAGCAGTGAAATTATGCAAATTTGCCRCWYTATTTAACCACATCAAATAATTTTGGCTTTGCCCGGTCTAACTTAGCTATAAAGTTACTAAAATTAAWAAAATATCTATTCATAATATTCAATAAAGTCAAATATCTATTAAGTAATAATTGTAAAGAATAACAAATACTTGAAATAAATTGAGTATATAAGCACATTTCGATCACACAATATATAAGCACATTTAGATTGCACAATCGTATTGAACTAAATGTTTCGCTAATTCCTTAACCATAATAGAAGAACTTGGGGACAAAACATAATGTGAGGATGGGTAATCTAGAGTAAATAATGGATAATAGATAATGGATAACGGATAGTTGACAATGGATGGATGGACCTCCCAAGATACAAGAAGATCTTCCAAATATTTGCCAAGATGTAGTTCAATAGCCATGAACCCCGCACAGCCTATATGCTCATATGATAGTTGGGGTGCGCTTCAATTTTCACAAGATATCTTTCTCTGTGTTCATATGTCCACATGCTATCTTAAGGATGTTTCTAGATCTTTTGTCATCAAAATTTACCCAAATTTTCATATTTTCCTTTACTTCCCCCAAAAATTCTAAGAGAATAAAATATTAGCAGAATCCCCATATTAGTTCATGATGCATTCAAAGTTTCAAGCTAAAGTTATATCAAATATTACGCGACTTTATCAACTCCCTCACAATTAGATTATACTTATCCTCAAGCATTCCAGCACAAAAATCAAAACAAATAAGACTCGATATAAACTCAATAAATGCAAACTCTAATAGTCTCAAACTTCTCCAACCAATGTATACCAAATCTAAGTCAAAATTCAATAGAAATCACATGCATTTTATAGTATATTTATCAAAGTACATGTCACATCCCTTAATAATTACTCTAAAGTAAAACATACAAGTTTCAACCACATCTCACAAGGATTAGTTCACTCAAACACTCAAAAGGATTTGTAAGGATTATAACCATTCAAAATTGTCACAAAAGATGGCATTACAATAAGCTTGTAAGTTTATCACATCTCCATCAATATAATGTAAAATTAACACCCAATTCAAAGGTCTTTATTTAGTTGTAAAGGGGTTAGGGTAAAAGGGTAGGACAAAATAAGGAAATGGAAAAGGGTTTAAAGCATCAAAGGAAATCTTAACAAAGCAACTAACTTTAACTTTGCAACACTCTTCAAAAACTTTTAGCAACTATTTCTCCAAACAATCACCTTTATTCTTCATGAAAAACATCACAAATAACCTAAGATTTCAAAAATTTATACTACTTCAGAACATAGCTGCCAAACACATTTATTTCATCAGGTAGATCAACTGCAAAAAAACCTACTCATACATTCCTTTGACAATGGGTTTAAAACAAGGGTTGAAAACAAAAAGAAGGTCAAGGTAGAGGAAAACATTACAAGGGTAGAATATGCAGTCTTGACACGAATAAAAATGAGTGTTATAAAATACCGACCTACTGTGCAAAAATCACTCAACAAAGAGTTCAACTTTGAGYGTAGTGAATGTATTGCTCTTTTTTGCTCAAACCTCACTTTAAGTGGCTTTTTTGGATCAATCTTTGTATCATTTATTCAAAGCTTTTATATGGGGATTAACATTCACTTATAATCAAAATGACAACTCATACATGTTCTATCTTAAGAATATTAACCCAACAGATAACATACATGTGAAGTTGAAGCTTTSACACTCTACAACATCCTAAAATAAAAATGTGCAAAATACTCTATTTTTGTATAAGTTATGTTTTTTTTTTCAATTTTTTTATCTGTTGGGTTAAACACTCTATTTTTGTATAAGCTTTGACACTCTATTTTTCTGCAAAATACACGGAACAATTTTTTTCAAAAAAAAAAACAATATTTAACACCAAAAGAAAATAAACACTAATTATCTTCCTCCACTCCTAAATGGTTAATTGTTCCGAATGGATTACAAGATGAAGGAAAGAGACCACAAAACACCATCCAAATACACAAAACACAACCCAAGAAACCAGGGGAAAAAAAAAAAAAAAATGATGAAATGTGAAGACAAGAGGCATATTGCCCTAGTGTGAAGAGATGATTAAAAAAGAAGGCTCGGTGGTASGCAAATTTAGGTTGTCACGATGTGCGATGGGGGTTGGCATCTCTGATGAAAGAGAAGAGTGACTGGCGGCAGCAATTATGGTCAGTGATAAACGCTTGTGAACCATGTTATCTTCGATCGACGGAATCTCCGATGAGAGAAACTGTTGTGATAKACGAGAGAAGATAGCTTTTCTATATGAAGGTGAAGAAAAAGTACGTGGCTGCTAGGGTGAAAAGAAATAAAAAAAGATAAGTTAGGTTAAAATTAAAGAAACAAAATAAAAGATAGAAAAAGGAAACAATAAAATCTTTTTTTTTCTTTTTGTTATAGAGAAAGGCAAAAAAACAAATATCTTTTTCATGGTTATTTTATTATTTTTTAATTTTTTAAAGAAAATTGAGAATTTTTCCCCAAGACATTCGTATGGGCATATGTAATTTTAACTCCATTTCTACTCAATTTGAAGCATCTCATAGGTATAATTTTCGGAAAAATTCATGCATATAATTTTTCATGTCCGCAATTGAAAAAACCTGTTGAACTTGAAAATTGTACCTGCGAGATTTGCTTCCAAAGCCTTAGGAAATAAATTATCAATAAGTCGGAAGAATATAAGTAAGAAAATTAAACGAAAAATACAAGAATCGATGGGTTGCCTCCCAACAAGTGCCTTTCTTTGATGTCTTGGCTAGACATTCTTGTTGTTCAAATTAATCGATATCAGTTGAACCAATTGTATCCCCTCGAACTTAAACACCCACATGCTCAAGAAAATGTTAGAGTTTATGACCATTAACATTAAAAGTTTAACTAGTGTCATAACTACAGATCTGAACTGCATAATTTGAAAAATGTTAGTAACAAAAGAAGGATTTATCCATCTAGAATGCAATCTACCAAACTTCAATGGTGAAATTTCTTTAAGTGCAATTTTCAGCTTAACATCTCTATTCAGATAAAAGATTTTATGCTCTAAAGGGATAATCACATCTATAAGAAAAACTTAAAGTACATCATTATGGTATCTCATGGAATCATAAGCATTGTCTTTATTAATTTCAGCATAAAATTCCACGATGGTTTTCACATGATATGCATCAATTGCTATCCTAGATGTTTTTCATATTGAATTAGAGGAATTATTATCTCTCATGTCAAGCACAGAAAAATCATTAGGAGCAACCAACTCATAATTAACATGGAATAAAACATTCTCTTGAACACCCTCTAGACACACATTAGATCTATCAAYAAGTTGAACAATCACACATATTTCATTTAATAAATAAACATTTAAAGATAAATAAAAAGAAAGAGGCATAAAATTTATTTGAGCTCTAAGATCTAACATGGAATTCTCAGTAATAGCATCAACTACTTTGAAAAGGACAGTAAGAATATGTGTCCTTACACTTGGGTAGTAGTTGCTGTTAGAGGAAGTTGAAAATATTCTCCCCCACACTTACCAATTCATTATCTTTCAGCTCTCTCTTGTTTATGCACAACTCCTTAAGGGGCTTAGGATGATAAGCTATTCGTTCAACTGAATCAAGTAAAGTTGTATTTACCTCAACCTTGCAAAAAGTCTCGAAAATTTCCTGCTCTTCCTTTTCTTTCTTGAATTCAATATAGAATGGCATCGAGGGCTTGTCGCTAGTGTATTTCATTATTCATTATCAATTGCTTTGGTTTGCTCAATTCATGATTCATGACCAACTATTTCCTTCTCTTGCACTTCTTTTTTCAAACTTGTCATCTTCCTCTTATGCTTCCTCCTTTAACAAAGTACTTTACACCTCAATTTCACTCCCCAAGRTCATGACATTCATATTTTCTCTTGGAACTATATCAACTTGAGARGACAAATCCTCCTAATTTCCTTCAAACTTACTCATTGCGATTGCTAATCGTGAAATTTGGGTTCCTATGTTGCATATCTTTGCTATTATCTCTTGCTCATGCCTTTGATTTTCTTGTTGAAATTTGAGATTTTGCTGCTGGATCCTTTGATTTTCTTGTTGGATCCTTTGAGATTCCTGCTGCAAAAATTTGATAGCCTTAGCAATATTTTCAACAGTATCTACAAGCGATATACTTGGCTCAAGATATGGAGAGAGCTGCTGTGGTGAGTAGGTTCCCAAGGTTGAAAATGCTAAAAAATTGGTGGTTGTGCTTTACTAAATTCATGATAATCAGTCCATCTTGGATTGTTAGGATCTGCATACATATTATACTCTCCTTGTGGTCGGCTTGGAAATCCTCCATTCATACTCGAACAAATTGTACAAGTCTCAACTAGTTGCATGTTTTCTAGAGCCCATTGTTGAACACTAGAAGCTAGTTCAAATACTTTATGGTCAAGGGAAGACATATTTACCTCATTCATCCTTCTTGAATACATTTCTTGTCCAGATCTAAATGGTTGATGCATAAGCCATGAAAGAGTTCATATTGAAGATCAAGAAGAGAAAATTGGTGAAATAAGGATAAAACAAGGAGTTAAATAAGGTTGAAAGAAACTGATTACTTAAAACAATTYCCCGACAATGCCTCCAATATTYRGTGCTTTGTCCATTCACCAAAAWATAGAACAAGTATGCTCATGCTTAATACAATATAATGGTAAGAACAGTCATCTCTTGCAAAGAACAGTGAATCAATTTTCTTTCTACAACAACTCTAGTAGACAAAAAGAAAAAAAAAAAAACTACATAGAAAAAAAAATTAAAGATAGAACAACAATTTTCAAAGTAAAATTCCAGATTAAACAAGGATCTAGTTAAGTAATTCAATCCACACTAGTTCAAGTAATTATTCATTGATTCAATGAAGTATTCAGCATTCACAAATAAATTAGTTATAGTTGTCAAAGATAGCTTTAAACAAGTAATACCTCCGATAAGTGTTGATAATTAAAAGAAAAAACATTATTAATTATTCCCTAATCGATGGACAACCTCAGAGATAGAACATAAGATTTAATGTAAGGACTAGAAAAACACACTTCTAATTAATAAACTCATATAGTAGGTTTATCATACTAGTTTGTTATTCCCTTTTGACATATTACACTCTGATAGTAGGTTAAATTATATCAATTCGCCACTCTATTAAATCACAGCAAACAAATACAGATTTGTCTAGTCTAACTAGGCTATAAATTACTAAATTTAATAAAATATATGCGCATAATATTCAATCAAGTCAAATAACCATTAAGTAATAATGACAAAAAATAATAAATACTTGTTATAAAATTGAGTATATAAAAATATTTAGATCTCATAATTGAATTGAACTAATGCTTCATTAATCCCTTAACCAAAATAGAAGAAYTTARAAATAAARCATAATATGGTGATGGATAATGTTTAGAGTAAATAATGGATAAAGAATAGTGGGATAGTTGACAATGAGCGATGGGTAATTGACAATGGATAATTCCTGCCTTTCTTGTATCTCTTTATATAATTGATAGGAAATAATAAGAAGCTCTTATTTTTCTTAACTAACTAATTTAAATATTTAAAATATAACCTAACAAACAAGCAAATTTTTAAATATCAAATTATCKATTACTATCGATATATATCCCTAAAATCCTCCCCAAGATACAAGGAGATCTTCAAAAAATATTTGTCATAATGTAGTTGAACCGCCATAAATCCGCATGGCCCGTATCCGATATGATACTTGGGGTGCGTTCTAGTTTCTGCAAGATATCTTCCTCGATGTCCATATGCCCATGTGCTATCCTAGGGACACTTTTAGTTCTTTTATCATCAAAATCCATCTAAATTTTCATCGTTTCCTTACTTCCTCCCAGGAGTCCTAAGAGAATAAAATATTAACAAAATTCTCATATTAATGTAATATCCAATTCAGAATTCAAATTAAAGTTATATCAAATATTAAACAAATTCTTATATTAGTCTCCATGAAATTCAAGGTGATTGGTATTCAATATCAAAGCATATGAAATCTCAAATAAACACAAACTTTTTATTGTTTTTAAAAGAAAAATTATCTTACAGTCAAGGAACTCCGATGGTCGGAAGAGCATCTAATCCAATCACATATCAAATTATTGACAATTTTCTTATTTTGAATTCATATTGCTACACATGTTGATCAATGTTTCCCAGTCATAAAGAGAGGCCTAACACCATAATTGCTACCAAATTTTGCAAAATCTTAAAGCTGAAGCAACTATGAGCATCCCSGTTATTGCAAATACATTACGTAAATATTTATACTTCATGTAGTTCTTTTTATATGTGACTCACTATTCTTTGGGTTCTTAATAGCCTGAATAAAACGTATCCCCAATTGTCCAAAGAGGATAGAAGGAAAAAAAACCCTGATAGTCTATGATTGAAACTAAACTTTACTACCAAATTTCATAGATTACTTTACAATCAAGATTGGATATAAATAAGTCCAAACAAACTAAAAGTAACAAACTAAAAGTAGTGAAYATGAGTTCACTATAAATGCCTATATCCATGGGACCACGTTCATGTGTAGGTGTCAAATACAATTTCACACAATTCTACTAAATCAATGAGTTCAAGGGACCCATAAATCAATTTTTCAACAATTTAAAGTTTTTAAACATAATAAAAGACTTCCCCTATGTTGAATCTTGTAGCCTTTGATAGATCCTCTGAATTGTCTTTTGACCACTTAATAATTGGTCGAATCAACAGTTGAAATATATTCCAATATAAACACATTCAATAAATATTTTTTAATCATATGTTTATGAAYAAATACATAGTATCTCAGTCTAACCTCACATAAATATTRTTCTTTGTATTTGTTAACCATTCCACCTAATCACTCTACTTATATAGAAGAAATAAAATCATAGATAAATTTCTAATCAAATTTTTTGAATGATTTGAAAAATCAATAGGATACGAGATAAGATTATATTCAAATCTTTAAAAGATTTGAAAAAATATTTTAAAAAGATAATGGACATAAAATCTATAATCAAATCTTTAAAAGATTTTGGAAGATCATAAATGATATTTAAAAGATGTTGAAAACATTTTACCTAAAAAGATAATGTTTGAATTAATCCATAATTCAAATATTCATATGATAATAAAAAAAATAATGTACTTATATGTGTCACTTTAATTCTAATAAAACTTTGATCTTCACCTTATTTGAAATGAATGCCTAACAAGTTAAAGATAAGTGAAAAGTTAAATACATTAATGAACATAAATTTGATTTTGATATGYTGTTGGGTTCTTCATCCTATGAGGTTCTGCTATTGTACAAAGCAAAATCTGCCAACAAGAAATTCAGATCTTTTTGTTGAGGTTCGGCTGCTCCGTGGACGAAATGTTTTGTCTGCATTTTTTGTTTGAAATGAATTCATATATTTAAATATCAACAAATAATATGAAAAATCTGTCAACACGTGTCTTGGCCAACCAGATATCATTAGCTCTATTCCTTCCTTATGAATTTAGTCCCCATAGCAAAAGGAGGGCAGTATGAATTATTCTTTTCCTTCTTTAGGAAAAATCAAATCAACAACCTAATTGTTTCACCTTACCATTTTATAGCTTCGTTTAATGTTCCCAAATTTAAGGTTAATAGTTTCTATATAATATATAACTKTATCTGGGATATAATTAAATGTGCAATGTCATTGCATTATTCTATTTCCAAAAGTATAAAATCTAACCCATTATCCATTAATTACCAAATTTGGTTACTCAAAGATTCCCTCTAAACACTATAAATACCAAACCAATACCAGTTGCATACTCAAATACTCTATTGTTTATCAAGATGGCAAAGCTCTTCACCAGTTTTTGGCTTCTCGCACTTTTAGTTTCAGGTATGGCTAAATAAACATAGTACAATTTACCTTTCAAAATGGACCCTTAATTGCAATACTAATTGTGTTGAGTTTGCAGTTACTTTGATGGTTCCCCAAACATGTGGGCAAAGACAATGYACTGAACTTTTGAATCCAACCAAGTGTGATCCTTGCATTCAAGAATGTTCCCAAATTTATCATGGGAATGCAGTTTGCACTCCCGTTGGATTTGGTCAAATTATTTGCAACTGTGTCCATCCCTGTCCCTGATGTAATKCCTCACATTCTATTTGAGTCTTTTTAAATAAATAAATTATTRGAAGCATAGAATCGTTCTGTCCATTTTTTTCTTGACATTATGATCACAAAAAAAACATCTCTTTTTTGAGGTTTTGTTGCTCCATCTTCACGATTTCTTGTATTAGTTGATCGATCGTACAATGAAAAAGGAAGATGAATTTTGTTCGAGCCTTTTCACACCTGTTACAAGTAAAAAACTCTAATAATTAAATGTTGAAGGTACAATACCCTAATTTCAATTAAAACTCTCATATTTAAGCGTATGTGTTGCAGAAGATGATGTKATACAATGAATKTTATGTTATAGAAAAGAAAATTTAATTATTACCATATTTTTTT
Organism: Rhazya stricta; assembly: GCA_001752375.1. NCBI lineage: Eukaryota > Viridiplantae > Streptophyta > Magnoliopsida > Gentianales > Apocynaceae > Rhazya > Rhazya stricta. Next base: position 28,836 of record MEJB01000525.1, read on the forward strand.
TAATCTTATGAAAGTGTTGATTACTATTCCCAAGTTCAATAGCTTAATTTCCATGTTACAAATTCTAAATGGATTATTTTGAAATACAAACTCTAAATGAATTAGGACTTTCTATCCAATAATTACTTCGAGACCTATCTTCAAAAATCTATGTCCTTAGAATAAATATATATGTTGCACGAGATAACCTTGACGAATAGGACCATTGGCTAACGAGAAGTTTCTCCATGACTCTTTGTTCAGGTTCTACTGCTCCATCTTCATGGTTTCTTTACYATCATGATGGAACTTTTGTTTCATCTGCCTTGAATGCTAATTTCTGGATAATGCTCTTTTTAATCATAGTGATATTTTTAAATGTGGATATGTTTGTCTAGTGCATGAATGTTCAATRCAACAGGGAAAAAACTTTTGGTTATTGTCAATAATTTCAGATCATTACTTTATAAATGAAATCATTTTCTTGAAATTATTCCTTGAAGTTGCCATTATACATTTTTTGTCTCCTTTTCTTTTTTAAAGGTAAACAACTGGGATAGAGAATAATGGGAAGAATTATATTAGCGAATCAGACAAATGGAACTGCCAAAGCAAAAGAAAGAAAATCATTTGATGGTTTGYAACGATTTACTGAAACACTTTTCTATTATAAATGTTAAAACTAAAAAATCTCTATAACTTAAGAAAATTAATCCAACCCTATMTTGACAATTTAAAGTTGTAACGCATGCGTGRATATCACCCAAAATTTCAGTACAATTCCAATTCTTAACTTTTATTTCGCTTGAGTTACACAAAATAGTCATCTAAGTCATATATTAGCTTGCAATCAAAATCAACCATTAAAMTTTTTTTAATATAATAAACAAAATCGAAATTCATAAAAAATTACTGAAATTCACCAAAGAATTTGAGAGAAAATCTCAAATTTGATTGATAATAATTGGTTGAATGCAAACTACAAGCAAAAAGGTTCCTTAAATGGGGACAATGTTAATCCTAATCCCATAATAATTAATCTCATATCCTAATTAATAGAATAAGGAAATTACCCAAAAAACCTAAGGAGGCGGTAAAACTTCAAACTCTAATTTGAGGCCATAAACAATCCCTAATACTCGAAAACCTTCCTACATCATAGCAAAGCGATGTGTCTTCCTCGTCCGTAGTTTGTTTTCAAAAAAGTATCATACTTAGAATTCTAACACCGAATGTCAGACTTATAAATTTTTTATTTTACTTTTCTTTTTCAATTATTCTTGAATATCATAYATCGTACGTTCTATATCAGTCGTGGTATAAACTAATGAAAACCACGACTTCCCCATAGCACTGTGCACAACACTATTATAGGCAAACCACCTGAGGAAAAGCATAATCCCACTATTTGGGCCTATCTCCACAAATACTCCCAATCATATTACCCAATATCCTATTAATTACCTCTATTTGCCCATCAGTTTGAGAGTGAGTCGTGCTACTACGATTCAAGCTTGTGCTAAACATCCTCCACAAAGTAAGTCAGAAGTGGCTAAGAAATTTCATTTCTCTGTGAAGTAATTAACTTTTGCACTCCGTGCAAACAKACAACTTCTCTGAAACTAATTTGGCTATATTGGAAGCATCAGCAGTCTTTCTATAGGTATAAAGTGCACCATCATGAAGAATCTGTCAACTACCACAACTATGGAATCCACACCCCTTTGCATAGGGGACAAACCCAACAGGAAGTCCATGAAAAGATCCTACCAAATATCATTAAGAGCAGGTAATAGAAAATAAATACCAGTATTTTGGGACCAACACTAACAAATCTACCAGGTATAGCACTTCGTCACGATAGCTGCACGTCCTTTTCTAGCCGAGGCTAGAAATACCTCTCCTCCAAACTCTTATTGGTCACTAAGGCCTCCTCCAYGTAGATTACTTATCAGTTTCTCCCTCAATGACGAGTTAGGAATACATAGTTGATTTCCTTTGAACAAATATCCATCATTGATGAAGCAACCTGCAATTGAATGATTTTCTCCGAACTTCGCTCAAATCTCCTTAAGATCATCGTCATTCTCCTATAATCCTTAATCACGTCAAAGCTCACAATTTCCTAAGCTAATATGATTAATAAAGAGGTCCTCCTGCTCAATATCTCTGCCACTTTATTCAAGGTACCAGAGCATGCATATTGCTAAGTCCTCTAACTATTAATGTACTTCAAAACCTGCTGATCTGTAAAAAGACCAAACTCCCTCTCGATCAGATAATGCTCCTATTCATTTAGTGCTGGGAAAAAAAAAAATACAAAATCCTAATTATAAGTATTCCACCCATAACGACCATCACTCATCTTTTYATTGAAAAACGCCACTTATCACCTTTCTTATCTGACAACATAGCTGTTACTCCCATCCCGCTAGCATCGCATTCAACTTTGAACACTTTTTCAAAATTGGGAAGATCTAAAACATGCGCACTCCAAAGTTATTCCTTAATCATGGTCAAGCTAGTTCTATTCGTCAAACCATTGAAACTTCATTTTCTTCAAGAATCGTGTGATAGGAGCTGTAATAGTGCCRAAATTCCTCACAAATCWTATATAGAAGGTCACCAACCTTGGAAAACTTCGTACCTTGGAGACTGATCTTAGGGTAGGGCAGTCCCTTATAGGTCGAGCCTTTGCTTCATCAACCTGAACACCATGCTGTCCAATGATGAAACCTAGAAACATAAATCTGTTGGTGCAGAATGTACACCTGTTCAGGTTAGTGTACAACTTGTTTTGCTGCAATGCTCACAAAACTTACCTCAAATGTACTAGATGCCTCTTTGAACTGGTTTAATTTGTATGTTTGAACGGCTGAAACTCTATTTACTATTGCATGTCTAGGAACGAGGTTCATATTAGTCAACAGTATGGAGATTCCTTCTATATTCTAGTATGATGTGCTTGTTTAGCATTTAGCTATTTTGCTAGGACTAATTTGGCGGGAGATTTGCTTGTCGAGCTTTGCTGCCACTGAATACATGTTTCTTGTCTTGAACAATCTCATTTTCACGAACTGATTACCTTTGCTTTCTAAGAAAAGCATCTACTTAGGAAATTGGTTAAGTTTAATGATAAATGCTATAATCGATTACATGTAGGTACAATGGATTTCGTTAAGATTTACAAGATTTAGCCTTTTCTATATTTTATTTTACTGGAGTTCCTTCCTGCTAGCTCATAAAACAAGCTATTTTCAATTTGACTTGCTTACATTACTGTCAGGGTGTCAGATTTGGCGGAAGTGATTTTGCATGGATAATTTGAAGTTTTTCATCAGCTTATGCTGGGATTTTCATGAATTAACTTTTTGAAAACAAGAAGTCTAATTATTGCACCAAAACAGTTATGAATTGAATGTTTTGATCAATTTTCTGGCCTTCTTGAATTGTAGAGTCTCTCCAGCATAAATKTTTGGTATGACACATTTCTGTTTCACRTGCAGTCATCGTAAGTGTGAATTTTGTCGAATCTATTTCTCTTTCAMTGCAAATGAAACAAATTCTAGTCACCAAAAGTCTCTTTTGCATGCCAAAAGCCTTTAGTGGCAATGTGAATTTATAATTTTTACTTTGCCAAATGTAGTATTTTCAAGTTTGAGAACTTTTTAACAATATAAATCTGCAAGTCTGTTTCCTATTTCTGTTTCACGTGCAGTCATCGTCAGTGTGAATTTTGTCGARTCTGTTTCTCTTTCACTGCAAATGAAACAAATTCTAGTCACCAAAAGTCTCTTTTGCATGCCAAAAGCCTTTAGTGGCAATGTGAATTGATAATTTTTACTTTGCCAAATGTAGTATTTTCAAGTTTGAGAACTTTTTAACAATATAAATCTGCAAGTCTGTTTCCTACTTACTATGAAATGGTCCTGATATTCCCATATTAATGAGTAACCTCTTGCCTTTTGTCTTGCTATGTAATCGAAATAGTTTGCTTAAATCAAAGAACATCTAGCTATTAATGTGCTATCAAAGATGCTACCTAGTGCAGTTGTTCATCAATAATGAGTTCATGTGCCTGGCAATGCATGGAATATTAAGGAAGAAATACCTATTCCATTTTTGTCAGAAAATATTGAAACAGTACAGGAAAAGATAGAATGTATGAGAGAACCATTTCAGCTAGCACTACCTACAAGTCAGACCTATCAAGTTTGCTTTTCTGTTTAAATGTTGGGTATTTTCCCGTGAAATTATTGCACTTCCTATTCCACAACCCTCACAGTTTGGTTTCATCTCTAGATATTTCTCGTCCTTCATTGTCATTTCATGGCATTAGGAATTTTTATTCTCTTTCGTTGTGCAATATTGCTTGTTAGAGTTGTGGTCCAAAAGAGTATACAGAATATTTTCTTTCGAATCTTTTCTATAGTCCCTATGTCAGCGTTGTGCCTCTTTGAACTGGTTTAGTTTATATATTTTAACAGCTGATACTCTATTTACTCTTGCTTGTCTGGGAACGGGGTTCACATTAGTTAAGAATACGGAGCTTCCTGTTATATGCTGGTTTGATGTGCTTGTTGTCTATCAGTTGAAATTTTGATAAAGCCTATTTGATAAGTAATGGTTTAGAGCTATTGCAACCTTCATGCGCTAAAGCAGAATGACATTGTTTCTATCGTTTTATGCTTCATTAGATGGTAGAACATGATTTTGTTTGTGAGTACTTGATCCTATATAAAATTTTCTTATAGGTTTATGCATACGTCTCACTCATAAGTGTATTTGACAATTCCAAAGTTGTTGTAAGAGGATGAATACAAAGCATGATTGCATCTACAATTGCTGGGAGACAACCACTTGGAGAAAATTGGTGTGAGATAGTGATTTTGGTAGCATTACATCATGAGGAGATGTTACTTCGGCCATATGATCTTATTCAAACAATGGAGGATGCTATTGGGATACCTATTTCTTGGCTACGTTATTTGGTAATCTCTCATCATATGTCTCATTATTCTAAGTTTTTAATCTACATAATATGTTGTTAATAAAGGCAATTCACTTTCAAAAATTAGTTCAAATTTTTTAGGTGAGAAGATTCTTTGAAGATTGATTTGGCTTGGAGTGTGATTTTGTGGGGCAATTTATTATTTGTRACTTTGTTTTAGTTGTTTATGGAGGAATTTGGATAATTGAATTAATGTTTTCTTTTGTTTAGTTATATCGGTATATTAGCTCTAGCATGATTGTTAAATATTTGAATTGACGTTTTTCTGTTGTTTAATGCATTTGAATATTGTTGTTAAAACTATCTTCGAATTCTATTGGCATAAATATTTATTTTATAATTATTACATATATATATATATATATATATACACACACTAAATACCATTTGGTGAAACAAACCAAAAGAATTAAAGGGACCTATAACGACACTTTTAAAAGGATAGTAATAAGTAACAATATGAATAAATCAAATCTAACACTCAAAAGCGTAGCCATATCTAGTATAAAATAACAATTAAAATCGTAATAATAGATTATTTATCTAGATATGTTATAACATAGTAATAGATACCTTATAAGGATGCTATCAAGCATGGTAACAGGTACCTTATAAGGAAGCGATAAAGCGTGATAATGAACACATTATGGTGGCGCTTAAAGGTGTAATATTAGAAATCTATACCAATGCTTTAATCTTTCTAACTAAATGTTTGAATGCATTTGAATTTTTACTCTTAAAAGAGCAATAACTACGCGAACAAGCATAGTAATAGCATATCTTTAGCAACGCTTCAAAGCGTGATGCATGTATAATTTTATTCATGCATTAAAGCGTGGTAAAAACTTGTCCCCACACACTTTCCACCACACTATTTTTAAGCATGGTCAGACTCAAAGCGTGGGGATAGTCATCCTATAATGACGTTGTAGTGTGTGAGGATAGCCTTATTTTTTAATAGTGAGATAAGTTAAGAGATTCCTTGCGCATTTGGAATAGAATAGTCAAAGATAGCTTTTCAAGGTGTTCTCTCAAGTTAATGTATTTAAAAACTCAAATTTGGTGTTTAAAATGAGTTCCAAAGACTCTTCTTATACCCCATGTAGTAACGGTTAGAAAAAGATCTGTTATTTAAAAAATTCGTCTGGTTCGGGTGGCCGAAMTAGAATAGGGGTGCATCTGAAGCATTATTCAATCTGTCATTGGAGAGTTATTGGTCTCAACCAGAAGACCCTTCGGACCTTAAAACTATTCGCCCAAAAGCATCCTTSAAATGGACAATCAGCAGACCATTGGACATTCGATGTAAAATCAAACATCGTCTGAGGTCTCACTCAAAAGTATTCAGACTTGACATAAGCCAACTTCAGATRACCAAGGCAAGCATAAGTCCTAAGCTCAAACTAGGTTCCTACGCAGTGCTTTAGATCTTTGGACAGCCAAACTCAAGTCATGTTTCGTCTGAACCTTYAATAAAGAACTTTAGATTTACAACGTATGTGTTTAGACGTCCAAAGTGTATAAACAATCTTTGATTCACTTTCAATGAAACTTCAAAGGTCCTAAATACTATTGTAAGTTAAAGACCTATATTTTTCTTAAATGATACATTTAAAAATAGAAAACAATTTTGTGCAAGGACTCAAAAAAGGCTTTGTCAAAGGAAATCAAACATATGCTAAGAACATGARAAGATAAACTATTTAAGCCTATGTATTTAGAGAAAAAWATATAGGAGATATAGATCCCTTCTTGAATGAGTTGATCAAACAATTGAGATTTCACARAGATCTTGAAATCCAATACGCTTATTTTGGTGTTCCTACAAACATTCATACACAATGTGAATACAAGTCATTATCAAAATCCATAATGAACTATAAAATAATCAATATGAGGTTTACATAATAAAATTAAGGAAATTACTCAAAAGCCTAAAAAGCAGTAAAACTCCAAACTCTAATCTGAGGCCCTAAACGACCTCGAATTCCTAAACATCATGGCAAGTCGATGAGTCTTGCATGTCTCACCATTTTCCTTTTGGAAAATGTATCATACTTCTAAGTCTAACATCGAGCGCCTGATTTGTAAATTTATCATTTTACCCCTCTTTGCCGATTATTCATTAATATCATGGACCATCCGTTCTACATCATTGAATCCTTTACACGTTCGTTATGACATTTTTTTGGTTATTTGCTCAAGGAGTAGGTTCATTTACCATTAGCTGAAAGAAAACTCAATTTATTGTGTAAATGCATAATCATATAAGAGTAAATGGTTAGTATAGAGGGCTAATTCATAACAAAGTTTCTTATTGGAATCCACTGTTCTTGATCTTCTTTGACTAAGGGGATCTCAAATGTTGCCTTTTAAGGAATATTTCAAGATAATCTATGTGCATAGTAACTAATAAGTRATAGGATAAACAAATTGTACATAAATTTCAATTTTGAGCTTATACTAAACAATCAGTAATTTACAAAGTTACAAAGGTAAAATATAAGTTTGCAAGGAGAATGTGGAAAATCTGTAAAGAGTGAAAAGGAAAGGAAAAGGAAGAGGAAGAGAAGAAGAACCCTTACTTTATAAGAGTGAACACATACACATTTGTCAAATAAAAWATACCCTTTACTTTATGTAATCAAACTCATTCACATAAGTGATATGTCAAGAAGGAAACTATTGAAGGAAACTACCTTACAAGTCATCGATTAACCAAATCAAAAGGATAAGCCAGTTTCAAAAGCCAGTTGCAATACCTTCAATTTTGGCACCACAATGATACAAACCCCCTATGACAAAGTTGATGTCCTCAACTCCACAAACTTCTCCATTATGTTATGCAAAGTCAATCATTAAGTCATAGTAGAAACATTTCAGCAGGAGGCTCTTCAATAATATTTTCACCCTCCTATTTTTTTTTTTTTTTCCTTTGATGCATCAGCTTCAAAGACTCTTGGACTGATCTTGTTTGAGAGTATTTGTGCATGAACATAATCCTTGCGGTCCAAGCAGATATGAACATAAAAAAAAAAAAAAAATTGTACATGTACATCAAATCCTCGGCAAAGAAGATATGATGTCCAAAAACCAGCAATGCTTCAAAATGAGCTGGAAACAGAATACAACCATACTTGTTCAAGAATGAATGCTATTTTTTCCAGTTTCCGGCCATATATTTTCTCCATTTTCACGGCACATATAATCTCCCTGCAATTTTTTACTAAATGTTAAAAATCATTTTAGACAATAACACGACACATTAAAAACACAATCAATAGGGAATTCATACACCTCTTTGAAATATGAAGTCACTACAAGAAAAATCATTGCAAATGGTGACAAAACCGGCATAAATAGTATATATATGTTTGTCACGAGGTGATTTTATGATTTTTATAAACAATGGCATCATTTAAATTATAAGACAGTTCAAAAACCATTTTGTAAAGTCTTTTACAKTTGTTTGGTTCAACCACCACATAAAAACATGTACWTAAGGAAGGGATGCTATATAGGAGTTTGGATTTATATCACATGAAGAAGATGTGCTACATTCATATCTTAATGTATAATGTGAGTTTGTCTTGAGTATATGCTTAATAGGAAATATATCTAGATGTATTTTGCAGATATATTATTGATCTATTTTGGAGTAGTTTGAAATAGATAGATAAGTACAAATTTAAGTTTTTAATGAAGGAATCCGAGTTAGTCTTGTATGAAGATTCATAATCCATCTATWACATGCACTTTGAAGTAACCCTATCTYTATGCAATTTATCTCATCTAGAATATTCTTTTATGTATCATTTGTGTGTTGAATGAATGGGTTTTTTAATGAAAACAAAAATASAAAAACTTGTGACAAAATTGAGAGAATGTTATTTTCTTCTCGGAGAAATAGTAAATAACATTTACTCAATATTTATTCCTACTTTTGTTGGTGTTTACCTTGCCATTGATTCAACAYTGTATTMAAGATTCAAGTTCACCAGAATTTTCATCAGCAGGAACARAAGGTTGTTCTAACGTCACTATCAACAACATTCACAAAAACGTATAATGACTACAAGATTTAATTTAGAAGCGAGTTTCTACTTTGAATGATTTACATTTAAGTCTCTTGTAACATTATGATATAATGAATTATTTTGTACACTTGTATGTACGTGGTCCCATGGATGTATGCATTCACGCCAAACCATGTTAAATCATGTCTCTAATGTTCATGTTGATATCTTAATTTTTTATAAGTAATCGGTAAAATCAAACTATTGAACCAACTTATTACTTGAAGTAGAAATCAACACCTACAAGTGGTATCAAAGCAAGTTGGATGTTCATCATAATTAGATTTTATTTTGTGTTCATTAATTGGCTTCTAAGTATATATTACTTAATTGTTTAATTGGATTTTCTTGAATATTATCATACTTGCTGTTAAACTATGATTGTGGTTCACACTCGTTTTCATTGTGCACACACTGGTATTGCTTTTATTTCTATTGATGATTTCCATGACTTTCATGAATGAGGTTCCACTTGTAGACCATCCTTGTTAGATRGAATAACTATCCTATGTGGAAAACCAAATGAGAGATTTCTTAAAAAGTGATAGATGTACGAATTTGGATTTCTGTACTTACAGGTTATAGTACCTCCRTTAGTAACTAGGGATTGTAGTATCACCTCTAAACTGGTGCCTAAGTGRACTAGTGATGAACTTGATAGAGTAAATTGAAACTCTAAAGCATTGTATGCTTTMYTTAATGTTATCACTTTAAAATAAATACAAGTAATCACAAACTGTCAAATTGCCAAGGAAGTATAGGATAAGCTACAAACAGGGWATGAGGGAACTGATCAAGTATAGAAATCTACAATTGAATTTGAAAATATGACTATGTCTGAGGATGAATCTATTGATAATTTGCACGCAAAATTGTGTGATTTATGAAATGATTGTTATAATCTTACTGAATCATATTTTAACACTAAGCTTATAAGAAAAATCTTGTGCTCACTTCTAAAGAGATTCAAAGCCAATGCCACATCCATTGAAAAGATCGACCTAAATGAACTAATTGATTTGCTACAAAATATGAGCAAAATTTGAAAAGGTGGAATAAGGAGAAACGCACCAGAAGTTCCAAAAGTATTGCTCTAATGCATGCACAAAGTGATGATGTCTGCAGTAAGTTCTCAAGAAGAAACACGAGGGTGGCCTTTTGAGCAAAAAGTACAAAAAGAGAAAAGGGGTTAATGTAGGGAATTTGCGGTTGTGGACACATTCAATCAGAATATGCCAATACTCCCAAGAAGAAGGGGCATGCTATGATTGCTTCATGGAGTGATAATGATTATGAAGTTCAAGAACATAATAAACTTGACCGCAATGACTTCACATTTGTTGTAAAAGATTCAAATAAGGATGATATACAATCTGACATTGATGATGAAGAAGTACAATCCGATATTGATGTTACAGACCTTCAAACTTCTTATGAGGACATGCACAACAAGTGGATAATCGATATAAAGCAAAGGAAAGCCATGGAGATGGAAAATCTTCAACTTGTGGTAGATAATCTCAATTTGATTTGGCAAACTAAAACATTGCAAGAGGAGCTCAATATTTCTCAAACAAAATTGACTCAAATTTTGAAACAAYTGGAAGGTGTAAACAACATCCTAAACAAGCTCCAGACAAGTACCATAATGCTTGATCAAGTCTTACATATGGGAAAACCAATGGGTAACAAATCCAAATTGCATTCCAAAATGTGTGCAACACTAAACAAAATGTTCTCACAATGCCAAAAGATAGAAAATTCTAGCATAAAAAGGAAGCATATAACGTGCTACAGTTTATTGCTACATGTCATGTTTGTGGTAGGAAAGGGCATATTAGGCCAAAATGTTATAAGCTACGTGCATAGGATAATCAATGAATCAAAATTTGATTCTCCTTCATCTAGAGGGAAACAATTGATTAAAATGAAATGGGTTGCTAAAAGTCCTCTTTGTCATGATGAAAATATAAAGGCACTTTTCACTCAACCTTTCTGGATTAAGGAAATCGTTGGAGTTTGTTTACCTCAGTGAGTCATTTCATATTGAGGATAATCGTGTGATCAAGTGTATCATTTTTTTATTTCTGGTTCAAAAATTCTTTCTAGTATTTTACACGTTCAATTTGAGTGTGGCCACTCTGAATTAAGTACTTTGTGCTTTGCCACATAAGACTTATATAATATCTAGGATGTCTTGTAGTCTTTATATCTRTTGGTTTACTTCTGGATGGCTATCACTTGTTAAAGAGTGAGAGCCAACTTCCATAATTAGTTTTGRTGTAGTGRCTCCTATCCTGCAATTGCTCTACCATGGAAAAGGCTACCKCAATACGTGAGTGGAAGTCACAATTTGGGATTTACTAAGTGATTTGTCTACTTGTTATGCCTTTTCCATGATTATATAGAAATATTACTCTTATCAAAGAAAGATTATCTTGAAATGAAAGCGATCATATTTCAAGTCTACTATTGTTGGTGCTTTATGTAACTTTTTGAGTGAAGAGGTTGATTAATTACACAAACATCCCCCTTTATGACACTTGGACACATATTTCTTGATTGCAATTCGTAGTTGGTTTCTAGTTGGTTTCTTTGACTACCTTACACTCCTTTATATAATATGAATCTTATGACAACTGAGCCTTAGTAACTGCTTCGTATCACCATATTCTGATATTGCACCATCTAGTTTATATTTTTCTCTAGTTAATCATCCATGATTTGCTTCATTATCGCATATCCTCTATGTGATTTGATATCATCGGGCGAACTTTTATTCTAGATATTTTTCTCTTAATTCACTAGGGTTTAAAAGTGGTTATGGCTTCTTTTTCTTTTTTTGAAATTATCACTACTTCTTTTCATTATTTTTGAATATGCTTCCTAGGGTTTACGTGTGTTTTCTTTGGAGCTGTATCTATTTTCCTTTTAATTTTTTTTCTTTTGCTTACTAACCATCTTTTTAGGGGAGTTTCCGACATCACCTCAAAAGGAGACTAAGTCTCCATGTAATGAGTCACTATTATCTTGTATAGTACAGTCCCTCTATCCGACAGAGCAATAGTCCCAACTGGCATTGTTTAACGTTCTACTTGGTTGCATTACCAGACATGATTCATTTTGGTCGTTCATTTGAAACACAAAGGGGAGTATTACATATAACATGCTATATTTTGATGATACATGTTATATTTTGATGGTAGATGGTTTTTTATAGATATGCATATGCATGTTATCTACTTTTCATTAGTACATGATAAGTTTTGATGGTTGCTGCTCTTTTTTGATGGATATGCATATGCAGGCTATCTATTTTTTATTTTGATGGTTGATGTGTTTACTGGAAGATTTTCTTTTTTTTTTTTTTTTTGGCTGGTTGATGGTTTATATATCTTGATGATTTTTTGCAGATTACTAGTAAATTGTTGGTTAATCATTAGTAATTGACATAGTTTATATTACTTGATTGATATTAAAACTTGATTTGTTTGATTATGGCATTATACTAGATCTATGTGTGTATAGTCGATGCAAATGCTAAATGCTGAATATGTATTGAAACTAGGACTACTTTATGCATTGCTTTGCATGATAAAAATTGTGATCGTGTGCATATGAAAACAAAAAAGGGGATTGTAAGATTACAGAGTTTTGGATTTATATCAATATGAACAAGATGTGCTACATTTGTATATTGATGTATCATGAGAGATTTTCTTTGAAATATGCTTAATAGGATATATATCTAGATGTATTGTATAGATATATTATTGATCTATTTTGGAGTAGTTTGAAATAAGAACACAAGTTAAAAATTTGAACAAAGGACTCTGATCAGTCTTCTATGAAGATTACTAATCCATCTATAACTTGCACTTTGAAATAGTCCTATCTTTATATGATTTATCTTATTTAAAATATTCTTTTATATATCATTTGTTGTTGCAATGAATGGTCGCTTAACGAAAAAAGGAAGACAGAAACTATTACAAATTTGAGAGAATGTTATTTTCTTCTTGAAGAAATATTGAATAACATTTACTCAATGTTTTATTCCTATATTTGCTTGGTGTTTATCTTGCCGTCGATTCAATCTTGTATTGAAGATTCAATTCCTCTTTCGCAGACTTAGAAGGCTTGGTGAAGGAATTTCTAACAGCAGGTATATAAGGCTATTCCAACATCACTATCAACAATATTTATAGAATCGTTATAACAACTAAAAGATGCAATTTAAAAGCGAATTTCTATTTGAAATTATTTATGTTTAAGTCCTTTGTAACATTATGATACAGTAAAATTAATTTTACGCCTGAATATAATCTCATGAATATATGTTAAAATCTTGTCTCCAGTCTTCGTAATACTATCTTAATTGTCTATAAGTAGTTGGTAAAATTAAACTATTTAACCAACTTATTAATTGGAGAAGAAGCCAACACCTACATCCACGAATCAAGGATTATACATGACTTATCAATGAGCTTAGGTTCCTACTAAAATGGAATTCTCAACTTTTCATCATGGAAGGTAGCCGAAATCCCAAAAATAAATTTGGAGTTTACTTTTACAAGCACGTATAGAATRTGCTCAAAAAGGCACCCTTCTTCTCTGTAATTGAACCAAAGTTATATCGATCCCAAGCAAAAAGGTGGAGGTTAACTATCACTTAATTTAAGTAATGAGATCCTCTCATGGGAAAAAAATGCTTGGTGGAGATCATTGTGAATCARAGTGGATTCATGTTTCTCAGGGTCAAAAGGTTAGATATAAAAAATRAAAAATAAAATACAAAACAAGAAGTCGATCTAGAAACTGTACATAGTCTATACTAYAAATTTTTATCTTCTCCCAAGCTCARAATTATTATATGAAAACCAACTAGATAAGAACTCTCAAAGTGCAAGGGACCGRACTGTTATTAAATTGTCTGTCCGAAAGTTTAAATCATCAGASAGATRAAGTTTGTCATTCGCACATTAAATGGAGATGTAGGTGCCTTTTGGTTGAATTAGTAAAGGAAGCAATTTGTTGTTTCGTTACATTGAAAACTCAAAGCTTTTTATCCATCTTGATGAAATAATACTCAATCAATATTTGCATAATCATGATTTAGTATTTGAGACACGTGCATGCACAGCATATAACTTAAATTGTTTTTCATTACACCTCTGATTACGTATTTACTAAAAGCAATACAAAGATTAGATAGAATTTGCATTTGTAAGAATCGTCTAAATTAGGACCAAGAATTGATATAATAATGAAAAACAAGATGTTAAAGATGCAATAAAGAAAGCGCTATTCATTAGTGAACTATTGAACATTGCTACAATGTTGAAGGCTAAGAGGGAAGTGAAGTGACAGGCTGCTAAAATGGGCTAAAAAGAATCTCTATTAAACCCAGAACCTTATTTAAGGGATGAAAATCAAAATCAAGTGATAAGGACATTAATGAAATGAAGTTTTGATTATTAGTCATGATAATACTAAAGGAAGCAAAGTCGATAATAGAAATAAGATGTTTGATCATGCTGAATTAGTTTTTTAATTCAAATAACATCAATGTGGGTATATAGTATTATCATTGATGTTATTACTTACAACAGTTAGTAATGATTGAATCAATCTAATCTCTATATAATCGAAAGAAATTCAAAGGCTAGCCGATTTTCTTATTCCTTACAAGGGATATTTATCCCTAAAAATGCTCTCAAGATACAAGAAGATCTTCTAAATATTTCTTAAAATATAGTTCAACCATTATGAATCTGCACAATTCATATGCCCATATGATAGTTGGAATATGCTCCAACTTTTGCAAGATATCTTTCTCAGAATTCATATATTTATAGTCTGAATCTTTAATCATCTTAGACTAAYAAAAATGTTCGTGTAAAATATCAAAAGTTTTTGCAACCTCAATATGCCTCGTTAAACCTTTAGCTRTATCTCACTCTCTATTCRTCTCCTACYCTCCAAATTGCCTTGACTTAAGTTCCTCCTGTAGGATTGGTCRGGCTTAACTCTAAGATAGTTATTTATGCCTGAAAAGCTTGATTTGAGATTTGTTTGATAAGGCAATTCAAAACTTAAATCAAACTAAATTAGGAATTTATTATATTAAGATTATTTTGATAATATAATTTGAAGTGTTTTAATATTTTAGTTTGATCTACTTTTAAGCATGTTTACCTGTTTACACTACTTAAGACTATTATATATCCACTTTCCAGCTTCATCCTTTGTAAAGTAACCTTCATAATATTCCATTTWACTCACCCACGAGAAAGACAACAAAATTAGACGAAGCCATCAAAGAGACCRCARTCAAAACAATATAAATAAACCCAATCTAAGAAGTTTCAATACCCAAGTCATTATTCTTTATCCAAAGACTTATCTGAATRGTAGAGGAAACAAATAGCGAATTTASGGACACGTGGTGAAGTGGTTTCTTTAAAATTTCTTAATTTGGTCCTCTCGTAACTGATGCATTCACCATACCTCTCTGTCTCTCTCTCTCTCTCTCCATCAATGTTTGTAACCATTTATTTTCCCTTTATAGTCATTTCCCTCTTCGCTTTCTAGCTACCAAATTTCTTTTTTTTTTTTTTTTTTTTTGGTTGGGGATGAGTTGGGTTTCACAACACCCTTTCTGTCTTGCTTCTCTCTCTATCTCTTCTTCCCCCTAAACTCTTGATATGAAAAATTCTAACAAGTATACTAATTTGTATTACGTAATATAAAGGATACCGAAGACACTGAAAATTAAATTCAGATTACTATCCCTTATATTCCTAAACCTTCTTTAGCCAATCAATTAAATACRATTAGAATTAACTAATTAAGAAAAATCTAAGCATAAAAGGTCTAAGACACATGAGTTCACCAATTCTTCAACTATATTATCTAACAGACGTTCTCACATCAACATATCAAGCACTGAYCACTYAGACCATCAGTATTGTATATACTTTTTCAAGATATAAATAACCTATTCTTCTAAGTAATTGAACCTTATCTCTATGCTTAATTCAACCTRGAAAAACATTAAACTTATAGTCCACAAATATTGTACAAATCATATAAATATATCTMTATTTCACATGCAGTTCATTTAACTAGTTATTTGATCTAATTGCAAAAATGTTATCTCTAATTGCCTTAAGCAAAGTTTTATACAATCGAAAGATCACCCGTCATACAATCAAATATTAAGAACAATAACAAAGCTTCGATGACAAAGATATATCGAATATGRAAAATGCCTAATTCAATAATATAGCATCCGAAAAGGTTACATCATTGTCTTAGAACAAAAGACTTAGTTCATATAATTTGAACATAAGAAAATACAAATTGAAGATCAAGATAGAAAACATCAAGATTAGATAGTAAGCTCGATCAATCTTTAATCAGTCGGTCTTATTTTCCTTCCAAAGTACTTCTTCTAAGTGTTCTAATGTATTCTCCAAGGTCCAATGATSAAAGAGTTACGATTTTGGGAGTCAAGGGGATGTTTGATAGCATCTAGAATCCTTGATTGGGTCAAAAATGTGTGAAACTTTTGTAAACCGTCCAAAATTCAGCCAAAATTATTACACAATAATAAAACCACCATAAGTTCATCAAATCGGTGCCAGTTTCAGCTCAAAATCATCTTACGCTCAAGAATCGATCCAAATCCATCAAGAACTGGCCTAACTATTTCAAACCTGCGCCATTTCTGATATTTGTTGTGCAAATAGTTCAATTCTATCTTTTTTCTGTTCGAACCAAACCGGCACAGCTTTGGGTACAAGCCAACCCCAGATGCATGATTGTTTTCTGGTTCCGAGTTCCTTCAAGTCAAGTATCATTTTGGTCCAAAAATTAGCACYGAATTCCTTCTGGTTTGATGACATCCCCATTGGATCAAACCATGTGCATTTTGAAGCTCTTTCCATCCTGCATCCATCTATGTAGGATTTGACGTGTTTTGTTACCATTTTCACCTCTRTTATTCACAAATACTTTCCTACAAAATCGAATTGATACATATTGAAATATTTACTCAATAAACCACAATTACATTTAGAGTTCTATTGAATTAAATCATTAAAACATCCTATAATCTATATATAAAATCAATACATTAAACTCRCCCCACACACAAATTGTTGCTTGTCCCTAAGCAACACAAAAGAAAAGTAAGAAGAYCRAATGACAAAAAATAAAACAAAGATGGTAAACCATAATACCCTACTAATCATCAACATTAACATATGATAATTCAATCCACATATCATACTTCTATAAGTAACTCATATCAACATCCATCAATGTACCAAATGCATGTGTGAAAGCCACTCTAGATATCATGAGAAGCAAAAACAAATTCATTAACTATGAGTTATGGATAAAGTAATAACTCGATCACCTCATAAGGTTACTCTTCATACRACTCTCTACTAATCAAAATAATGCAAATCAACTATGGTTAGATAGGAATTTTTAGCTTGTAATGCTAGGTCAATGATTGGGATATGAAATGAAAGGTCAATGATTTATCAAAACAAATAGAGAGCTTATGTAAACGGGGATGTAAAGTATGATAATCATGAAAATTTCTTCCATTTACTAACTCTTTCATTCAACACTCCTCCCATCTGTTTTTCTAAATATTTTCTTTTCCATCATCCCAATACATAAAGCATATGAATATCCTTTTTTTTTTCTTTCACATGTGAGTGCATTTTATGTTTCATCTCACAATAATTCAAATTTTCTTCCCGGCTTCTTTTCTCCTTTCTATTTTTTCCATTATAAGTGCATTTTATGCTCCATCTGATAATTTGTCAACATTCATCATCAATATTTTTCATTATTCAACTTGTTCCCAAATCAATCACCATATCCATAAACATAAGAAATCAAAAGCTCTCATACAAAAAGTAAAAATTTTCTAATTTATTCAAATAAATACAAGTCGAATCATATGAAAGCTTAAATTGGGGACTGAGTTTSAAATATATRGTTGAGTAGGCATAAAAGGCTCAAACGTTTCAAGAAGGTCTATTACCATCATCTCCTGGCCAATTCACAATACCTATTATTTTGCTTTGAAAATTATTAAAGTAAGTTTTAGGATGTCCAATTCTCCTTATCCAACACTCATAATGCAAAAATTGAGAAAAGTAACTTTTCTGATACAAAAAATGTGGCAATGTGTACTAAAGAATTGTGAAAATTACGCAAGAATGTACATTAATAGCTTATTACTTTAAAAACTCCTAATATATTTTCTTGGTATCAAGTATCCAATATCTAGGTTTTAAAAAAAAAAAAAAGACACTTATTAAAACCATGATCTATGAAAGGTCAAAAAAATTATAATTAAATTGAATCAAATAAACTCTCCCACGTTTAATCTCAACGTGTAAAATAGTAAATAAAAGAAAGAGTAACAAACGATAATGCTTCCTTGATTTCCGTGTTGAGGTTTAGGTTACTTCCCAAGAAGTGCACTTTTATGATCTTTAGTTGGACATCCACARAAATTGCTCAAGGAGGTTTCTTCTGTTGATAGCCTTTGGTACATTTTTCCTCCATATTTGCTTTATTTTCACTTTTGTGGGCCCACCTCAAATTTTTCACTCATCTTGGCTTTAATCTGTAATATTCATGCAACTTTCCAATGCATCTTGAGATGCTTTTTTCTAGCAAGTACCTCTCAAAGATGTATCAATAGTAGTAATAGACGAACAAGAATCAATTGGATCAATATTTTTCATTGGTTTGAAAACATCAAAAGTTACTTGTTCATCATTTACTCTTAAAATAAACTTTACCTTGTTGCAAATCAATTAAGGTCTTACCTGTTGCCAAAAATGGTATACCTAAAATTAAAGGTASTTCTCTATCCTCTTCCATGTCCAAAACAACAAAATTAGCAAGAAATATGAATTYGTTGACTTTTACTTAGATATCCTCAATTATTCCTCTATGATATATTGTAGACCTATTAGCAAGTTGCAATGAAATTATTTCTGATTTCCAATTCCTATGTTTTTAAAGATACACAAGGGCATGAAATTTATACTAGCTCCTAGATTACATAAACTTTTACCAAATTGTAAATGACCAATTGTGCAAGGAATAGTAAAACTCCCTGAATCTTTGAGTTTTTGTGAAAGCTTTTATTGTAAAATTGCTATACAATCCTCAGTAAGCATAACAGCAGTAAGCATAACAGTCCATGTTCGTCTAGCTTCCTTTCATGAGATAAAATATCCTTCAAAAATTTCACATAGCTAGGCATTTGCTCCAATGCATCTACAAAATGAATGTTAATATGAAACTTTTAAACACATTTAAAAATTTAGAAAATTGCTTATTCGATGTGTGTTGGTTAAGCCTTTAGGGATAGGGAATAGAAGGACCATATGGTTTAGGAAAAAACTGAAGTTTAGTCTCCCCTCTTTGGATATCAACYGATTATCCCCATTGACAATTTTTCTATCAACTTTCTTCACAAATTTCTCCTTTTGTGGTATTTCTTGGAGCTCATTTCCATTTCTCAAGGTGATTGTTTGAACTTGTTCTCTAGAATGTTTCTCAGCTGGACTTGGCAAAACACCTTGGGGGCGATTATATAAAAGATCCATAATTTGCCCCATTTGCATTTCCAAATTTCTTATTGAGGCTTATTGATTCTTTATTGAGGTCTCTTGATTTAAAATCTTTGCTCAATACTTTCTATTAATTTAGTCTTGAGATCCTTGATTGCAATTCTTGAGTGGGTGGTTGGTATCCGAAAGTTTGATTATTCTCCCGTTCTTGATTGTTTCTCCATGAGAAGTTTGGATRRCTTCTCGAACCTAAATTGTAGTTGAAGTTGGATCTATTATTGTTGACATAATGAGCTTGCTTAAGTGTTGAATCAACTTCCTCAAAGATGGGTAATCAACATTCGCATGACCTCCTCCATAATAAGTGCATGATACCCCATGAGAAGTCAAGCTAGCTACTAACTTAGTTAGAGTCATCATTTGAGCTGAGAGTTTGGTAATAACATCTAATCTCAATACCCCTTCAACTCTCTTTTGTTGATATCTGACTGATGACTGATAATTGTTGGTAGTCATGCTATCAATAATCTCATATGCCTCATTTTGATCCTTATAAATCAAGCTTCCTCCTGCAGCTACATCCAACGTAGTTCAAATAATAGGAGTCATACCATTGTAAAAAGTGTGAACTACTACTATCCATTTCAGTAGGCCATAATGTGGACACTTGCGAATAAGATCCTTAAATCTCTCTCAATCCTCATAAAGTGACTYGCTATCAAACTGGGCAAAGGTAGAGATTTTACTTTTCAACCTCAAAGTCCTTGATAGAGGAAAATACTTATTYAGAAATTCTATAGACAATTGATCCATGTAGTGACRCTCCTAGGTGGCAGAGAATTTAACCAATCTTTGCCTATATCATTAGAGAAAAAGGAAAAAGCCTTAGTTTGGCAACATCCGCACTAACTCCATTATAMTTGAAAGTAACCAAGATCTCCAAAAAGTTCTGATGTGAGTATTACGATTCTCACTATCCAATCCGCCAAACTGCACARAATTCGAAATCATTTGGATGRTGGCGGGCTTAATCACAAAAGTATTAGTTGCCACCTTTTGTCTTTGAATGTTGGATTCAAAACCCATATATTGATGGAGTAGCATAATCACGTAATAGCCTCAAAGCTAGAACAATATTCTGATGATTTCCTCCATTATTGTCATTTTGTTCATTACCCACAGCACCCACAAATGGATTAGGAAGATTAGGAATTTGTTTCATCTCAATACTTTCTTGCGTTTTCCTTGCTCTGGTTACCTTGTTATTTTTTTTGCAAGTCCGTTCAATTTCTTTATCAAGTGGTAATAATTCAACAGGACAAGAATGGGATATACACCAAAGAAAGAAAATAAAAGTTGAAAAATAAAATTAAATTAAATAAAAATATAACTAGATTAAATTCAAAACTATGAAAAATGATATTAAGATGTTAACTCCCCAACAAGAGCGCCAAAAACTTGATATGGGTCCTAGCAAGTGTACATGGTTATCGCACAATATAAAAGATATCGACCCCAAAGAGAATTAAATCTAAATTACCATCTACTTATGTCCCTAAACTTTATTTAACCAATCAATCCATTAAAATGAGAATTAACTAATTAAGAAAATCTTAATTAACCTTAGATGATCACACTAAACAATTTAAAAGAAAGATCAATGGATAAAAAGTCTAAGACACATGCGTTTACCAATTCTTCAACCATGTTATCTAATGGACATTCCCAAATCAACATAYCAAGCATTGACCAATCAGACCCATGAATTTTGTATACACTTTCTCAAGATATAAACAATCTATTCTTTTAAGTAATTAAACCATATCTCTATGCTTAATTCAACCCAGAAAAATGAATTAAACTTATAGTCCACAAAGATTACACAAATATATAAATATATCTTTATTTCACATGTAATTTATGGAACAAGTTATTTGACCTAATTGCAAAAATRTTTATCTCTAATYGCCTTAAACAATGTTTTAAATAATTGAAAGATGGTCAGTCATATAATCGAACATTAAGAACAATAATAAAGCTTCAATGACAAAGATATATCGAATATGGAAACCGCCTA
>MEJB01000525.1:50900-67344 GCA_001752375.1 Rhazya stricta
CAAACAAATCCGGAGCTTGGCACGTTTAGCTTTTGCGCCAAGTTGTTTTTTGAAGTTAAAGGATCTGTTTTGTCTCCCTAGACATAACTTAAAAACTAGTTTTTTGTCGCATACAACTTTCCTCGAGCTCTGCGCGTTTTTTAAGTAGCGTAGCGCCTGCAGCCAAGCTAACGTATAGTCCGTCTTTCTTTCTTACTTGAGCTATCGGAACGTCTGTAGTGGTTTTTGCTGTTTCAACGTCTTTATTAATCCCCGTCAAGAACTCGACCAAACCAAGCTAAGCGATTTGTTATTGATAAAACCTCGACTTAGGTTACAGCTAACGCTTACATATTTGCGCTAAATCACCAAATACAGTTTCCAGATTGAATCAAACCATGTGCGTTTCGAACTACCAAAATTCAAGTGTCTCAAATTTTATATGTCACAACCAATGATCATCAAAAGTCACAAAACTAAAGTAAGATAAGCCACCAGATGCCACATGTAGAGGAAATAAGTGATTATGCTTCATATTTACTTTTCCAATTAGTCCTTTATGTGAGTCATTAGTAGTGCAAACTCCTCTATTGGAATTAATATTATAACTCTTTCCAGATAGCTGTCCAAGACTCAATAAATTGTTATGAAGACTTGAAACATAATAAACATCAAAAATAAAATTTGAAGAACTATACTTTATACTAATAACAACTTTACATTTTTCAAGAACAGACTCATGAATGTTACTTCCAAGTCTAGAAGTGGTCTCTATAGATGGATTCAACTTATTCCCACACATATGATTACTACATCCCAATCTAAAAACCTTTCATTCTAATTATTTCCASCAAATCTAGAAGCAACCAACAATAAAGACTAAGGAGAATCATCAATTTTAGTCTCAAATTATTGTGCATACAATTGTGCTATGTGTTCCCTTTTAAATTTATAATACTTCTCAATATGGTCATGCTTTTTGAAATAATAATATTATATTGTTAATTTATCCCATCTCTGATAAGAATTATCAAATTTATTTTGGTGGTAATTAGAATACCTCTACCACAGCCTCGGCCTAAGCCTCTGCCATGATATCCACCCTTTCCACCTCCTCTTTCTCTAAAATTCTTATCACCATGATGATTCAGTTCAGCATGAGATGGCATGTCCTTTTCCTTTTGTAGATAAATGTTAGCATGTAATACCTTCTTCTCAGAAGTATTATCTGATTCATGATTTAAAAACAACTCATATGACAACAATTCACCTTCTAATTCATCAAAAGTTAATGCATCCAAATCCTTGGTATATTTAATAACAGACTTCTTGATATGAAATTTGTTATTTAGACATCTTAGAATTTTACCAAAAACTTGAGAATTAGAAAGAGTGGCACCATTAGATCTCATAGAACCCAAAAACTCTTGAACTCTGTTAATGTAATCTTTTATTGACTATGTGGGTTTCTTTCGAGCCGATTTATACTCACCTCTTAACTATATCAATTTGACTTTCGGCCCCTCGTGCTTCGTATGTAAAACTACTTTTACATWCTTCTACATATTAAAAGTATGCAAAAGTACTATATTGATACTTCAGCTTCTGCTGTTGTGTAGTTAACTAAAATTATGAATTATATCTCACACATCAGTCATCTAAAAGTATGTCTGGATCTTGCTTATGCCATTGATTGAAATTATTTTTCCCATCAAAGATTAAAAAAAACTGGACAATTAGGAGGGATTACTTGGCCCTCCATGTTAGTAGCTTTGATACTACTTCGAAGAAAAGAARATAAATGGAACAAATGATTTTTATGCAATGAACTGTCTATATTGAAGAACTCAACATTTGCAGAGACACCAATCTAGAGAATGCAATATTTGATACAACAACATTTTTTTCCTTTTCCTATAGTAAGGACCTTATCTTAGTCGAGTTTCTTTTATTTGAAAAATCATATCTTGGAACATATGCACCGGAGAAACAAAATATGAGCAGCTTATCAATTATTAAGGAATATTTTGTGCTCATCTAAATTCCCCGTCATTAGGATAGCCCAGAAAATGAACTGACCCCAAAATGGACTAGATGAATATGCAATTTCAGTTCTYACCTAAATGACATTGTTATTCACGATGCGCCATCGCACTAGAGGGAGCTGATACACAGACARCAAAGCAAAATGAAAAGAAAAGTGAAGGATTTGTGCCAACTCATAGATAAGGATTTTAATGGTCTCCTTTAATTTGCATCTCTAAATGGAACGAATAAGATTAATGGTTTTGTTTAATTTTCTGTATTCAACAATCTCTGGATTTACTTAAGCAAACATACTGTTAATATAAGTAAAGGAAAGAAAGTAACAGTAAAATAATAATTTGGAAGTTTGCCTCACAGAGGAGCTTCATTATTAGAAAAACAGTTGAGCTCAAGGTAGGTTAAAAAAACTATGACACTAAATGAACTAAGAATTACTGGAAATACCTTTGTTTCCTTTGAAACCAACCGCATAATTGCCCTTATTTTTGCTCTAGTTTTAGATATACTGAACTTTGAATCCCACCCGAAAATAATGCTCAAAATTTTAATTTTTATCTTTGCAATAAAGGTTTACCGAAAACTTCTAGTAGATTTTTTCATTAATTAGTTACTTCTGTCGTATCTTTTATAGGTTCGCTATTTCACTTCGTGGTAGGCATTCTGACTTCAAAAAAGAAGTATTGCAAGACGTGAGGAATGGGCCTACTCCAAGTGAAATAGCAAAAGGTATATAAAGATGATCTCCTGAGGTTCGAAAGAAGGATATGTGGTATACTCCAAGGTTCTGATGTTATTTGTATAAGAAGAATAAATTATAAAAGGATGATTCTTGATTTTGCTGTATAAGTAACCACTAATATATATAAGTAGTGGGCCTCCTCTTGCTTTTGATCTTAATTCATAAACATCTCCATGTGTTAATATAATATAACTTCAGGAAGGCTTGCTAATGGAGTCTTCTGAGATTCAAGAAGTTCACTCACTTTCTTCAGCATATCTTCATTACTTAGCTTTCCAGAATCACTAGAGGGCGCCTGAATGGTTTGAACTTCTCCCATGTCAGTTCCACTGATAAGATTGTTGTATGATTTCTTCAACATCCTATTTATTATGCCATCCTCCAAAGGGGTGAGTGGCACTGACATATTTAGGAGGTTATTATAAGCTTCTCTTTGAGGGAGAGGTTTTAGTCAATTTCGAGAATTGATAAGCCTGCAAAAACAGAACTTTAAGATAATGGACGTGCTTTTAACAACGTTTTTGTACAACCAAACAAAAACTCAAATCTCCATGTGTTCATCTAATATAACTCAGAAAAGCTTGCTGAGGAGTCTTCTGAGATTAAAGAAGCTTACTCACACTCTTCAGCATGTCTTAACTTTTCCAGAATACAAGAGGGAGCTTGAATGGTTTGAACATCTCCCATGTCAGTGCCATTGATAAGGTTGTTGTATGATTCGGACAAAAATTCTTCAATATCCTGTTTATTAAGTCTCTCCTCTATAGGGGTTTGTGGCACAGACATATTTAGGAGATTATTATACGCTTCTGCCGAGAACTCTTCAGTAGTCTTTGTTTCTAACATATCCGCATGCTTGATATGAGAGCTTTTCTCTTCCTTTGGTTTCGGTTTACCTTGAGAACTTCTACTTACCATCTTTCTGTTTACAAGAGAGGTATTAGGCAATTTCACCAAATGATAATCCTGCAAAATACCGAACTTTAAGATATTGTTATAATATACATGCTCTTAACGTTATTTTACAGCCAACAAAAACTCACCCAAAACCGTTGGTTCTCTGGGGTGCCATTTGTCTCGTTCTGTGATGCCAATGACTCGATCAACTGCAAGTACAACATAGACAATCATAGGAATTGGAAAATGAAATCCAGTAAATGCAAAACACAAAATGAAAGAAGAAAGAATAATTACTTCAAAATCAATATAATCTTCTAGTTCGTGATCAACATCAAGTTTTTCATGCATGGCAGGTTCAGAAGCTTTGTTGAAGAAATCTCGCCAGTTCTGCAACGCCATTCTGAAAGAGTTTCCAGAGTCTGCAAAAATATGGGAAGTATCTCAAAGATTTCACAAATTTTTCGCAGGTTCTTGTTAGATAGGAACTTGAAGATGAATTTGGATGAATTAAACCTCTATTAACAAAATACTGACCATTATATAGAGTGCTTAATTGAGTTGAAATAGAAAGAAAAACCTAAAATTTTCCYGGCTATACCAAAAGGAAGGCAAATGCACTGACACCTACTCCAACCATCAACCTAGGCATGCATTTGCAACTGTACGTGATAAGCAGATACACTCAGACTAAAATGTCTAAACTGAGCATTTCTTATTGTTTAATAGTCTTCTTTTGTTTCCAAATTTAGGATCTAAAACTATCTTTCGTTGTTTCATGGGAACTTCACATTGAGTAAAAGTCACTCATCTAATGAGCTAATTGTCTTGACTGAGGGTTATTTTATTGTGTCGAAGGATGCACAACCAACAAATAAGACGAAGAAGTTTCACTAAGATTACCTTGAATAGATCAAACTCAAGTACCCTCTGAATTTTCTTATGAAGAGATGAAAATTTGATGGAGAGAGAGCATAATTAGAGATGTTTAGGAGGGAGATAGAAGTTATTTTTTATGAACTACAAACTTTCTTTTTACTTTTATTTTTTAATTAAAAGTCTATACGAATCACCATTGCAGATACTATAGCATGTAATTATAATATGCAAATATGTATGTAATAAAACAACTATAGAAATGATAAATAAATTTAGGACATGTAAATATATTTTGTTATAAAATGAAACGATAAATAAATCTAAGATTTATAGTATACTTATTCCTGATAATGAAGACAAAAATTGATGGATTGAGATGAAAAATTAATTATTCTTCCTTGAGACAAAATTTTCACGCACAGTGCTCACAGTTGAGTGGCAAATTCAAAAATCGCCTCCCAAGATACAATGAACCCTTCTCATAAATATGAGCACTTCAATTCACGAGAAACAAAGAACTGTGAAATATTTTATACTCTCTTACAACAAATTCTCTTAAAGGAAAAATATAAAAGAAAGACMTATAAATCTAGGAAGAAGGAAAGATGATAGAATATACAGAGAAATGAACGAATTTTTTAATTATGCAGAAGGCCTATTTATAATATTTTAAAAGTCACTTAACGAATAGATTTAATTATTAGATTGTATCTTTTATCTTAGCAATCATAAATTGAATAGACAAATCTCTCTATTCCAAGAGACGAGTCTTTTGTTCACATTCCAACCATCACAACTATAAGAATTATATGGTCTTAACCTTCAAATACTTTAATATTGAAGTAGCTAATTTCTCATTCAGTTAAAAAATAAATCTTCACTTTTGAATAAAATTTGGATGGTAAACAAACTTTTGTACCCAAAAAAATCCCTGGGAGTCGCTGAAAAACTAATGAAATATTAGATATCTTTATAGAGTTTCAAAAAGCCAAAATTATTGTAATTAAAGATGGAAAAGAAAAAGAAGAAGTGGTATTGTTATCGAAGGAAAAGAAGAGAATCAGAGGGAAAATTTTAGAGAAGTTGTCATTATCATTAAATAAACTAGAGTCCTCTATTTATAGATTAAAACCTAAAATCTCAATCTCAAAGATAAGAAAGTCATTAACAATATAATTATTTATAACTGTAAAATTTCCCAAATGTGGACATTGTTACGAGTAAMAGCACCACCTCAGACTGGAAATCCACAACAAAATTTCTGGAATATCAATATCTCCAAGCATAGCTTTAAATATCACACTGAGTTTAGGTGAATGTAAAACCATGTATAAGGCCACAGGTCTGTCATCCTTTTTCCGCAGCGAATGGTTAGGCAGTCCAATGGCTAATGGATTGSAGGGCCAGCTATCGTTTGCCTATGCTCAAAACAACCCTCTAAAGGCACCTGAGAGAACATTAATCAGTGTCCTAGAATGACACCCATGCATATCCCAAGATGTATGCKWGTTTAACTTAATATGCTGGGAAGAGCTCGGACAGCCATAAAAGCATCTACCATCTGCATACACAAACAACAAAACGAAATACTTCAGATATGAAAAGGACTTACCATGTTCAAGTAGTTTTCGAACAACTACGATTTGTCTCAACATACTCATCAAAAGGCCCATAATAGAAATGTTCATTTAAGATTGGGTGTTTTAACTTCCAAATTTTCCCGTGAGCAGTACGATATTTTGAGAATGTAACTCAAAAGTTGCTTTCAATTTTCAGTACTCTCTTTTTAATTGAAAATGGGAAGAAAAAATATATAGCCGAGTTGCATCAAAGCGGCTATCGGCTTCAGGGGAAAAGATTATAATCAACTAATGTTAAGAACGAGTAAAACAAGACGTCTTTATAATCAAATCCACCTAACTGAGGTAGTTGTTAAGTAATTCCGCCAAAAGAAGCTCCAGAGATAATAAAGTACATAAGCAATTACATTGAAGTACATTGCTTAGATATACAATTACCTTGTTCAGGATTCTATTCACAATTATATAACGGCAAAGATTATATCTATTATTTTCTAGAACAAGCCTTTCGATTAACAAAATTCAGTTGATAGAGACAATAGGATAAATAGCCAAAAAGAATCTAATAAACAGAGTAGTTAGTAACCCGATATTTATTACTGCCACTTGAAACTATGAAGATGCTCTTTAATTTAGCAGTAGTTTCTCAATTCATATAATTCATTTGTTAGAACACCAATTCTGGATATTTCTGGCATTTTTAACCAATTGCATCAATAATCCTATTCCAACAGAATAACCTCTTCTCCCCCCCCCCCCTCCTTTTTTTTTTCCCTGGTGGCTACGTTGAGGCAACCACTCCAGCTCTCTCATCTCCTTATGTCCTTCCTCAATCGGCACTTCTGCTGTTCTCAAACCAAACTCTCTACCATTGCTACTGTCTTTCATCACTATCCAAAAACTAAATTCATGTATTTTGGCTAGTTTTCAAATTGAGTGAAGGATGCAGGACCTTTTCCAAGTCAAAAGGGCGTAAGTGGCACAATATGGGTCTGATGTTGTCGTGAGTATGGTAGTTTTGGAAAAGTTTCCATGGTTTTCATGGATGGATGTGATCAAATTGTTTATCTGTGCAATTTGTCTGAAAATTGTTTATCTTTCTGCATATCTCCTAGATTTCTACTCTGAAGGTCAAGATAATAAAGAAAACAAAGGATTATGGAGCAAACCTTGAGGTGCCAAAGGAGATAGGCAGTAACATAAACAATTTATCATTTTAAAAAGTGATTATCTCTGCATACTTGTTTATCTGTGCAATGTATCATTTTAAAAAGAGATCAATAAAAATGTAATATAAGCACTGTCATTGTATTCCACCGTTTTKAAACTTAGAGAGTTACAATCATTCGAATTGCCATCTCATGCATAACTCAGAAAGACTTTGAATAGTGGTTCTATTACTTTTTAAAAGATATGATATCATATATAGAGTTTAGCACATCAAGTAACAATGAAGAACCAAAAATATTTGTGAACATCAGGCTCGAAATTGGATTTTAGAAAGTTCTACTCAGTCTAATGTTTTGTTAGTAAAGAAAAATTTCTCTTCCAGGCCAATATATCACACCAAGAAATGAGATTATCTAATTTACTGCCACATTTGTAATATCAACAAATGTGCTTCCATTTGTAGAAGAGMCATTGAGAAGCCATGATTTAGAAATACCAAGTTCAGCGGTGCTCCAATAGTGCAGAAAGAGTAGGAATCTAGGAGATATGCAGAAAGAAGGGATAGTAGAGATTAATGGAACACCATTCCTTCCAGGTCCTCATGCTAATGCCCAATAATATTTTCAACCCATATTGAACAAGCCTCCTAAGAAGAAATGAAATTCAGTATATGCCTACTTGTTAAACTTATTTACTACCTTATCAGATTAATGTTTGAGAAGCAACTCTAGAAACTCTGTTGTTCCATTAAGATGCCAAATAACAACAAAAGTGTCCATTCAACCCTATGTCTTTGCTTTGACATTGAAGCCCTTTAAAGCCCTGTGGATCTCCTTTATCACACAGAGCTGGCTTGATCATTAGTAAGGCAAGTAAACCAAGCACTAGCTAGATTAAACCACTTAAATTGGAAACTCGAATACAAGTTAACAAATAAGCTATACAACATTCTATTTGGCAGGAAGCACTCAAAGATGAGGAGGTTTGCCGAAAAACCTTTCAGATTTTCGAAAATCCATTAAGACCAGGTCACTTAAGGACAACTTATTACTTATCATCTTTAGTAAATACTAGGCATCACAGCTAGGTACGCATCATTCTTATAACTTATTTCCTCTTTCATTATTCATGTCGCCATCATCATCCCAACATCAAAATTTAGCCAAAAAAGGGAAACGGCCATTTGTTGTATCAACCATTGAAGCAAAAACCCTGAAATTTGGCCACTAACTGTCCTATAAGGGCAGAAGGCAGTTCCWTCAGTAACATTTTCAGTAAGTAAAAGAATTATAAATTTCATAGGATCTTCGTAGTTGATGCTTGAGGAGATCAATCTATGTGTCAGTAGCTAGAGCAAAGGGTCTCCGACAATCCACAAAGGATAAAGGCACTTCACAAAGAGAGAGAAGAAGCAATAGAGAAAGGGCCTTTAATGACAAAATTTAGATTGAACTGCACCACATGGAGTGAATCCACCAAATGATTTGATAACCAGACACATTATACCAGTTTACAGCAAGTCATTTCTCAAACTTTCATCAGCTAATATAATATCTTAAACTTCATATTGCATTTATGATGAGAGATGTATTGGGCGTAAGTCAATTTGAAATGAAGATACCAGTTCAAATTTTGTAATCCACACAACATAAAACTTGTGAACAAGATATGTCATCATTCGACTCCAAACGCCACCTCCAAAAATAATAATAATAATAATTTAATAAAGTGAATGTTTAACTAGTTTGAGGGACGTTGGATGGTAGCAGTAGGTGCAGATCAGTGGTAAGAAMTCACTCTGCCCTCCAAGATTGCCTCTAAAAACAGTAATGAGCTTGTCAAAGTTTATTGTCTTCGAGAATGTGAACAGGATAAAGATCATTTATAAATGACAACTTGCTCGAGTCCTTAAACATAGTGAAGGATATATGAGAAGCAATAATTAGACATTCATTAACTTTTATGGAAGTTCAATCCTGCTATAGGCACACAGAACCTACTAAAATCAAGATAAATTAAATAGAATTCAAATTTGTCAGGCTATGATCTCTAGTACTTGGTGTGGTATCAGTCAAATGAGTCGGAATGAAATGGATAAGGTATGATGGATTTGTTTTAAAATAGATAAGATTAAACTCTATTGCTCAAAGAAGTCCTTRGAGGTAATGTAATAGAAAAACTATTAAGAAGATTTCTACATGCTCGATGCAGACCAAATTGAAAAAGTTGAACAAAATTACATCTACGTAAGAAGAGACCAAAAAGCATTTTAATTAAAGTAATAAAATAAACAGATCACAAAGTGRAGGAAAACTCAAGCTGTGATACGAAAGGATGAGCAGTAAAATCAGTAAGTGGAACATCAACAAAAACTAATTCCACAAACAGCACCTTTTATAAGGTCTCCTAACACAAGTAAAAGAAAATGGGTAGATCCCTTCTAAATAAAGAATGTAGGATATCAAGAGCATAACATACAGAAGAACTTCAACACAAACCTTGTTTTTAATATTCTTTGCAGTATCAGTCACATATATTGCAGAATATGGATCACTAGCAGACGTTTTCCCTGTCTCTCTCCCTGCAAATATCTAATTTCAGAAGAATAAACTTCCAATCTCACAAATCAAATAATTCCCAAAACATACAGAAGTTAGGAAGTTTCATTCCCACCTCACATAACTGCAAAAAGAATACTTATTTATGTGAGGTATTTATGGCCATTTCTGCAATAAATAGTTTATCATCAAGGAACAGGAATTGACAGGAATTAACATTGATGGAACGCCCAGGATTACCTACATATTCTGCATAAATTGCAAATGTACAGTTAAAATCTTTGCAGCAGCCATGATATATACAAACACAAATCTCTTTCATCTAATCCATACTGTAGCGTATGATGCCAGAAATATTGAATTTATTATGTCATCAGACAATTTTATGGACACCATGCAGAAAATAGTCCCATCGGATCTCAATGTTTTGTCAAACAACCTCTACTATTTCTAAAATTTCATCAGCAAGATTACCCTATTCAGTTGCTCCATAACAAAATCATAGGACAAACACAAYAATAATGTCATATTGTTCCAATTGAAAGGCAAATACTCAGGAGCTTTGACACATGAATAAATAAGTTTCATCTTCGTAGTAACAAATAAATTTAGAAGGGTTAAACAGTCCAGATATGAAACACAAAAAAAAGGGGCGAATGGCATCACTGGTCCATTTAGAATAACTTTCTTTAAGAAACATAACTCTAAGAACAATTAGTAGAACTATGAAGTACTCAAGCCAAAGAAAAGAATATATAAAGACACAGGGTCAGTTGGCTAGGATGAATAATACCAAATCCCATAAGTACTTTCATAAAAACCAGATTCAAGTCAAGAAATGCCACCTGAAGGAAAGAATAATGATTCAATCAAGGAAGGTTTATGATAACCTAAACAAGGAGCAACACCTTCGCGTCATGCGGAAGTAAGGATCCTGAAAATCTTCAAAATATCAATGTCACAAGGGGAGAAAATGAGAATAGGCCAGAATGAGCGTAAGTTTCGTTTTATGGAGAGAAACAGGGACAAGCAAACTTTCTGATCAATATAAAATCAAAAAAGAAAGTAATTATCATTCTCCCAATTTAAGATCAAGCAACTACTCGAGCAAATCTGGCTGGTGTTGCATCATGTTTACATGATAAATATTAGGAGTCAAGACCACCTGCTACATTCCCAGTCAATAATAGTCACTGCCACACATGTCCAACAACAGTGTGTCCACATAAATAATCTACTGGGGAAGTAACATTCATAGCAAAATCAGGGAAAACGTGTGCTTTTACACATTTTGGTTGCAAAGACGAATCCCACTGCGAAAGGTCCATAAACTCTATCGCCTTTAACAATTTATATAAAAAATAACAACATAAAATGTATTTCATGGAATGGCTTAAATTCAATTAAGATAAACAAAATAAGAGCAAAAAACGATAACTAAAATAACAAGCACCTTCATTGAGTCATTCTCGTTCCTCCTTATAAATAGATTGGTTAAAAAAGAGGTCGTATTTTATGAAGTTCAGATGCTAGAGTACTCCAGTACACTGAAATCAGTACATTGGGCCTCTCTAGGTCAAGTTGGTTAAAATGTGTTTTCGGGGTATCTAATTTGATCAAACTCTCAGATGTATCTCTTGAAAATGTAAAAGACTTGTGCATTGAAAAAGCCTTCTGTCTGAATACTTCAAGAAACAGCTCATGTTCTATTTTTAACTTACAAAATGGAATGCAATTTGCAATAAATCCAGCAAGACACAATCACTCAGGATCTGCTTGATAAGACAAAGAAGATTCCACCACACCCCCTTCTTTAATTCTTATARTGTTTACTCAACTCCTTTAGATAAATCCAGTAAGACACAATCACTCAGGATCTGCTTGATAAGACAAAAGAAGATTCCTCCGGACTCCCTTCTTTAAATTATTATAGGGTTTACGCAACTCCTTTAAAAGATTCTATTCTTCCTAAATTGCAGGAGCGGCTTCCATACTTCAAGAATGCTCACCTCAATTCCTTCACACTTAAGTCCTCTTAGCTCCTAGTAGCTGTGGTCCCGATGTCTTAWTTGTGTTACATTTAAGTACCAATAGCTTTATTCTACAAATTAATTTATTATTCCACCATCCATTTGAAACTCAGGGCTTCTAATTGAGCAGAATAAACCTCGCTTTGGGGTTTACTACTAAGTTCTAGATTAAATCCTCTCTTTCTTCATTTCATACTTCTTCCTCTTCTTCAAGATTATACTTTTTTCCTATTGGTGCACAAGATTTCATATTAAATTTCCTATATGAGTTGTTGAAGTACTTTATTGCTAAAATTATACAACATGGGAACAGGATATTGAGTTTCAATCGTAATTAAACCGTCTGTATATAGTTMAATACTAGCAACCAACCTCTTTCTCCCAAAAAAGAGAAGAAAAAAATTAAAAAATGCATAGAATGCACATAGGCAACAAAAAATGTCTGATATAAAAACTGAAATGTCTCAATTTTAAAGGCAAATATACCCCATAACATCAAAAAGATGCACGAAGATTCTCGGATGAACACATGAATTGCAAGACAGATTTATTAAGAAACAGAAATCTCATAGTTACATCCAAGAATTGATTGCAATTAAATAAATAAGTCACAGAATTACTACAATGTCCATGAGACCACACTTTATCTTATTAAAGCCATGTCAAGGAATTTGAAGTTCCAATACTCCACTAACACAAGCCATCAAAAGTATATTATCAAATTTAGAAAGGCGTTCGAATAGAAATGAGTGTAAACCTGATCAATGGCACAAGGAATCAAGCGGSAAAGATTATCTTTGCCACGAAAGAYATGTGGAATGAACCTGGAAAAGAAGGGACAGCCTGCAGTAATCAAATCCTAGATGAACCAAATGGAGCAAGGTAAGAAAGAAAAGATTAAAAAAGAAAAGAAACATGTGGACAAAGCATGCAGAAGTGTAACATCTTCCATTAAAACTAAAAAAAGCACATTACATATAATTATTCTGAATGATTTGCAGTTAAAAAGGTACTTGTAGACTGGTAACTCTCTTGAAGATAAAAAACAAAAGTGTGCGCATTATTTGTTCTCAAATCTAAAATCCCAACATAGGACCACCTCCAGAATTTCAAAAGAACCAAGGGCAAGTAAAGAAACAAAAGGAACATATTCAAGATTGACCACAACGGGATATGTGAGATATATAGAACGACAACCAAAAGCAAGAAAATATTGGCAACACGTAATCTTAGCATTGCTAAAATCTCATTATCCACGAAGCTAGATGTAGTCCAGGTGAAAGTAGAGAAAGCTTCTACCTCAACTGGAGGAAAACTATTCTTTCCAATGTGGGCTTCACCAGTAAAACCAAAGATCCCCACAACCTGATAACAAAAGATATCATTAATTCAAGGCATGCACCAAACATGACCTTTGCACATTGATGTGGAACAACATTTCAACTCATTCATATATTTTTCATACTGAAGACTTACTTTATTGTAAGTGACGGACTTTGCAACCTTTACTGTGTTCTTGTAGAAGGCACTAAATAGAAAAGTATTGAATCAAACAAATACAATAATGGCAGTTGTAAAAAAGATACTGCATTCTAAACCATACATGCTAAAACTACTTTAGGTATCAAGGCTAAAAGAAAAAGTCAAAGGAAATTGCTATTTRCAGAAAACAAATGCCAAGAACATGTTAAGATATACGCCTTCACTTCTAAAGTTTAGAATAAAATTCTTCTTTTCTTTTTTTTTTTTTTCCTTTTTTGTTTATCATTTTTTTTCAGGGGCAGTGTTAAAGTAACAAGAAGCATAATTCTATTGAAATCTATAAGAATTAACATCAGCAGCACATATTTATGTAGCAAATAGTTTTTTGTTGGCCTGAGGTAAACTTATGATATATCAGCTTTATCATATATTTTCTAAAATTTTCAAAGTAGTTTCACATATTATGCTCTGTTTGTCCTGTTATTTCTTTTACCAAGATCACAAAACTCACAGCAGAGGCAACAATTTCTAATATAAATACAATTCTTTAAACTTTATAAGCTATGGCAACTCAACTATTTAGCACATCATCACCACTTAAACGAACCATCTATAAATCCTATAACCAATTAAACCAAAGAAACCCAAAATTCATGTAACCACAATGAGGAAGTAAATTATTTTAAAAAGAACAACCATCTGAATTTTGAAGTTTCTATGAGGAGAAGAGAAAGGAAAGAAGCTAAAAGTCTTAAGTCAGAAGGTAAACAAACTACCCTCAAAATCAGAGAAGATAAAGGTCTTTGAAACATCAAATCCACAAGCAATGATATCTTTGGCATTCTCTAGTGCGAGTCTCTGGCTCTCCTCAACTGATAGATCCTTCCACATGCACTTCTCGTCATCAGTCAATTGTATTACAAATGGCACCTTGAAAGCATCCGGCATATCTGAAATCTCTAGTTAGTTACAAATCTATGACCAAATCTCCTCCYGCCCATACATAAGTCTCTGTTTTGACATTTCAATTTAGACTTCTAGTTGATCAAATATCTCACAGGAATTTATATAATTCAATAAATTAGACAGAAGTAGAATATTCCATTAGAAGTAAACATTTATTTCTGCATCGAGTAACAATTATGCATTACATTGGCAAAGCTAAGTACTCTTTTTATGTTAAAAAGACCTTTCCAAGAACAGTGTGTCTTATCAATATAAGTGGCTTTAGTTCTAAAAYAGATAATAGCAAAAAATCATTGGGAAGACAATGACAAAATTTCCAAATATGTTACTAAGAGGATGTTAATTGTCAAATACATGCACAGTATCTCAAATAACTTCAACCAATCTCTGACACTAAGTATAATTGTAAAACGCACAAACCAAGAACAAAATTCAACAGAATCATCACTTTAGTATAACATTAATTTTCACCAAAAGAAGATATATCAATAAAACAAAGATAAAGATATCAGGAAAGAATTCATAACCAGAAGAACAAAGCAATAACATTACATACTTGGTGAACATARAGGGGACAAGATGGSCAGGATGAAAGACTTCAGAAGAAGGTCCACGACCTGTGTATAAATAAAACTTGTCTCCTTTCTCCTATGCAACAAGAATCTCATAAAATCCCGTGAGAGAAGAAGACACCAGAGCGAAGAAAAACATCAGGAGGGCGATTGGTCAGCCGTTGGATGCGATCAACTAAAGAATTATCCAGTCTCTGACAACCAAACTTGTGTATGAGTTTGTCATAATCAATTTTACCACTGTCTTTCACAGAAGATACCTCCCAAGGGTTCACTACTTGTTCTGCTGAAGCTTCAGCACCACTTCAACTACTTCAGAGTTATTGAAAGCTTCATTATTTTGGGCTTTGGAAGCCATAGATTGATTGCTTAAACTAATTTTCTGCTCACGTACAATTTCAAAACCCAATAAGTCAATAATCTTTAGGATTTTCCAAAAATTTGATGAAACATTGCTCAATGTCGATATAAAGGGCTCCTCTGCAGGAGACGATGATGAAGAAAAAGAAGAAGAAGAAGAAGAAAAAAAAAAAAAAAAAAAAAAGAAGGGACAGTTTGGATTGCTATGAATAAAGGTGCTGCTGATTTGTTTTTGGTAACATATTTATAAAAGGAAAATTGTCCAATAAACAATTTGAAAGGTGTTTAGTAGATTAAAGTTCTTTTAACATGTAAAATGACGGAGAAGGACATCATATAATATAGTTTTTATAAACAAAGGATAACGAATAGAAATTAATTTTTATTTAATTTAATTGACTAAATATTATTATAAATTAATATTTTGTACAGTTATAATAGTTTAATAAATAATAAGATAATCATTGAATTTGTTCCAAAAATACAAAATTATCATTTAATTTGTTCCAAAAATATAAAATTATCATGAAATATCCAATATAATGAAATCAGTAAAGGGCAGTGATATTATGTTGCAGTATCGAACCCTAAATAGAAAATGGCATTATGTACCGCTCTCTCTTTCTATGAACTTATTTAAAATTAATGTTTGAAATGAAGAATAAATCTTTCTGCAAGATTCCATATATTCTATAGTTACTTATCACCACCCATCACCATCGGCGTACCGCCTTCTGAGCAGATCAGTAGCTTCTTCTGCCATCGCAACCCTTCTCTGCTTCTATCGTTGCCGTCTGAGCGCATTAGGTTTCATACTCACTTCCTTTTCCTACTGTTAACGTTTTATTTTCTTTGATTCATTGACATGCGACTCTTCTTTGCTTAATTTCCCTCATTTTTTCTTGTTTTGATTTTCAATTTTGTTTTGTGAAATCTAAGTATTTTCTGCATAACCAATGTTTGCTGTATTTATGGACGTTCAAGAAACATTCGACACAAAACGCATGAATTTCTGTTTTCTTATGGCGACATCTTACGCCCTTCTCTTCGTGGTTGTTTCTTATACCACAAATGACGCAATTGCTTAAACATAAGT
Organism: Rhazya stricta; assembly: GCA_001752375.1. Taxonomy (NCBI): domain Eukaryota; kingdom Viridiplantae; phylum Streptophyta; class Magnoliopsida; order Gentianales; family Apocynaceae; genus Rhazya; species Rhazya stricta. The sequence goes on from MEJB01000525.1 coordinate 67,255, forward strand.
TTGTATCATTCTTGAGAACTGTCAAATTCCATGGTTGCCTAAAGGTGGATGAAAGCAAAATAGATTTCTGTCCTTTTGAGAAATGTCAAA
>MEJB01000527.1:0-11116 GCA_001752375.1 Rhazya stricta
TCTACCAAATACACATATTTGAGATGCTCAGGTAGAGGCTTTAGCTCAAGCTTAGGAGCCTGTAGAATAGAAGAAAGAAGTTTTTTATTAGTGGTAGATAATGGCAATTGAGGACCCACTAGCCTTTAGTGTACTTTTCTTGATGAGTAGAGTGTCATGATAGTGTGTTTTAGTTCATCTCCCTCTTTAAGATGAACATTATCATTAGTTAAGCTTTGCATCATTACCAACTCCAGTTCATTATCTGCCCAAATCTCTTCTACACATGTCTCAAAAACAAGAGTCAATAGCACTAATATGATAAACAGTCTTAAAATCATTTGGATATTTCATGGCATCAAAGATGTTAAAAGTAACAATTTCACCATCAAACTCTAAGGTCAAAGTATCCAAATCTACATCAATTTTAGTGTTTGCCATTTTTTCATGAAAGGTCTACCTAAAAGAATAGGACAAGAAGTAGGGAGCATACATCATCTATATCAATAATGTAGAAATCAGCAGGAACTAGAACATCCTCAATCATGCCCTAGATGTAAGAATTAGACTTATTAACTAATTGAATAATCACCCTGTCCTTAAGAAGTCCTAGATTTAGTTTCTTATAAACAAATAATGGCATGACATTATTAAGGCACCTAGATAAAGCATAGCCCTTTATACCTTCTTATTTCCTATAATGCATGGCACGGTGCACATACCTAGATCCTTACACTTTTGGGGCAACTTTCTTTGGATGACTGCTAACACATTCTCCCTAATAAAAATCTTCTCATCATTCTTCAGCCTCATCTTCTTGGTACACAAATCCTTGAGGAACTTGACATATCTAGATATTTGGTGAATGACATCAATGAGGGGGATATTGGTTTCCACTCTGCAGAAGGTTTCCAAAATTTCCTTCTCCTTGTCTACTTTTTTAGATTTTACTAACCTTCTAAGAAAAGGAGGAGGAATTAGTATCTTAGGTGTAAGAGAAAATTACTTACCTTTTTTGCGACATCTTTAATTGGCTCGGCATTTTGTTCATTGTCTTTCTTTTTCGTCTCCTTTCTTGGTGGATTATCTTGCAACTCCATTCCATTCCTCAAGATCACAGCCTCACATTCTCTCATGAATTTATCACCACTTGAGAAGGTAGCTTCCCATGGTTGACTTCAAGTCTTTGGAGGACACTTGCAGTTTGTGACACTAGGTTCTCTATCACTAGGCAACAAATTTGTTACTATAATTAAAAAAATCATCATCCCTTGTCTGGCATCTGCTCGAAATCCCACTTCTATTTCCCTTGTTCCATACGATTTGGCAATGGAGAAAGCTGGCCATTTCAACTCTTCCCGCTACCCTCAACATCATAGAAGCCGGCATCTTTTAACTCTCCCGGCTACCCTCAATATCATATTATACCCTTCAGATTACAGACCCAGAAGGAGGAAATGGGTAGCCACGATACTCATGTTCTAGCTCTTCCTCTGCCTCTACAAGGTCACATGAATCCGATGCTGCAATTCTGCAAGCGTTTAGCATCCAGAGGTGTCATGGTCACTCTAATCACTACAGCTTTGACTAATGTATCTGTCCCAGAGGAAATCAATTCAATCAGGCTTGAGTTTATTGAAATTGCTAATGAAGAAATTGAGTCTCCAGATAGCGTTGCTAAATTCATGGAGCTTTTCAAGGCCTCAGTAACAAAGAATCTAGGGAAGTTCATTGAGAAGAAGGCTATTTCTGGTTATCCCATTAAGGTTGTATTGTATGACTCCTTCATACCATGGGCTTTGGAACTTGTGAAAAGCCTAGGCTTTCCAGCAGGCACATTTTTCACTCAGGCTTGTGCTGTGTGTGCTATATACAACCATGTTCACCGAGGAACTCTGAAAATTCCTCCTCCAGAGGATAATATATCACTGCCATCAATGCCACCACTGATGTCGAATGATCTGCCTTCGTTTGTTTATGACCCGGTTGCATACCCTACCGTTTTAGATGTTGTGCTTAGTCAAAATTTGAGTCTGGAGAAGGCAGATTGGCTCTTGTTCAACAGCTTTGACATTCTAGAAAATGAGGTAGCTTTCTCATTTCAAAGCCTTATTCATTTCTTAACACGATTTATGTTCATATCTTTGGTTTTTCCCCAGAAATCGGTCATTCCGAGATTACGGTCTGTATAAGTCTTCTCAACTATCTGTGCAGATTATTTTGAATGTGCTAGACATTGTTTCTCCGAGTACTAAGCCATTTTTGAATTTTGTATTCTATTTATGTTGAACTAGGTAGTAGGTTGGATGAGAAACTTTTATCCAATCAAGACCATAGGACCAACTATTCCATCAATGTACCTTGACAAGAGACTGAAAGATGACAGCGATTACAGCCTTAATCTGTTCRAAGCAAATGCARAAGCTTGCATAAAATGGCTTGATTCAAAGGAAATTGGCTCAGTTGTTTATGCATCATTCGGGAGCTTGGCGGATCTAAAACAACATCAAATGGAAGAAATAGCATGGGGAATAATCAAGAGCAATTTCTACTTCTTATGGGTAGTCAGAGATTCAGAACAGACAAAACTGCCAAGCAATTTGATTTCTGAGGCAGGGGAAAGAGGCCTAATAGTGAGCTGGTGTCCACAGCTAGAGGTCTTGCAGCATCAGGCAGTCGGATGCTTTGTCACTCACTGTGGCTGGAATTCTACATTAGAAGCATTGAGCTCAGGAGTGCCAATGGTGACCGTGCCCTTATGGATCGATCAAACAACCAATGCCAAGTATATTGTCGATGTGTGGCATGCAGGAGTTCGGGTTAAGGCTAATGAAAAGGGAACTGCTACTCGAGAAGAAGTGCAGATAAGGATCAAAGAAGCCATGCATGGGGAGAAGGCAAATGAGCTTAAAGAGAATGCTCTTAAATGGAAGGAACTGGCTATAGAAGCAATGAGTGAAGGAGGAAGCTCCGACAAGAACATTGAAGAATTTGTTTCCAGTCTTCTGTTGCTTAGTTAAMCAAAATGCAAAMCCTTATGCATAAAAAGTCACTTTGTATAACATCTAACAAATATATGCGAAGYGTTCAAATCACGCTTTTAATAATCGTGATGAAAATCAAACTTAGAATGTAATGATTTTTTTGTATTTGATAAATTTATTTTAAACGTAATTTTGAATTGCCAAAGATTCTAAATAATAATCACTATTTACATGAAATAGCTTTGCGTAACTTCCCCTGTTAATAATTTTATTATCATATATTTTAACTTGTATCCTTATTCGTATGTTCATTATACTTGTATTTGGAGCAATACGAATAGTACGGAATATTTCTTGTTCTAATTAAATCAAAGAGATGCTGGTAATCTTCTAGTGGACCACACAAATAGTGTAAGCTATAACACACCAGGTACAAATGGGAAAATACCATTTAAGCTTGATTAACCATTCTAAATCAGTTTGTTCTACTTTAATGAGATTATTTCTCATTTTTCAATGAAAAATATTTAATTATTTGATTCTTTATCTTGGTCAAATAATAAAATCATATATTTTATTTCAAATCTTAACATTTTACATAGCGATAGTCAGGTGAATATTAGATATGGTGATTTGATAAGAACAACTTTAAAAGATCAACTTTCATCTGGTATTGGGTAAATTACTTTTAGCAAGAATATTCTCGTGGTTCTATTTTTGCAAAAATTGTCCTTCTCTTTATGAACTTCTCCCTTACATTAGTGTAAAGTGGTGGCACAATCAAATTGGCAATTCAAATATTTCGATAGCAACATACTAATAAAGGCAAGATTATTGGTCTAACTAATTTATTCRACTTTTGTTTATTCTAGTTCACGTAATAAATTTTGAATAAGGAATTCTGAGAATTAAAAAAATAACACTTTTATTATCTTTTGTGAAGCTAAATTAGTAAATTTCTTAAGTATACTATTTTTTAAAGGGTGCTAAATATTTTATATGCATGAAAAATTAAAAGAATCTATTGTTGTAAGATATTAAAATATAAAAGAAAAGATAAAAAACTTTAAATTTAGAGTATGAAACTTTGTTTATAAACAAAATGACACTTCATTGACAATTTGCCAAAAGAATTTCCTACCAATTCTTTCTCACAAAACAAAACAAAAGAAAAAAAAAAGAAAAAGCAAAAAAGATTTTCCCACCAAGAAATATGATTGTCATTGTGTCCGGGTCGGCCCGCTCAACCCCCTTTTTTGGGTTGAGCCTTAGTTCAGTTCGGGTTGAGCCAAGCTTTGAGCCTGAACTCAATTTCGATTGAGCTTGAGAGTACGTGAGCTCAGTCTAATATGAGCCTGAATTCGAAATAATGGCATAAAAATTGTTTTTTTCTTACTTTTAATTAGTTTTAATACTAATTTTTTTAATTATTTTGAAAAAAACTTATATTACATATTTGCCATTGTTGTTGGAAATTAATTTGATGATGTTTCTTTACTTAGTCTTGGTTTAATGCTTATAATCTTTTCTTCAAGAAATTATATTTGATTTACTTGGATATTATGTAGTGAGGTTTTAATTTTCAGATTTGACGTATTTTTTCCACTTGAATTTGTTTTTTTATCTTTTTTGTTCTTATTTTTGTCTATTTTATTTTTTTGACAAGCCCCAACTCAACCTGAGCTCACACTTGAGCGGTTCTGCTCGGGCTCAACTTTTCTGAGCACGTTCAAAGTAAGCTCGAGCTCCAGCCAAACAAAAATAATTTAGGCTGGGTTTGGGCTTGGCCAAGCTCATCTCATCTGGTTTGTTTGACACCCAACTAACACACAACTCTTTCCCTTGTGTCTCTTGTTCAATTGAGAGATAATATGAACTCTGTCCCTTCCACAAGAAAACCCTAACCCTTCTACGTCTTTCTTCTCTCTCACTTCTAAAAGTATATCAATTTTTGAAAACCTTTCTCCACCTCCTACACTATTGACAATCCCTCTTCAGGCACAAAAAGAATTTTCCTATAGATTAGGCAAAACTCTCTTTAGGTGATAGGAGAAATAAGAGTTTGAGAACTAATTTGATTTRGGTTTTGACGGCTGATAAGTCATGCAACATGCTTTCTTTTATTTAGTTCTTTTTATTTTATTTTGGAAATAGGCATAATTTTGAGTTTTGTGAGATTGGTTTCTTTTGTTTATCGAAGAAAGCATTGGGATGTTGTTTGTAAATCTATGTATTGGACTATGTCTAGAGAGTATGAAAGTGTTTGGTTTGATGCCTAAAATTTATGTATGATTCTAATTGATGTTTTATTTTCCTTAAATTTTTTTTTTGGGTATTGGAATTTAATGGAACTGGATAACTAGTCAAGTTTAAAACTTTTAGATTTAATTTGTTTTCTATAAGTATGACTTGGGTATGAGACCAATTTGGCTCTCTTGAAAGGAAAAATGAAAATTTGACTTCTCACAACATAGATAAAAATTGAGTTTCTTTAAAAGCAAATAAACAGAGGTTTTGTTACTTTCTCCCTATGTGTTGCTGAAAATTTTCTTTTATATTAGAACACTTTGATTCATTTTAGAAAGTTGCTCATAACTATTTTTGAAAAACTTGTCAATCTTTAAATTTTTTTAAAATTTGCTCTGGGATCAGATGCTCCTAATCTCTCTTTTTGTCCTATTTAGTCATTTAAAAGATAGTAGACTTGCTAGGAAAGTTCTATCTATGTTAGTTATATCCATTTAATCCATCTCTGGGTTTGTGAATTCTTAATGTTGTAAAGTAAGAATAATATAAATTAAAGAAGTGATGATAAAAAAGAAGAAAGGGAAAGTGTTGGGTATGGATTATATGAAATTTTATAGGCATAAGCTGAGATATTTATCCTTGAAGCACAGAAGATATGCTATTAGTCTCTTTTTAGCTATATTAGGCACTAATGTTTGACTACGATGCTTCATTACTTCATTTACCATGGTAGGTTTTAAGAAAGTGATTATAGGTTGTGCATGGAAGAAGTGTTGAAAATAGCAACAACGAAATGTTTTCGGGTTCACGCTTGAGTGCTAATGACAATATGAAAAGTAACTATAATCCATTTTTTATTTGGTAACAATATGGTTTTGTATATATCTATTTCTATTACGATCATCTTTGTTTTCAATGGTTTTGATCCAATGAGGCATGTCTTAGCATTGATGTTTAATTAGAATTCAGTTTTCATTTGCCCTTGATTTTTAGTTTGCACTTCATTTCCACACAATGAACTTCTATTCTCATATTTTATTGTTTAGTTTTGTTTAGATTGGGTAAACTAATTAACCATCTCTTTAGCTCTTTTTAATCCATAAGCTAATCCCTCGGTGTAGGCCCAATAGCTATTGTTCTTCAAGTATGTCATATTGGCTTTCAAGATTGGCCCAATGATTATGACGTATAAAAAAAAAATTAATTTCATCATTCTTCATGCTAAGATGAAAATCTTATGAACTCATGTTCAAATTGTAGTTGGATAAAATTAACATTCTTGATTGTTGAAGGCGATAATGTAGATGTACGTCCGCACCTTTTAAAGACGAAAAGTGGAAAAAAGTAGCTAAACTCTTTTTGAATCTCAAGTAAAGCTATCTAATTCATTCAATTTGTACAATGTGTAATGGTATCCCAAAATTTTATGCTAGAGTTGCACCACTGAAATGTTAAAGTTGATTTCATGAGTTACATTCTAAGAGGCCTTTTGTGAATCTTTTGGCTTCTTTTGGTATGAGATTCTGGATAAATAATTGAATTTTTATCCTAGTATAATTCTTAATTAGCTTTATGTTCTTGTTAGTTCTTTCCTTTTATATTGATGAAGCATTTATTCTATTTTTCTCTATTTTATCGATTGATGAAGTTTTTCCAAAATTGTTTGCATCTCCTAAATTTCAATCTTATGCCATTTTAAAATTTAACGTATTCAAAAACTTTTTGAATTGAGAATTTTGTCAATCACCTACCCCTTATACAGCTACATTATCACATAGTTTTATAAGGGTTAATCGGGTTTATTGACCTTGTCAGAAAGATTAAAATTTGAGCCTATTTGGGTTTTCTTTGATCTTAAGACTATTTTCAATCATGATGTTTATGAATGTAATTTATCCTTTTCTCCATCTTCCTAATTTTTTTTCTTGCTCATCTTCATCTAATTAACGTATTGGGGTGGAGTTTCCGAGCATAGAAGATCGAAAGTTGTTAACTATGTTCAAATATAATTGGAAGTTATCTTGTTGATCAAGTTATATTCCTATTTGTTCAAGTCATGAGCTAATTGAGCATATTACATCTTGTTTCACTTTTATGCCATTTTGTTTATTAATTAGCACTACAATTAGATGTGATTTACTTGTTTTATTTCTCTTGTTTCTTTCTTTTTTTTCTTTTTTTTAATGATTCAACATAATAATTTGTTGCTACTAAGATGAACACGTGGCCGGCAGATGATTTTGTAATGGTCCAACTATATCAAGTCCCCAAGTTCAAATGGCTAAAACACACGGTTGGATGCATTGGTTTTGGCAGTTGATGGATTTAATTACTATGAAACTGACAAGCTTGACATTTACGGGCATATTCCAAGCAGTATTTTATTATTATAGGCCAGTAATATCCTATCATTTTGATTCAAAATGGAGTTTAGTCCTAGATTGATGAGCTCCATAGACACCAAAATGGACTTTGCCAATGCTTGCAAAGCCTCTTCTTATCTTAAGTTGCGTAAGAAGAACCTTTCAAATGAACGTCGATACATATGTGCTTAAAGCAAACAAGCATTGGAGCACGTAACTGAATGTCACTTTCCCTGCTAGGTTTTTCTAGTAGAATACTATAGCAAAGGTAATCGATGATTGGTTGACACCAATCTTCTTCCCAATATCATAGGCAGAAATAGCATTAGCTGCGCAGTCTGCATCTTCTCCTTCATCATCCTTATCTTCATTTTCTTCATGTTCATTTTCTAGTAAAGGAGGCACAATCTAATTTTGACAAATTAAAATTTAATTTTGTTGATCCGACAAGGAGAACATAGAAGCCAATTTGCTAAAACATCAGCTTGGCAATTTTCATTCGTTGGCACATGCTCTATAGTTACATTACCATGGCAGTCCATCATTATCTTGTGTATTTGCAATAAGGAAGAAGTTCGGGTTTCTTCCCCATGTAAACATCGAGGACTTGATTAATTATTCACTTTGAATCTATATAAACTCTAAGCTGAAACTGGTACAATTCCACAACTATTTCCAACCCAAGAATGAGAGTTTGATATTCGGCAACCTTGTTTGAACATCGTTAAGTTAGACAGAATGAATGAGGCAAGATATCACCTTCCAGGGTAACAAAGATTATTCCAGCCCCGGCACCATTTCGAAGTATGGCTGACGAACATATTCACCCGGTAAGTCATCGATTGATTCCCATTCAGTAGGTATAGGATGATCAACCAAGAAGTTCGCTAAGAATTTCCSTTTCACGGCTTTCTAATGAATATAAACAACATAAAATTGTTGTTAATTATAGGTACCATCTCGCCAACCAGTTGGAAATTAYAGGCTTAGTCATGATATAGTTTATCAGATTTGCCCTTGATATAAGACGCACTATAGAAATAATGTTTTAACTTCTGAATGGCGAAGATGAGAGTCAAACACAACTTTTCTATTTTTGAATATTTCAACTCTTTTGGAGTCATTGTTCTGCTCAATTAATACAAAGCATTTTCCTTACCATTCTCATTTTCTTGAGCAAGCAAAGCTCCAACAGGACATTCTTATGCGTTGGTGAAAGAAGCAAAGGCTTTCCTTGTATTGGTGTAGCTAAAACATGAGGTTTCATTATGTACGCCTTTATAATTTTAAATGCATTTTTACAGGCTTTGTCCCACTTAAAAGGCACTTCTTTTCGCATTAATCGACTAAACATTTGACATCTACTAGCAAGATTTGAGATGAATTGTCACAAATAGGCCAGTTACCCTTGCAAGTTTCGTACATCATGCATCCCACGTCGCTCTGGCATGTTTGATATTGCATCCACCTTTACTTAGTTAATTCCAACTGGTGTACAGAAAAGCCCTGAAATTTTCTAGGAGTGACTCTAAAAGTGCATTTTAAAGGATTCGTCTTCAACTGATAGAGGTGCCCTCAAAAACTTTCCTAAAGTCTTCTAAATGATTGTTGTCAACCTCCTTTCCATTTTTTTTCCCTTTTTTGCACTTCTTGGAGCTCCTTTCCATTTCTCAACATGATTGCTTGCACTTGTTCTTAAGATTCTTCTCAGTTGCACTTGGTAAAGCACCTTGGGAGTGATTGGATAAAAGATTAGCAAATTTTCTCACTTCCATCTCCAAATATCTGATAGAGGCTTCTTGATTCTTTATTGAGGTCTCTTCGCTTTAAAATCTTTTTCTCTGTGTTTTTTAAGAACTTAGCCATGAGATCTCCAATATAGATTGCCTTTCTTGAGTGAGATTTTGGTATCCTAAAGATTGATTCCTCTGACCTTCTTGATTGTTTCTCCATGAGAAGTTTTTATGAATTATCAAACTCGGATTGTAGAGAAGGGGTTGAAGTTGGATCTGTTTTTGTTGACATAATGAGCTTGCTTCAATGATAGATCAACTTCCCCCAAGTTGGGCAATTAACATTAGCAGCATGACCTCGTCCACAATGAGTGCATGATACCCCATGGAGAAGTTAAGCTAGCTGCCTGCTTACTTATGTTGGGATTTGGGTTGATAGTTTAGTAATAACATCTAATTCCAATACCTCTGCAACCTTTTTTAGCTAATGATTGATAATTGTTGGTGGCCATGCTATCAATAATTTCATATCCCTCCTTACTTTCTTGAGCTTTCCTTGCTTTGGTTGCCTTGTTGTTTTTCCTGCAAGTTCGTTCAATTTCTTTATCAAGTGGTAATAATTCAAAACAGAACGATATTGAGACACACACCAAAAAAGGAAACTATTGAGAGGAAAAAATAAAATAAATAAAAGAATAGCCAAATTAAAGTAAAAACTATGAAAAACTGATATCCAGATGTTAATTCCTCGACAACGGCACCAATAACTTGATACGAGAAATCTTAACAAGTATACTAGGTTGGATCACGTAATGTAAAAGATATCAAACCCATACAGAATTAAATTTAGATTTTCATCCACTTCTGGTTCTAAATTTTATTTAGTTAGTCAATAAATTGAAATGAGAATTAACTAATTAAGAAAATCCTTATTAACCCTAAATGATAACACAAAACAATTTAGAAGGAAATCAATGAAGAAAAATTCTAGGACACATGAGTTCATCAATTCTTCAACTATGTTATCTAACCGATGTCCCCAAATCAACATATTATGCATTGACTAATCAGACCCGTGAATATCGAATATACTTTTTCAAAATATAAACTACCTATTTTTCAAAGTAATTTGCTCAATTTTACCTAGAAAAACGCAATAAACTTATGGTCCACAAAAATTGCACAAATCATGTAAATATATCTCTAAATGCCTTACATAATGTTTGAAACAATTAAAATTTGGTTAGTCATACAATCGAACATTAAGAATAACAAGAGTGCTTCAATGACAAAGATATCGAATATGGAAAACGTCTAATTTAATAACATAGCATCCGAAAAGTTTACATCATGGTTTTAGAATAAAAAACTTAGTTCATATGATTTGAATAAAAATAAAATATAAAATTAAAGATCGAGATAGAAAAACATAACGAAAGATAATAAACCCTATCAATTTTCAATCGGTCAGTCTTCTTTTCCTTGTAAAAAGTTTCTTCTAAATGTTTCAAAGTTTTCCTAGAAGTTGCGGATACTYAATGCTTCTTTCTAGTCCAGATAGTACCTATTTATAGCTTCCAAAAACTCTCAAAACAGACCAAAAAGCATCGAAGCCAGACATAGTCAAACTTAGCCCCAAATCGGCACCGTTTTGGCCTCAGCCAGAGCCGATTAGAGCTCTTCGAGCTTGAATCGGTGTGGGTTTGGCAAACCGGCGCTGTTTTGAACTCTCCCAATGCCATTTTGCCTCTATTTTCAATTTTCAGAGCCATAGCTCAAAATCAGGCGCCATTGAAATAAACAAGGACCT
>MEJB01000159.1:0-11272 GCA_001752375.1 Rhazya stricta
TTTAGAACCTGATAAAGAATTGAAGAAACTCATAGCAATGAACTAACCTTCTGGAAAACTTGAAGGGAGAAAGAACCCCAGAAGAGTCTCTAGCTGCCCATCCATATGCCTTCACCGGGTGTTGCTCTTCGGGTGATTTTTCAGCCATTCTAATTACTGAATAGCGAGATACTCAAGACAGATATATATAAACGCATAGGAACGACAGTCTAATCTCGGTTGTTTCTCCTGTTAGCGCATCGAACACGACCAGGTTGGACATTCTAGAAAGAACATAAACGAACAATCAAATTAATGTTCATGCCGTTGAATTCCTCCAACGATAATGGGGACAAGCTGTCTCAATGCTTTCACCTTCTTTAAGAAAAGGTTTTTTTTATGACGTTGTCTTTGAAGACCTAGAATGGCTCGCACATTATTTAAAGCAATAACGATTTAGTTGGATTTTAACCTACAATCTTACTCAAAGATTACTTATGAAATTAAACAATGATGGCTGGTAATATGTATTCATTTAATTTAAATTTTTATTTGTATTTCGTTAAATCATATAATATTTTATTAATAATTTATATTTAATAAATAAATTTRACAAATAAAATAAATAAAAGAAATTGCACTAAATAAAATATATTATTAAATCATCCTAATAAATTTTTTGATATTATAACTTATCCATTGCGTTATCAAGCCAGACACTTCTAAATAGATGGGAGGCTGCCAATAATGAGTGATWTTAATTTTTATCCATTACCATGAGACAGAAACATTACAATATATATTATTTCAAAATCAAATTCTAGAAGGAGATCCCATCTAGCAGAAATACCACATGGAAAAAAGTATAATATTTTCAACTTATTCCCTTGTCCATTGGTATTATATAAATATGTTGGTACATCTTTGTCAAAGGTAGTAGCTGCCGGAATATTAAATTAAAAAAGAAATCAACTTTTTTTATAATAATAATAATATATATCTCAATCTCTCGACGGTAACATATGATTAAAAAATAATAAAAAAATACGTGAAAAAAATAATTTTATAAGTTTAACAAGAAAATATTATACCTTCTAAAAAAATGTTCTCAAGTCAATATAGAATGTATTATGCAGTTTAAATTCGTGCACTAAGAAGCATTTACACTTATTATTGTTAACTTTTTGGCTTCGAATTCTGATAAAAGACTATCCCCACTTTGAAATTGTAACTGTTTCTCATACTTGTACGGTGCCTTGACAGGAATTCCTTGATTTTGATTGGCAAGAATACCTATTTTCATATCTTGTGCATGAGTAGCCAATTCTTCAAATGTTTCATGTTGAATGCTTTTAAGAATATACTAAAGACCCCATGAATGCTTTGGATGCACATCTCCATTGAAGAAATCTCACATAGTTGATCTCTACAATTTAGACCCAAGTGCATCCATCAATTGATGGATGCAATGATAGTTCATCCTTCAACTGTCAAAAATCGACTTAATTCAAGCATGCTAACAATTTGCTGAGTGCTATAAAAGTAATCGAGAAATTCTTGCTTAAGCTGACTCAAACTATCAATTGATTCARGAGTAAGATCCGTGTACTAATCAAAAGCATTACCTTAACAAGATCTAACAAACTGTTTGACCAGTAGGTTGCCTTTCATGCCTACATTGTAGCATGTTTAAAAAACATAGGCTATATGCTGCTTTTAGTTTCCAATTTTTCATCAAATTATTGAAACTTGTGTGGTTGATAACCGATTGAAAATTGAAGACTACTTATCCTTTGAGTATATGTTTAAGTGTACTATAGAGAAGATTTGACACTTCCGTCATATTTTTCTTTATTTGTTTTCGTAATAACATCCTTCAAGTGAGATCGAGATCAACCCATTAGAAGAAATTTGAATGTTTTGTACTTCTATTGTAGTTTCAGATCCAACTTTGGATTGAGATTGTATTTGAGGAACCTTACCTAATTCAACATCATTTGCAATTTCTGGTTACTTTGAAGGAGTTTGACTTGTTTCTCCAGTACCATCGAGGCGACTCAACAATTGAGCAAGCATGATATTTCGCTGTTGAGAATTCTCTACAAGCCCTTTCACCAATTTAGCCAACTTTGCAATTTATTCTTCAGTGGTGACAGTATATATCATCATACAAATACAATATATGAAGTCATAGTAGAACCTTCCTAACAGAGCTTCTCCAATTGTAGATCTTCTTGGCGAACAACAGTTACAGAGTTTGCAAAAGACTACCATCATCTTGTTTGGATGTTTGTGACTTGATTCCAATATTCAATAGGGACATGGTTATTCTTATGGTAGAATCAACTCTCTTATTTCCTTCTTGCAGAGAATGGACATCATTGAACATGGAATTGGTGTCTCCAAGATTGAATGATCTATGAAGTGCTCTTGCACATATTTTCCCGCAGTGGATGGCATCCTACTCTGCGTCATAGGTCCTACATATGTAATCGACATGGTTGAGTTGGCAGTAGCACCAATTGTTGCAGCCTTGGACAGGGTAGCCTTCGAGATGTTATTCTTGGGAGCCATTGATGATTTAACTTGATTTGATTTGAAGAGAAGAGATAAACAACAGAGCTTTTCTCACTGGGTGTGCCAAAATTTGTTTACATAAATCTCTCGTCTACAAAATATAATAAGGAAACAAAAGAAATGAATAACCAAGAATTAATTTTATAAATTTGATAAAAAAATGTTACAATTCTGAGATGTTCTTAAATTGAGAACTCAGTTCGTTGATTCAAGATAAGAACTCAGTTCGTTGATTCTTCTCTTTGAAATTGTATGAGGACTTCACAATTTGATCTAAGATTTTGAGAGAAATTTGGTGCTTTTTCTTATAAGCATCTCTCAATATGAATTTCTCGGCCTCAATATGATTTCTAGACCTCTTCATCTTATGTTTCATTTATATTTATAAGCAAATTRAATTGATTTGATTGGGCAAGGTTTAATCTAGGATCGACGTGACATTATTTGATTTTCATGTATTGAACATTATCATCCTCGACACGTGTCGACCTATCATTTGTCAAGATCATACTCTAAATTTTAATAGAAGCATTTAATATTAATTTTTAATTATTTAAATAAGTTATGAAAATTTAATTTAATAAAATTTTTATATCTACCAATAATAATAATGAATATTTAATTTACCTCTTTGAATTGAAGTTTTTACCATCCAACCTTCCGATGATGTAAACAAATTATATACTTTGTATGACCATATGTAAATGACATTATATAAAGAAAGAATGGATAAGTAAATTCAATTATATACAAGACAATACTAGATTCAGCTGTCCAAATAGCTAAAAATATTTATGCAATATCGCGTTAAGGATTTTTTTTACTGCAGGATTTTAGTCGATTACAGAGATAGCACAATAAGACTTCATCGATAGATGATTTGTTGGTCAATTAAGGTAGAAAGAAGAACTAGACATATGGTAACACTGCTTTCAACAAACCTTAACAACTAAAAATGCATGAACCGCTGATAATGTATTTTTCTAACTTCAAGAAGTCAGCCAATCATTCAAGTAGCCAACAAGAAAAGACGATAGTTCCTCATCTGTAATGGCCCAAATGATTGGCTAAGCATTAGCTGATAAATTTTAACCAAACTCCATATATTTTTGCCTATTTATCAATAAGAAATTAGTTTGTTAGCCGATCAATTAGAGCGATGAACGTTATTTTTGCCTATTTTATAATTGATAGTAAAAGTAAACTAGATAAGGAGTAAACATAATATTGAAATGCCCTTAAAAAAAACTAATATATGAATTGGCAAAAATTTTTGGGCTTCACCATGAGAGTGAAATGTATTTGATTTGTTAAACCATTTAACCAAAAATAATTGGCAAAATTTAATTCGACCGATGTATTTAAAATAATTAATATGTAATTTTTCTCGAAACAATTTTTATATAATCAGAATAATTCATTTGAAACATTACAAGTTATTATCAAAATATTACCGAATGAGTAACATTTCTACATAAATACTGAACTGAGAAACGTTGTACATAATAATGAAAATAATGAATCTAAAAAAAAACAAAGACATATGTTTGAGATTCTCTCTCTCCAATAAATTTATAATTAAAAAACAAAGATATGTGAAAAAAAGCATTTATGGGACTTGTAGTGAGGATTTGGTCTTCGAAACGGCCAGTGTGGCACTCTGTTGGGTTCATCACGAAAGTTTAACAAAGCAAAACAGGACTCTAGTTTAGAAACAGAAATCCTAGACCCAATAGGATTATGAATTGAGACCAAATATTACAATAATCCAATTTAAGCCCATATTCAAATGTAATAAAAGCCATAAGAATTTTATAATTGATAGTAAAAGTTAACTAAATAAGGAGTAAACATAATATCGAAATGCCCTTTAAAAAAAAAAAACTAATATATGAATTGACATAAATTTATTGGCTTCACCGTGAGAGTGAACTATATTTGATTTGTTAAACTGTCTCACCAAAAATACGTGATGGAACTTAATTGGACCGAAGTATCTAAAATACCTAATACGTTATTTTTCTCGAAACAATTTGTATATAATCAAAATGGTTCATTTAAAACATTACAAGATACTGCCAAAATATTACCGAATGAGTAACATTTCTGCAGTAGATACTGAACTGAAAAACATTATACATAATGATGAAAATAATGAATCTAATTTAAAAAAAAAAAAAACAAAGATAAATGTTTGAGAGTCTCTCTCTCCAATAAATTTATAATTAAAAGATTTAGCAAGCATTTGGAAATCGTGGAAGTTTTCTTCGATCTTATTGTTTAGGACTCGGGCGGTGTAAGAGTGTTTGCAATATCAATTACAAATCGATAACGGACGTCGCCCTTTTCAAGTCGTTTCATTGCAATATTAATATAATTGATGGGAATAATCTCAACGTCCGCTACGATATTGTGTTCTGCTGCAAAATCGAGCATCTCTTGAGTCTCCTGGACACTTCCACCAGCACTTGAAGCTACAATTTTCCTCCCTGTTAAAACGCGATTCAAAAAACAGTAGTGTTAATACTGTTTGAATCCAGAATGACAGGCTTAATACGAAAGGTCACAAATGCTTACCATAGGCTAAAGGTAGAATTGGCAATTCAAATGGAGCAGGTGGCACCCCAACAAATATAAGCTTTGCATGATTCTTCAATAGATTGAGCAAGGGCACAATAGGCCGGACAACCGGCACAGTGTCGATAATTCCATCCAAGGTTCCAATTGCAGCCTTCATTTGKTCATCATCACGACTAATCAAGAATCCATCTGCACCCAGAACATTCATGGCTTCCTCCTTCTTGCTGGGAGAGGTACTAATAACAGTGACTTTTGCACCGAAAGCCTTGGCAAACTTCACAGCTAAATGACCAAGTCCTCCAAGACCGACAACTCCCAAGTGCATTCCTGGCTTGTCAAGGCCAAAGTATCTCATTGGACTGTACACTGTGAGTCCRGCATTGACTAGCGGAGCACCACCGGCAAGTGGAAGTTTTTCAGGAAAAAGATAGACGAAATGCTCATTTGTGACTATTTCATTAGAATAACCTCCATAAGTGACAGTTCCRTCATGGTCTAATCCGGAATAAGTTATGACCATCTTGTGGCAGTAATTCTCAAGGCCATCGGCACATTCTTTACATTTTCCACATGATCCCACGAGGATGCCTACTGCAACTTTGTCACCAACTTTCACTTTTGTAACCTTGCTTCCCACTTCAGTTGCGATTCCCACAATCTCAAAACTGCATATATAGGCCAATGATCCATTAGTTTAGAGAAATCCTCACATGCAAAGCCAGAACGTATGACAACAATAACTTGCTTCACTCACCCTGGCAAAAGAGGATAAATTGAGTAGCCCAATTCATTCCTGAGAGCTTGGAGGTCTGTATGACAAATTCCACAGTAGAGAATCTTTACTCTGACATCATCATCTCTTGTTTCCCTGAAAGATGTTTTTCATTTCGTGCACAAAAGCTTCATTAATATCATCATGTTCATGATAAAACGAAACGCYTACAAAGCAATGATGAATGAAYCAACCTTCTGGAAAACTTGAAGGGAGAAAGAACCCCAGAAGTGTCTCTAGCTGCCCATCCATATGCCTTCACTGGGTGTTGCTCTTCAGCCATATCAAATTAGACAAAGACTAGAAGTACGTCTTTCAAAAAAGGAAGAAGTACTGATATGATTTGCTGAGACATAAACATACTCTCCTATATATGGAGAGAAGAATAAAGGGAGTCGGACAAGGCTGCGCCTCCTTTATCGACTTGGAAAATATCGCTGGCAGGAAATTCACAATTTCCCTTCACATCATGTGGAGGCGGATATTATCCCCATAATTCGTTTGACCTACTTGCTATTTTAGTGTATATATATTACAATATCTAATATTTTTTATACTGGTTATGGAGGCAAAATCCAAATAGTGGAAGCAAAGTCCAATTCCAAAGAATTGACCAAAGAATAGTGGACATGATAATGATAATAATCTTTTACTTATGGGGTGTCCTGGTTACAAATTTAAGTTATATCATCTTTTTAATACATTTCAATCAATAGCATTAAATATTAAAATATTCTTAACTCTTTTTTTAGAATTAATAGTCAATAGTCAATAGTCATTTGACTTTGACAATTAAACCATAGCAGATAGCACACCAGTGATGACCAGGAGCTAATTTCTTTAAGGGACAAAGAATCCAGTGGGACTGTGTGTGTATATATATATATATATCTTTAAACGAGTTTTACAAAACAAGTGTTTCATTGATGCAAGGAAAATTTGCATGGCATACTGAGTCGTCCTATTGAAACCTGAGTTTGAAACGGCCCTTCAAAGTAACATTTAATCTTAATCTTATATTGCCTCTGTTGGTTCCTTCTGGCTTCTGCTCATCTCCATTAGTCAGCCATCGCTGCACAGCTCCTCCCACCCCTTCCCATTCTCCTCTTGGCTGACTTATCGTGCAGTCCAAATCCGCAGCAAGAAGGTAGACTAATAAGTCGGTCAAAGACAACAATTTGGGTACTTCTTCTGTTTTGTCACTTCCATAAAAGATGCTCAGGCSACTGATTGAATGACGATCAAAGTGTTTTAACTTTTTAAATAATTGATTCGGATGACAAAATTATTCCTTATTGTTCCCATTATTTTCCAATTCATACCAATCATAATTTTTTTTATAGTCTTCATGATTGAGACTCTTATAGAAAAGAGTCAATAACAAGCCATGCTTCAAATTGATCACTTGATTGGCATGTAACTAACATAAATGAGCAGTGGACATAAGGAACTGAAAGAATGGTAGTTGAAGACTTTGACTTTTGGTGGAAAATATATTTATTTTAACAAAATTACTATACATTTATACAATAATATATATACCAATATATAACTTTTTTTTTTTTAACAAAATTAACGTGAGTCCAATGCCGTAGCTAATCAACTATGAAATCCTATAAAGTAATAGCCTTTCTAGTCGAAATGGGTGGGAACATTTTGCAGTCAATAAGATATATTATGTAGAGTCCCAAATAAGCAATAATTATGGATTTGATGGATTATGAAATAAATTTATTATATTAATTCATGTGTTTCTTAATATTTATCATACTCTAAACTCCTCTAAGGTGAGAGAAAAATGAAGCCATTATCCGGCAGTATTTGAGGAGAAAACTAAAAGCATTTATATACTAAAAGTAGCAGCTAGGTTCAAACGAAATATGGATCAATTCCGCCTCCACCAGATGTGAAGGAAAGTGAATTTTCCTGCCCAGCGGATATTCTGCGAAGTCGATAAAGGAGGCCGCAGCCCTTTGCCGACTCCTTTATTCTCCCTCTCTATATATACAGAGACGTATGCTTTATGTCCAGCAAATCATATACAGTTAACTATTCCCTTTTTGAAAGACATACTTCCCAGGGTTTGGTCTAATTTGATATGGCTGGTAAGATCAACACCCAAAGTAAGGCAGAGATGGCCCACCCCCCAAAAAGCCTTTAGAAAAGGGGAAACAAAACCAACTTCCTTGGGGGTTTCCTTTTCCTTTCCCCCTTTACCCAAAGTTTCTTTTTCCCAGAAGGTTTTTTGAAAAAAAATTTCATCTCAATTCATTGCCCCCCCCCCTTTCGAAGGCCCCTTTTTTTCCCCGGTTTTTTTTGTTTTAATCATAACCGGAAGAACTATTAAAGAAAGCCCCCCCCCTTTTTTTTGGTGGGCCACCGAAATAAAAAAATCCTTTCCCCCCCCCAAAGGGAAAAAAAACCCCCCCAAAGAAAACACTTATGGGGAGGGTGGGGGGTCAGAAAAAGGGGGGGTTAAAAAAGGAATCTTTCCCCCCCCTCTCTTTAAACCTGGTGGGGAAAGTCCCACCCGCAAATTACAGGAAACCTTCAAGGCTCCCAAAGGAAAAAATAAAAAACCCCGGCCCCCCCCCCTTTAAACTCAAATTTTTTAATCCCCCTCCCCCCCTATTTTTCCCGGGGTTTTGTAAAAGGGCTGGGGGCAAGCCCCCAAAAGTTATTGGTGTCCCCAAATTACTGCTGGGGCCCCTTTTTTTTGGCGAAAAATGGTTTCTTAAGAAAAAAAATTTTGTTTCCCCCCCTCTTAAAAACCCTAAAATGGGATCATGGCCCCTACTATAACGTGGGGCCCCCCAGGGGGGTTTGAGGAAATTGTGGGGGGGGAAAAAAAAAATTCCCCAACCCGGAAAAAGGGAAACCCCCAAGAGGGCGGTTTAAACAAACAAAAGGGGCGGGAAAATTTTTATTGGTGGGGACAAAAAAGTTTTTACTTGTTTCAAAGGTTTAGGCCCCTCCCCCTCGTGGGGGAATCCCAGGTTGGGGGAACAAAAATGTTCTTAAAAAGGTAAAAAATGGCGTTTCCCCCCCCAAATGCCCCCCCCTTTAAGAAATTTTACTGCCCCAACAAAGAATGTGGTCCATAATTTAAAAATTTTTCCCCCGGAATTAGAAAACCCCCCCATGGGGACAAAAACCCCCGGAACCTTTGGTCCCCACCTTTTTGGGAGAGGTTTTACAATTTTCCCTAATGGGAAAAATTTAGTCCCCAACAAAATGAATAAGCAAAATAAAAAATTTTCCCCGTTTTTCTTTTTTTTTTTTTTCTTCCCCTGAAAAAAAAACCTCCCCCCACTTTTCTTTGCCGTTGGGTTGGGGCCCCCCCTGGTTAAGTTTCCCAATTTGGGCCCCCCCCCCTGGCGGGAACCCCTCCAAACAGGTGGCCGGTGGTTACCAGTCCCCAATTGGGGGGAAATCACTGTTGGGGCTTGGAACCCCAAGCCGGAAAAAGCCCAACCCTGGGGGGAAACGTGTGGGTCCGCGGGTTCCTTTAGGGACCCCCCTTTTTTGTGGGGGTTTTCCCAAAATTTTCTGTTCTTTAGCCTGGCTGGGCGGAAGTTTTTTGCCCCCCCACAGGGTTTTTCCCCCGGGGGTGCCCAAAAAAAGGTCCCCACCTGTTTATTAGTACGCCCCTTCCCCCCCACCCAATCCCCAAGGGAAAGGGGGAGGGAAACCCCATGAAAAAAAAATGTTTTGTCCCCCCCACCCTGGGCAAAAAAAAAAGAAATTGGAAAAAAAATTTCCCCCCCCCCTTTTTTGGGGAAAAAAAATCTATTCGTGGGGATTTTGGAAAATGAACCAAAAATTGGAAAAAAGGGGCGGCGCCTGCAACAGCATTGGACCCTCTGGGAACTTGAATCTAAATCGAACCAACCTGTTGGCCCCCCGGGTTTTGGGTTTTCCGGGGCCCTTAAAAATTGGTGCCCCCTCTCTGCCCCTCAACGCTATTTGAAAAGAATCCCCCTGGGGGGCCAAAGCTTTTTATAAAAATTTTTAGTGTTGGGCGGTTTTTGTTTGTTTTTGGGGCGTGCCCCCCCCCCCCCCAACCCCCTTGGCTCCCCCCATTTTTTTTTTGGGGTGAATGCCACCCCCCAAATTTCTAACCTTTTTTTAGTCCCACCCCCCCCCTATGGGGGTAAAAAAACAATTTTTTTTTGGGTTCCCTTTTTTCCTTAAGTTAAAGGGGCTGTTTCCCTTCCCCGCCCTTTGGATTTTTTCCAAGCACAGTTAAAATTTAAAACATAACCTGGGTTTTTTTCGAATCGCCGGGGTTTTTTTAACAGGAGGTGAAAAAATTTGGGTTACCTTCCAAAAGGTGCTGGGGTTGGGGGACAATGTCCCCAGGGGGGGGGAGAAACCCCCCCCTTTTCCCCCAAGGGGAGTAATTTCCCTCCCAATTTTTTTTTTTTTCTTGGCCAAGCCCCCAAAAACCCCAATACAAAATTAAAAATCCAAGCCCTGAATGTTGAAGAAACTTATATTCCCCCCCATTGAGTTTTATATTTAATAACTTTTGCAAAATCGGAACACCCCGACCTTTGGGGGCGGAAATAGAAAAAAAAAAAAGGGCTTTTTAACGTCCCGCGTTTTATCCGACGTTTGAATTCAAAAATATTGCCCCCAAAAACCACTTCTTTTTACCCCGCCCGAATTTTTCTGGAAAAAAAGTAAAATCGAAAAACAAAAAAACTCCCCCACCAAAATTCCGCCCCAAAAAAACTGGTCCCCCCCTTGGCCTCAAAATATCTTTTTTTAAATTAAAAAAAATTTTTAACTTTGGGAAGAGGGAAAAAAACCTTCTTTCCCCCAAGACTCGGTTTATAAATCTTTCGTTCTTTTGTTTTAATTAAAAGAATTTTTCCATTTATAAATTTTTTTCCATTTTATTTGTACAATTTCTAAAAAAAAACAAAATCAAGACCTTCCATTTTTTTAGTTAAAAATTCCCTAAAGGCCCCCCCCCCCCGCCCCCAAGAAAATGTTTTTTATTACTCATCTCCGAAACTTTAAAAAATAGTTTTTTTTTTCGAGAGGGGTAAATCTTCTTGGCGGGGGGGTTTTAAATGGGAGAACTGATGGGAATCCATTTTTTTCCTGAATCGGTATTTATATACCAAAATTTGTGTTTTTGCCGGGGTCCAAAACAAAAGAAAACCAAACAAATTAAGTTTTCCCATCAAGGGAAAAAAAAAAAAAATTCTTTGGGGGTGAATACGGGGGAAAAAGGTTTTTTTTTTAAAAATTAAATCAAAAAACCGGGAAATATAAAAATCACTTAAATTTCCCAAATGCAGTTTTGGCAACCAAATAAAATAAAAATAACCCCAACCAACACACCCCATTTTT
>MEJB01000553.1:9296-49218 GCA_001752375.1 Rhazya stricta
CAACCTCCCACTCAAGAAAGGCCATCTAAATTGGAAGATCTCATGACTAACTTCATAGAAAGCATCGAGCAAAGATTTCAAAGTCAAGAGACTTCAATACATAATCAAGAGGCTTCTATTAGAAATTTAGATATACAAGTGGAGTAAATTGTAACTCTTTTATCCAATCTTCATAAGGTACCTTACCAAGTACAACTGAGACGAATACTAGAGAGCAAGTGCAAATAATCAACTAGAGAAGTGGAAAGGAGCTGCACAAAGTGCCAGGAAAAGAGAAAATTGAAAAGGAAGTTGATAGCAAAAACGTTTCTATGGTGATGATGAGCTAATATCCAAAGAGATGGACTCTAAATCTCATTCTTCTCTTAAAACATATGTTATTGCCATTCCCTATCCCCAAAGGATTAAACAACACAATTTGGATAAGCCATTTTCTAAACTTTTAATGTGTTTAAAAGGTTCCTTATTAACATTTCTTTTGCAAATGCACTGAAGTAAATGTCTATCTATGTGAAATTTTTGAAGAACATCTTATCACACAAAAAGAAGTTGGAGGAACATGAGATGGTCATGCTCATTGAGGAGTGCACAACAATTTTACAACAAAAACTTCCCAAAAGCATAAGGATCCAGGGAGTTTTACTATTCCTTGCAATATTGGTCATATATTATATGCTAGAACTTTATATGATTTAGGAGCTAATATAAATTTGATGCCCTTGTTTATCTTTAAAAAGTTAGGAATTGGAAAAGTCAAGTCAACAACAATTTCATTGTAACTTGCTAATAGGTCTATGAGTTATCCTAGAACAACAATTGAGGATGTCTTGGTAAAAATGGATAAATTCATATTTCCTACTGATTTTATTTTTTTGGACATAGAAGATGATAGAGAAGTACATTTGCTTTTAGGCAAACCATTTTGGGCAACAGATAGGACCTTAATTGATGTGAATGTGATTTTAAGGGTAAACAATGAAAAAGTAACTTTTCATGTTTTTAAAACTATGAAATATTCTAATACAATTGATTATTGTTCATTTACTGATACTACTGACACATCATGGAAAGGTTCTTGTTAGGAAAAAATATATAAATATCCTTTGGAAGGTTGTTTGAGTATTGCATATTCTAAAGCTAAGATGATTGGAGAGAKTCAAGGCAGGCCTACAAACTTGGAAACAAAGCTTCCATGTAAGCTAAATGAGAACAGGCCCCGAAAARTAGGAAAGAAGAAGGTACCTTTGGTTACACATCAACTAAAGAAACTTCATTGACCAGTTTATTGGATGTCCAGCTAAAGATAATAAAGAAGCGCTTCTTGTGGGAGGCAACCCTACAACAACATGAAAATTAAGGAAGTATTATCCTTTTTTCCTCTTTATGTTCCATCTACTTTTACATTGACGACAATGTTGAGATTAAGTGTGGGGGAGTTTGTGTTTTTATTTTCTTTAGTAGGTTGTTWCTATTTAGTTTTATTATTATTATTATCATGGTGTTAGTATTTGTCTATCTTATACATAAAGTGGCTAATTGATCTAGATGTTTGACATATAGGAACTATGAATCATATTATAGAGTTTTAAAGTAGTAAGCTATTGATGTCCATCCTTGTATGATTCTTGCACTTTTGAGCATACTTCGCCGCATTCTTGTATTCGGGAAGTTGCTTTGCTTAATTCTTGCATTATGGGGTTAGATAAGGGAATTCGACATCATAGAACTTACTTTAATACTTCTCAAGGTAAAATACTAGGTACTTTGAATTGAGCAAGAGATGTTGATAATAGGCCTTCTTTGAAACGTTTCAGTCTTTCATGCCTGCTAAACTAAATGTTTCAACCCTACTTCCCATTTTGAGCCTTCTTATGATTTAACTTATATCTCTTTGAATAAACAGAAAACAATTACCATATTTTGATTAGAGCTTTTGTTCATAATTTCTATAGATATGGTGAATGATCTGGAACGAAGTTGATGATATGGAGAATGTTGATGATGACTATTGAATAATTGTAGGATGGAGCATAAAATGCAYTGGCATGTGAAAAAAGAATATCATATTCATACGACTTCTATGTTGGGATGATAGAAAAATAAAATATTTAGAAAAATAGATGGGAGAAGTTTTGCATGAAAATGTTGCTAAATGAGAAAATTTTTACTGTTMGCATACTTTATACCCCTGTTTGCATAAGATCGCTCTTTATTTTGATATATCCTTTACCTTTTGTTTGATACCCCAATCATTTGACCTAATATTACAAGTTGAAACGTCCTACCTAATCTTAGTTGATTTGTATTATTTTGATTAGTGGAGAGTTGTATGAGGAGTAAGCCTATGGAGTGATAGAGTTATTACTTTGTCCATAACTCATAATTAATGATTTTTCTTGCTTCTCATGATATCTGTAGTGACATTGACACAATTTTTGTATGCCATGATAAATATTGATATATGAGTTACACGTAGCTCTATGATGTGTGGATTGGATTATCATATGTTAATGTTGATAATTTATTAGGTTATTTTGATTGTTTCTTTATTTTTTTATGTCATGTCTTTTTTCCAAACTGGCATTGGTTAACCACTAAAGAACTTTATTGGCCAATGCTCCTCAAGTGTAATTTATGTAGCTAATGTTGATTTATTAGTCCAAATGCAATGCAYATTTGATTTTAAAAAAATTAAGATTAAAGTATCAAGTTGTGGCATGTAGATTCTGTTCTCCACATGTGTGCAATGAGGTGAAAATCATGGAAAGTTATATTGAAATTTGGTCTGAGTGCAACTTGCCTAAACGAGTGTCGGGATTGGAGCTAACACATCATCAAGCTCGTGTTTTGATATTTCTTTTAAACACAAATTTCACTACATTAACAAAGAAATCATTAATATTCAAAAAATATATTTTTAAGCAAAATATATAATACTTCTAACGTAAAAAAATAGTTTAAGCAAAATTAAAACAAAAAGGTAAGTGCATCAATATCATGCCACGATTTCTCGATATTCATGTGGAAGTGTTAAATAAGGAGAAAGGCACAGGTATTGTTTTCATTGTAAGTCCACTCAAGCTATGTTTTCATTCTTTACTTATTTCTTTGGTAGGATATGATAACATATTCGTGTAAAACACGGGTCTGGTGATTATATAGAAAGATCTCCAGAGCATCTTGAAACTAGGCTCTTGCTGGAGGCACTTGAAGACAGCAGCAGCATTTAGTTTCGGTGTTCAAGCCAGGCACACACAAAACTTCATTTGATCCACAGATCTTTATGCAATCAGCTTTGGTTTTGCATTTACCTTTGAAGTCGCAATTGCTACCGTCATCCCTTGGGAATTGAACATCGGATTCAGCATTATCTGGGATTTTTTTCACATTCATAATAAAAATTAAATACTCCATTTGTTTCATAATATACGTCATTTTAGTGAGAATATCTCGTTTCAAAATGCAAGTCATTCTACAAGATCAAAAAAAATATTTCACTTTTATCTCGATTTATATGTTTTCAAAATTGACTTGTTTGACCTTTTTTGTATTTTTTCAAGAGACTTTAAATGAGATTGAGAATTTTTATATAAACAAAAGAGAGAGAAATAGAGAAAATAATAATTAATTGACCTTGAATACGGAGAAATTAAAGAAGATAGAGGATGGATAAATTAACAACTTTAGGTAAAAGGCATCATTATGTTCCATAATATTAATTTGTATACACAGATTTAAAATATCTTATATTATGAAAGGAGTGAGTAAAAAATAA
This sequence comes from Rhazya stricta, assembly GCA_001752375.1. Classification (NCBI taxonomy): domain Eukaryota; kingdom Viridiplantae; phylum Streptophyta; class Magnoliopsida; order Gentianales; family Apocynaceae; genus Rhazya; species Rhazya stricta. Next base: position 13,072 of record MEJB01000553.1, read on the forward strand.
GAAATTGCATGAGATAAACATTGTTCCCAAACACTTAAAAAACCACCCCGAATCAGTCTCAAAAGTCATCACCCCAACCAAATGATCCATTTTTTCTTTCTTCTTTCTTTACGTGTGAATCTTTTATTTATACATGAATATACATTTGTAAAACAAGGAGGGAGAGAATAGAGAGAGTACCGATGGCGCTTCCAACAACAGCAAGAATAAGAATAGACGTGAATAGAAGTTTTGCAGCTGCCATGTTTTACTACAAAAATTGACAAGGCAGAAAGTTGAAGAAAAAAGATCAGAGCAAGAGCTGAATTCAGAAGCACAAAGTTCAAATTTTTCTCTCTGCTGAAAAATAACTATATCTGAGATTACGTTGATATCTAAAGGTTTGAGAATATTTGTTAAAATAGACTTTTTTTGGTTAAAGAGATAAAATGAAAATTTAACATAGTTAGAGCACCTCTAAATGCAAGGTTATTACTCTTTTCAAGAGTTTGTAACACGTCATAGGATAGATATTACATCTCCGTGAATAATGTTTTGGGCCATGTTATATTGATATGAAAATAATAAATGTTAAAAAGTTGAAAAACCTACAGTATGATCATCAGAGAATCGATTTAATCAGTTGATTCAATAATTGGATATAACTTGTTGTTTTAAATGTTTATTTTATATTATTTTATTTAAAATAAATAAATTACTCTTAGAGAGAGATTTGTTGACATAATGGGATTGACTTTCCTTCCATTAAATAATCATCCTACATTAATTGACATTCCATATATCAATTACCATATACTCCCTCCATTTTTTTTAAAATATGTGGATAAAATACACAGGACTAATGAAACGATAAATTGATCTTAAATTACTATTAAAATGACATATTTACCCTTACATTGGAAAAGGAAAGAATTAATTGCACGAGATAAAAAAAATGTCTATTTATGGCATTGGTTTGAAAATTAAATAAGGACAAAGATGAAAAAAATATAATTAATGGTGTTTTGATAAGTGGGATATGACATACTTTAAAAAGGTAAGGAAAAAAAAAAATCCTATTATGACAAATTTTAGAAATTGGAGGGAATAATAAAATTTGATCAATCTCGTCAGTACAACATTATAGATTCATGTATAACTGTACTAAAAACAGTTCTTATTTGTCATAAATCCACATTTAAAAATTAAATTGATCCGATATTCTTGGATTTAGAATAGCCGCAAACAATTCTTTAGCTCTAATGCCAAGCTTGGATTGTGTATCTATCTTTAACCTTCTATACATGTACTTTCTCTCCCAAATTAAATGTTCACTTTTCAACAAGTCATTATCCCACATGCCAAGAAATGATCAAAGCTAATTCTTAGCAAGAAAAATGAGTCCTTATCCAAGAATTTAAATTAAAAAAACATCCAAAAAATTACTAGAAAAATATTCCTAATATTCTTCCTCACTATTGGAATTTTATTTTATACATTGGGGAATCCTTCTTGTTTTCCTAATATTCATCTCCATACCTCTCCCAAGTTAATAATATATTAATTAACATTTCCATACTTATCTCCACCTTATTATATGCTATTTTTTTATTCCAAACATTAGATTAATTTCTTATATGATCTTCATGACCACATATAGTAAATATATTCATGTGTCTATTTTCCATATTAGTAAAGGTTAAACGAAAAGGATTTTAAGCAGAATGACCAAAGTTACGTATTTAATAATATTAAAGGGTTCATATATTTATATCACGAGGTTCAATGGCCAAAGTCTTTTAACATTTGATCATAAACTCAAATGTTTCACAATACATTAAGGGTTCATTGATTGTGAAGGATTCTGCACTTGGAAAGTACTCTAATTCCCCATTATTAAATTATGATTTTTGGAGAATTACTTTTGTATCTAGAAAGGAATCAGCTTCCTCAAATCTAAGAAACTAATTGCAAAATCCTAGGGAAAAGAATACCTATAGGAAGGTGGTATTCTTACTTTCCTCAATATTTTAAGACAAAATACATGTAATTGTGTTTCAAAGACTTTAAGACTTCTTTTGTTCTCCCCTCATTCCTTTTGTTCTTTGCCTCAGCAACTACACTAACATTTTCTCTGGAAAACCCTCCACGCTCTTCYTGAAAAGATCCTCCGCTCCTGCAAATCATAAACAAACTGATATTAATTATATGAGATAAAATTTTAATTTTTTTATTCATCCTAACATTTTGAGCTAAAAAAATGTCTTTCTTCCTCCGAAACTTCATCTATCCACACACAGGCACACACACACACACATACATATATATATATATTATATTATCTAGCATAACTATGATATTTAATTTAATATAAATTAAATAGTTAGATTTATTTACTTAATGGAAATAAACTTACATTTAATTCATCATATCTTAATGATATTTCAAATAGTAATTTAATTGTTGAGTCTAAGGCATTGGTATTCAAATTATTATATCCACTCACGAGGCCAATTCAGACAATTTGATATAAATATAAATTTCTTTCGCATTACATTCAATTACTTTTCAAATAAGATAAGTGAATATCTAAAGGTAATTGCTTGGATTTTGATTCTGATGAATCACAATCTTAGTACAACTTTACTTTCCCGTTAATCAGACGAGGCTTAAGTGCATATCATTATGTGTTTTGTATATATATTTGGATTCATTTTGAAATTCATGTACTATTTTTTCTTAATGAAATTTATACAATACATTCACAATAAAAATAAATAAAAGATAGTAAAGATTGAATCAGATGAATATTATTGCCAAAAATTTAAAAGGCCATCGTACAAGTTTAGCAATACTAGAAAGTATATTAGATTGTATCRAGTAATATAGATTAATTTATCAGTCTTACAGAGAATTAAAACTTAACTACCACCTACTTATAGTTCTATATTTTAAAAAGAATTAGGATGATAATTAAATCCTAATTATTAACCCTGGGAATTGAACATCAGATTCAGCAATATTTGGGATTTTTGCATTGACAATGAAATTAAATATTTCAATCATTTCATAATATTTGTCATTTTCAAAAGGATTTTTTTCAAAGTATAAGTCATTCTACAATATTAAAAAAATATTCCAGTTTTATCTCTACTATATATTTTAAAAATTGACTTAATTGACTCTTTTTTGTATTTTTCCAAGAGACTTTAAATAAGATTGAGAGTTTATACAAAGATAAAAGAGAGAGAGAGAGAGAGAGAGAGAGAGAGAGAGAAAGAAATAGAAAAATGATAAATAATTGACCTTGAATATAGAGAAACTAAAAAAGATAGAGGAAGGGTCTATTAACAACTTTAGGTAAAAGTAATCATTGTACTCCATAATATTTGTATATATGCACATGTCTAAAATGATTTATACCTTTGAAGTCACAATCGCTATCTTCTTTGCTTGAGAATTGAACTTCGGATTAGCAATATTTGGGTGCATTCACAATATAAATTAAATTAAAAGCAAAAGAAAATTGCATCAGATGAATATTATTGCCAAAAGCTTAAGAAACCACCCTGAATTAGTTTCAAAAGTCAGGTCCCTCTCCCTCTCTCTCTCTCTCTATAGGTGGGTATACTATTAACTACCCTCATTAATAAGTATATTATAATGTATAATAATATATATACGATTTCTACATAAGAGAAATAATCTTTACACATTAATTAGAACGATTGATGCACTGAGCTACAGGCCCAACTCCAGCTTAATTCTCTCTTATTAGAAAATCCTACATCCAATGGTGGAGGCTAGGGAGCGGAACCACAGTCGACTCATAACATTTTCTCAGCATCTTACGCTAAGGTTAATTATTTTTTAAAATTTTATATAGAAAATTTTTTCTTAAAAAGGTATCATTTTCATCTCCCAATATCTCGATGCTCGCCGTTATTTCTCAATCCCTCAAGTGAGGTTTTCTTAGATCTGTCCTTGTCCGACCATCTACTATCTCTCCTCCCCCCACCCTCCTTCCCCTCCCTTTCCAAATATTAGATAATTTTTCTCATGGATGGACCCAATTCTTCTGTTGTTTTGTCTCTCTTTCAATGTGTGTAATATCTTTTATTCATACATGAGTGACAATCGTAAAAATGAAGGACAAAGAGAGAGTACCATTGGAGCTTGCAACAACAACAAGAATAAGAAAAGAAGTGAACAAAATTTTTGCAGCTGCCATGTCTACTATAAAAATTGGAAATGGATAAAATTGAAGAGAAACGATTAATGCAAGAGATGAATTCGGAAGCAAAATGTCCGAACTTCTTCTGTATTTGAAAATTAACTATATATCAGATTATCTTGATATTTAAAGGCTTCAGAATATCCATAATAATGGACATTTTTGGTTAAAGAGATAAAATGAAATCTTTGCCGTTAGAGCATCTATAATGCTTAGTTGTTAATCTTATCAAGAGTTCGTCATGTCATCAGGATAGGCATTTCTCCTGAAATAATCGTTTAAGTGATATAAAAATAATTACTGTTAATAGAGTCAAATCCACTATCTGAGTTAATAATTTGAGGTAAATTTTGAGTTTAAAAAATTATTTTATATTATTTTATTTAAAATAATTAAAAGTCTGTAAACATGCAAATTTTGAGCTTAATTAAAAGATAGGAAAAATAGTGGCAAATGTATAATTTATTGATTGTCGAAGGAGTGAGTCACAATCACTGGGAGTTCTAAATAAAAAAACTATGTCTTCTGATTATTCTCCTGAATATGTCTGCATCAAAGGTCGAATCTTTATCTACACCAGTGAGAAAGTAGCTTCTTCAACGTATATATGAAGAATGGAAGCTTGAGTCTTCCTTGATGATATGTTTGCCTCAAAATTTGAGTCTTTATCTGCATCAATGAGAAAATACCTTCTTTCATATATATATATATATGAAGAACGAAAGCTTGAATCTTCTTTGATGAATGATCTAACGATCCAATGCAGAAGTTGAAGCTTTGAGTATGTTTGCTAGAGGGAGTCCTTGATCTTCCATTTTTCAAAGTATCTCCGATGCCTTCTTGCTAGAGAGAGTTCTTAATCTTTAGTTCTCTAAAGTATCTCTAATGTCTTCTTAAGAGTTTCATTYTATTGAGAGCTTTTTGTCTGCCTCTGGAGCTTCAGTATATATTGAAGGTTCAGTCTCTCTCTTTATCTCTTGAACGGGTGCCTTTTATAGGCAAAGAGTTCCTATGAGAGTCACTATATAAGCTCCCAAGCGATCTCCTAAAGAGTTGGAACTTTTTAAAACCATTAGCATGTGTTCCATGCCAAACAATCAAGACAATTCTTCCAATGCCAATACATACAATCTAAACTACCAAGTGTACCTGGATATCCTTGAGCCTGATCTTCTGTAAATAGGCTTGCAATATCATATGCATTTAGTTTTCGTCAATACCTTTCTTCAAACATTGCTATTATCATATCACAAATCACTTTAATCTTTCTATTGCAATGCTCTCACCAATTTGAACATATTCATCAAGAAAATCAGCTGCACAACCATATGCAAGCATGTGTATTGCTGCTATAASTTTCTGAAAGGACTCAACATGACATTACCAACCACATGATCGAAATCTTTTAACGCCTGAACCATAACCTAAGAAAATGTACATTTTAGAACGAGGTTTTAATTTTCCTTCGTTTACACGAGCATAAGAAGGACAACCAAATATTCTAAGATTAGAATAATCAACATGGTTAAATGACCAAACTGCTTCTAGAATTTTCCTATCAAGTGCTCTATTTAGGGAGTAGCTGATCAAATAGCATGTTGTAATTGCCGCTTTGACCTAGAATTTCTTCCCTAAACCATAATGAGAGAGCATGCAGCGAACTCTCTCCAATATAGTTCTATTCATCCTTTCTGCTACACCATTTGTTGTGGTGTACCAAGAATAGTGTGGTGCCAAACAATACCTTCTTGCTTGCAGAACTAGTTGAAATCATTGAAACAGRACTCAAGATGATTATCAATTCTCAGACGTTTCACCTTCTTGCCCGTCTGGTTCTCGATCAAAACTTTCAACTCCTTGAAAGTGGAAAACACGTCACTCTTTTACTTCAAGAAATACACCTTTCCGTGAATAATCATTGATAATAGCCAACATATAACGACATCCTCCTTTCGAAGGGACTCTAGAAGGATGCTAGAGATCAGAATGAATGTAATCCAATGCACTTTTGGTTCTATGAACAACGTTAGGGAAACCGACCTTTTTTTACTTACCAAACACATAATGCCCACAAAAGTCGATCTTAACGATAGAACATTTTGTCAAGAAGACCATTGTTTCTGAGGACTTTAATGCCTCTAATGGTCATATGACCCAACCTCATATGCCCAAACTTGATTGTGTCTTTGGAGAACGAAGCAGCAGCTTTAGAACCTATTACAGTTGAAACCTGCAATATGCATAAACTACCAGATCTGTTTGCCTTTATTAGTACAAGAAAACCTTTGAACACTTTTAGAACTCCACTTCAGTTGAGCATTTRCACCTCTTTGATTCAAGGTTGCCCAAAGAAATGAGATTTCTTCTCWGATCAGGAACATGTCTTACACATGTCAAAGATCTAATAACACCATCGTGTGTCCTAATTTTAATTGTATCCTTGCCGACAACTTTGCATTGTGCATCGTTGCTTATCTTCAGATTCAATCTCAACAAAACCAGCTTCGGCGTATCTATCGGGTTGTTTTCCTTTACCTTTATCATCTCTTGTGTTCTTGTTTTTCAACTRGTAAGACTTAGATATCTCATGTCCAAGTTTCTTGCAGTAACGACAAAATTTAGAGTTTTTACCTCTAGACCTTGATCTGAATTTTTTCTTACTATTACTACCTCTATCTTGAGTTCTCCCCTTAGCAACTGATCCCTTAGCTGAATTTTCATTGTGAATATCGGTGTCAAAGTTTTCTTTAGCTAATAGATGAGAAGAAGAAGCAAGGAAGGGCTGCGACAAGCGGCGTTGTGTAAGTAGAGGGGAAATGGCGGGTGCGGCAGGTTACGAGAGGAAAAAGATGATGGGTTTTCTTTTTCTTTTCTTTTCTTTCTTTTTTTATTTTTTATATATTTTCTTCCTTTTTTAATTTATTTTTGGGTCGTAACCCAAACCCTTCAGGCCTTCCTATCCATACCTAACCAAAAATCCTTAAATTAAATATAACGGGCTTCCTTTCGATAAAAAAACCCAACTTCTGACTATGAAATAAATAGGCCCACGAGTCGAGCCTTTAACCAAACAATGACTCTTATTCGACACAAACAATAATTCCGTACTTATTAAACATGCAATTTCAAAATATTAATAACATATAAAATTTTCAATCCTAGTTGGCACACAATTTCACACAATCAAATAAAAATTAATAAAGAAAAAATTTTGGGTATCACAGAGTGTACAGTGGTAACCATCTATAAATAGAGTGGGATACAGATTTACTTAATCCTCACAAATATGGGTAACTAGATAAGGAGAAATAACCAAAGATTAGGGAAAGAGAGATAAGTGTATATCTAGGTGGAGGAAGATTTAATGTATTTTTGTTTCTTACGTATCCAATGGCTAAACTCCTCCCATATTTATAATGCTCTAGAGGGGTACTTGGATCCCTTAATGCTTGTCAACTTTCAATGCATAGCAATTGGCRGACAAAGGTTGCCTTGGTGATTGAAAGAAAATGGGGCACCTGCTCCCAACAGATTGCATTCCACATTACTGGCTACCACATGTTACAATTTATGCAATGTCCACATATACCATTGGAGATGCTCTAATCTTTCACATGTTGGACACCATTTTAGCTTCTTGAGATTGTGCAATATGTTCTTTCTTTTCCTTCCTTTCACCTCATCACATTTTCTTCAATTTACCACGAAAGACTCTTACTCACTCTTCTTCTTGTCAAACACTCACCTCTCTTTTTCTTATGATTTTCTTTTTTCTTGGCCAAAATATTTCACCACTCTTCTGGCTATTGGAATTTCTGCTTTCTCCTTGCACTTATTGTTGATGGGTAATATTTCACTCATGGCATTATTATATCTTTATTTGTTGCTTGAGTATCAAGAAATAAACCATCTTGAAACGAGTTTCTACATATTTGTCTAGAAAACCTAACCCATTTCATCAATAATAATCTTTTCTGCTATATCCTCAACAGTCGTGCATGAATCGTTTTTCTAGATTATAGATCTTTCCTAGAAATAAGCTTCTGCACCCCTGTTTAACAAAATTTCGTGTTGAATTTTCCTTTTTTTGGATGAATACTAGATTAATCTATACATTGAACCATTATCTTATCAAGCATTGCTAAAGAAGTAACCAAACCATCTTTCCTTTATCTTCTAATTCAGCTCCTTGCTCAATTCATTGTAAATGCACTTGTTTCCAATCAACTTCAAGCTTCTTAGGCCTTTTCGCTTGATGTCCCCTCATAGTTTCTACACTTAAAGGCTTTAAACTACTAGTTTATTATTTAATTCAAAGAAGTAAAAAGAAGTAAGTGTTTGCCTTCTGATTAAACATTACTCTTAATCATGAAGCAAAGGCTGACCTTAATATACTGTATAACAGTCATTGGAATGACATCTCATCAAGTACCATCACTATAGGGTCATGAGTTAAGCTTACCAAACATATTTTTAGTCAATGGCAAAGATTTTCAATCAATCTCAGTTGTTGTATATGGTTCTAGGATATGGCTTTGTGGGTGTAGCTTAAACTTCTCAATTGTGGCTTCAGCTACCACTTTCATACAATTACTTCTATGAATTACTRTTGGAAAAACATGCAAAAGATTATTGAGCCATGCTAGCTCTCTATAATAATAATGATCCATATCTTTAACCAATTTAGCAAACCGCAAGTAACACAAAGCGAAGTKTTGTATCATATATAATTATATAGTAACACAAAGCCAAGGCTAGAAAATAGAATTATGTAGAGATAATCCTACTAACCTGACTTAGATTCTTGTCCTTTAAGAAAGTAGCTAATAAGGAAACTAAATAACTCTCCTGCCTTCTAAATAGAAATGGAAACACTCACAAACTCATTCTATTATCCGAATAATTTTCCTAGAAACCTTAAATCCGATTTCACTAGAATCTTAGGGGCTCAAGTAACACTTAAGCGATCATTTACTTTCCTATGATTATTGCACCCTTATTRCAAGATATAGACTAAGACGATTACTTATGATAAGACCATAGGGTATGATAATTGAGGAGCTTAATGTTTATCTCACAAATCGAGAATATTTGGGTGAGTCATTCCGCTTTATAAATTTCCTAAAATATGTAGTTTCATAAATCGTACTCTAGAAAAGTATTTTCAAGTCCTTTTGAATGTTTTCAACACGAATACCATTCAACTCTTTTTGAGAATTGTTGTGCATGTTATTTTTAAATGGCTTTACATATAATAGATTTTATATCAGCATGATTTATTACATGGATTATTACATTCAAGCACACATTTATTCAATTGACATGAAAACTTGGATTTGGATATCGAGTGGCTGTTTTTATAATTGGCATTTTATTAATCATGGGTTCCAAGATTTCATTGATTTACTTGTGTTTCAAACTTATTATGGGCATTGTGATGATTGAATACTCAATCGATGACTCCAAATATTTGGTCCTCGCTAGTTGGCTCATTTGTTATTGTTCACGGTGTGCTATTGAAAATTACATGCCTACCTGAAAAGATAAGATTGGTAATCTTGACCTCGTAAAGTAAATCTCTTTCAGTTAAAATTTCATTTTCTTCAGTCTATTCTATGCATGGAATACACCCATTACAACATTAGTTATCAATGCTAACTTTTATTTACTGGAATTATTTTAAAGGTATTTTATGATGCTATGTGATGGGAAATTAAAGAGGAATTTTTAATTTTTTATTAAAGAAAAAGTTTCCTATTTTTACTCCTTTTATAAGATATTATCAATAACCTAAACTTATGAATAACACTTATATTAGCATAATGTAATAGTTTGCAATTCATGACTAGCCTATGTTATGAGAGCTTTACATTCTTGATTCCCTCTCATATTCTTTACCCTCTTTTAATGATTTTTTTATTATTATTAATAAAATTGATACCATTCAAACCTTTTTCTCTTTGGGAATCTATTGCCATGTATGCGGCAGGCAAGAGTATATCAAATGGGTTATTTCCAAACCAACTATATGCTGAATTGCGGGAAAAATAATTATTTTATGCTAAATCACCTTATATTTCATTTTTCTAATTCTTTTTTATTTCTCTAAAACGCATGAGAAAGATGGCAGGATAGTATCTTTCATTGATATTGAGAGGGTTAGAGTTATGTGTTGGTTTCAGGCATGAACATGCGGTGTGTCTCTCTAATTCCATAAAGAATACTGTATTTTGTTGATAAAAATAGTCGTTATATAAATATCGCAAATTGAAATATTTTTTTTCATGCAGTAATTAAAAATTTCATTATATAAAAATAATTACTGATATTAAAAATAAAGCACAAGTTTAATAGAAAGTTTTTTTATATTAATTAAAAAGCATCACTATATTCTTGGTGTTTTTTAAGTCAAATGTCGTCTTATTGACTAATATATAAAATGAGGACTCTTTAAAATAAAAGTGTCATAAATTTGGAACATTTCTTTGCCTATATTAATTAAATTAGTGTTATGTTAAAATAATTATTGATATCATTTGATAGATTTTTTATATTAATTAAAAAGCGCCACCATATTCTTGATATTTTTTAAGATATGCATCGTCTTATTGAATAATATAAAAATTCGGGATGCTTCTAAATATAAGTGTTGTTTATTGGAGATTTGGCTTTCCTACATTAGCGTCACTACCCAAAAATCCAGTCAAAGAATCCTGCGTTGGAAGTGAGCACCTCATCTATGAAACAGCTACCATATATTACTTGAATTTCAATTATTATAGATTGAAATCTTTTAGTACTAATTATGTTTAAGAATTGAAGGAATATATATTAAGTTTCGGAATATCTATTCTGTTAGGACATCCATCCAACTAAAGATAATACGGACATAAGTAATCCTTTTCGATAGTGCTTAAGATAAAAGTGTTGTTAAATTTAGGAACGGTTATCTAAAATTGTCGTTATAGTTAGGACACTTAAGATAAAACTGTTGTTAAATTTAGAGATGCTTATCTAAAATAGTCATTATATTTGAGATGCTTAAGATAAAAATATCGTTAATTTGGAAATGCTTATAATGTGGCAGTGCCATTTTTAGCAACGCAAGTAGAAATGCTTTTAAAAGTGTCGGTAAATATTTTGGAGATGCTAAGTAACGTCCCAAAAATATATTAAGCGCATCTCTAATAATATGTTTTATTGTAGAAGAGTCTGAAAGCTTTTGGTGCATGAATAAACTGTGTGATAGAGTGCACTTCAATGAATTCCATATAAACAACTATACCTTGCATGCTCTGAGAACTTTTCGTATTTTATATATGTTGGATCATTGTATTGATTTTATTTTTATTTATAATTTTTTGGACAATATGAACCTCATTAAAACAAAATATACCTTATCGTTAAATGCTCAATTTTCATTTTGATTTCTCTGGAATAATGTATTAAAGAAGGGTTGGCAATTTGGAAAATCCAATCTTTCAAGGTTCTTGAGTGCGTTAAGTATTTTATGTATTGTGTTTGAAAACACATCTCCCTAGTTCCATAAAAAATATTCCGTTGATAAATGTAGTTTGCTGATTGTATTTAAATCTTAAACTTGACTACTACAGTGCTTCATTTATATTTAAAATTTTAAACTAATGATATTTTACTTGGCATAAATTTTAGTGATACTGTTTCAAGGAATGGTTCGTGCCAAGTTTATAAAAACTAATGATACATTGATTTTATATCTAGATTATAGGGTGTTTTGATATTCTAATTCAATAGAATTCTAAATGTAATTGAGATTTATTGAGTATAAAGTTTATTAGGTATCCATTCGTTTTTGTAGGAAATAATTTATAAAAACAAAGGTGGAAATGGAAATAAGACCCTACGAAACCTACATAGATGAATGAAGGACGTAAWTAGCTTTGAAATGCACTTGTTTTGACCTAATTTGAATGTTGTTTGTCCCCAAATTGTCAAAACCAACATCAATATATCAAAACAGCGCCGTCAGGAGAAAAACTTCAACTACCGTCAAACTAGAAAAAATTTGGCACTTGATTTTGGACCAAACCAAGGCATCATGTGGAGAATCTTAGAACAAGAAAATAAACACATATCTAGCCCCAGTTTAAACTCCAACAGGTCCCAGTTCGGTGAAGATAGCAAAAAGGCAGAATTAAATCAGCACTTGGCAGAGTACCTGAACCAGTGTCGATTTGACTTCAAAATGGCTGATTCTTGACCAGATTGGACTTGTTCCTGAACCATAACATGCTTCTTGAATTTAATCTGATAGCAATTTGTCAAAACAGGGGCCAGTTTGATGAATTTAAGATAGTTTTATGATTATGTCGCAATTTTGAATGAATTTTATGTGCTTTAGAAAAGTTGCGACACTTTTTTTATCGAATGAAGGATTATAGAATTGCTATAAAAAATCTCCTTGACTCTCAAAAACATAAATTTTCATAATTGAACCTTGGAGAACACATCGGAACACTTGGAGAAAGCTTTTTTTGGAAGGAAAAGAAAACTGACGGATTGAAGATTGATCAAGCTTATTATCTTTCATKATGTTTTCTATCTCAATCTTTAATTTGTATTTATTTTTATTTGAATCGTGATGAACCAAGTCTATCGTTCTAAGACCATGATGTGACCTTTTCGAATGCTATGTTATTGTATTGCACGTTGTTCATATTTGGTATATCTTTGTGTATTGAAACCTTATTATTGTTCTTAATGTTCGATTGTATGAATGGTCATGTTTCAATTGTCTCAAACATTGACTAATGGGATTAGAGATAACACTTTTGCAATTTGGTTAAATAACAAATACCATGAACTACATGTGAAATAGATATATATTCACATGGTTTATGCAATCTTTAAGAATCATATGTTTAATGCATTTTTCCATGTTATAAGCATAGAGATGTAGCTTAATTACTTAGAAAATTATATTATTTATATGTTGAGAAAGTATATTAGATATTCATGGTTTTGGTTGGTCAATACTTGATATACTAACGTGGAAATATTTGTTAGAATAGTTAAAGAATCGATGATCTCATGTGTCTTAGACCTTTTATCCATTGATTTTCCTACTAAATCGTGTTGTGTGATCATCTAGGGTTAATTAGATTTTTCTTAGTTAGATAAATTCCCACATCAATTAATAGATTGCCTAGATAAAGTTTAGGATTATAAGTGTATGGTAATTCTATGAGGGTTCGACATCATTTTATATCACGCGATACAACCTACAATTTACTTGTTAGGAAATTACGTATCAAGTTTTTGACGCTGTTGCTAAGGAATTAACATCTTGATATCATTTTTCATAGTTTTGACYTTAATTTAGCTATTTTATTTTATTTTATTTTTTCCATTTTCTTTAGTTTTGAGTTCTTTTAGTGCYTGTCCTGTTATCGTCCTCCTAAATTACTACCATATGATCCTGAAATCAATAAATATTATAGGAAAAACACCAAGGAGGAARAAGYGAGGAAGAAGAAAGAAGTTAGTGAGATGGAACAAGTTTCTCCTCGTAATCCACCTGCGGGTAATGGACAAAATAACAAGAGCAACAACAATGGAGACAAGTAATAATTACATAATTGTTCCAGCAAGACACAACATCCCATATTTGAGGCCACTACAAGATATGCTATTCTATCACTTAATGAAACAATCTAGTATTCAAAGACTAACAATAGAGGCTACAAATACTTTTGAAATCAAGCTCGGCACTGTACAGATGATTTGAATTCTATGTAGTTTTGTGGATTGGAAAATGAAAACCCCAATACTCAGATCCAAACTTCTTGGAGATTTTAGATATTTTGACGTACAATGGAATTAGTATCAATGCTATCAAACTAAGGCTCCTTCTTTTCTATTCAAGGGAYAGAGCCAAAGGCTAGTTGAATCAGTTGGCTACAAAATTTCTTAGCAAATACTTTCCTCCGATGAGGACTTTGAGGTTGTGAAGTCAAATTGCTACTGCACAATTTGATAGAGAGTGACTTTATGAGGCTTGGAAGAGATTCAAGGATTTAATWCACAAATTTCCATATCATCGCCTACTAGAATGGATAGTAGTTTCCACCATTTACAATGGTGTGGCCCTACCATTCCAACTATGTTAGATGCAGCCATAGGAGGAAGCTTGGCTTCTAAGGATAAAAATGAGCCATATGAGACTATTAATAGCATGGCCACCAATAATTATTAGTGATCAATGAGATATCAACTAAAGAGGGTCGTAGAGGCATGGGAATTAGATGCTATTTCTCAATTATCTACCCAGATGGTGGCCCTAACTAAGGAGGTAGCTAGCTTGAATTCTCATAGGGTCTTATGCACTAGCTGTGGTGGAAGTCATGCCCATTCTGAGTAGCCAGCCTTTGGGAAAATTGATTAATCCTTGAAGCAAGCTCATTATGTCGACAACAATAGATCCAACTTCAATACTTCTGAAATACTTTCAATCCCAGTTTGAGAAATCATCCAAACTTTTCATGGAGAAATAGTCAAGAAGGGGAAACAAATTCATTTAGGATATCAAAACCAACCTCCCATTTGAGAAAGGCCATCTAAATTGGAAGATCTTAGGACTAACTTCATAGAAAGCATCGAGCAAAGATTTCAAAGTTAAGAGACTTGAATACATAATCAAGAGGCTTCTATTAGAAATTTAGATATACAAGTGGAGTAAATTGCAAATCTTTTATCCAATCTCCTTAAGGTATCTTACCAAGTACAACTAAGACGAATACTAGAGAGAAAGTGCAATTAATCAACTTGAGGAGTGGAAAGGAGGTCCACAAAGTGCCAGGAAAGGAGAAAATTGAAAAGGAAGTTGATAGCAAAAACGTTTCTATGGTGATGATGAGCTAATATCCAAAGAGATGGACTCTAAATTTCATTCCTCTGGTAAAACATATGTTACTTCCATTCCCTATCCCCAAAGAATTAAACAACACAATTTGGATAAGMCATTTTCTATACTTTTAATGTGTTTAAAAAGTTCCTTATTAACATTCCTTTTGCAAATGCACTGAAGCAAATATCTAGCTATGCGAAAYTTTTTAAGGACATCTTATCACACAAAAAGAAGTTGGAGGAACATGAGATGGTCATGCTTATTGAGGAGTGCACAACAATTTTACAACAAATACTTCCTAAAAGCATAAGGATCCATGGAGTTTTACTATTCCTTGCAATATTGATCATATATTATATGCTAAAGCTTTATGTGATTTAGGAGCTAATATAAATTTGATGCCCTTATTTATCTTTAAAAAGTTAGGCATTGGAAAAGTCAAACCAACAATAATTTCATTGTAACTTGCTAATAGGTCTATGAGTTATCCTAGAACAACAATTGATGATGTCTTGGTAAAAATGGATAAATTCATATTTCCTACTGATTTTGTTGTTTTGGACACAGATGATGATAGAGAAGTACCTTTGATTTTAGGTAAACCATTTTGGGCAACAGATAGAACTTTAATTGATGTGCAATAAGGTAATGTGATTTTAAGGGTAAACAATGAACAAGTAACTTTTCATGCTTTTAAAACTATGAAATATTCTAATACAATTGATTATTGTCCATTTACTGATACTATTGACACATCATGGAAAGGTACTTGTTAGGAAAAATTGTATAAAATATCCTTTGGAAGATTGTTTGCGTATTGCATATTCCATGTAAGCTAAACAAGAACAAGCCCCAAAAAATATGGAGGAAGAAGGTACCTATGGTTACACATCAACTAAAGAAACTTCCTTGACCAGTTTATTAGATGTTCAACTACAGGTAATAAAGAAGCACTTCTTGTGGGAGGCAACCCCACAAAAATTAGGGAAGTATTGTCCTCTTTTCCTCTTTATGTTCCATCTATTCTTACAATGAGGACAATGTTGAGATTAAGTGTGGGGGAGTTTGTGTTTTTATTTTCTTTGTAGGTTGTGTCTATTTAGTTTTTTTAGTATTATCATGGTCTTAGTATTCATCTATCTTATCCATAAAGCGCCTAATTGATTTAGATGTTTGATATATAAGAAGTATGAATCATATTAGAGTGTTTTAAAGTAATATGCTATTGACTACACTAACATTTTTCCCAAAAAACCCTCCACTCTCTTCCTGAAAAGATCCTCCACTCCTCTAAATCATAAACAAACTGATATTAATTATATGAGATAACATTTTAATTTTTGTATTCATCCTAACATTTTAAACTAGAAAAATGTCTTTCTTTCTCCAAAAGTTCATCTATGTATATATATGTATATATATTTCCCATTATCTAGCATAACTATGATATTTAATTTAATATAAATTAAATAGTTAGATTTATTTACTTAATGGAAATAAACCTACGTTTAATTCATCATATCTTAATGATATTTCAAATAGTAATTTAATTGTTGAGTCTAAGGCTCCATTGGTATTCAAATTATTATATCCACTCACGAGGCTAATTCAGACAATTTGATATAAATATGAATTTCTTTTGCATTACATTCAATTGCGTTACAAACAAGACAAGTGAATATCTAAAGGTAATTGCTTGGATTTTGATTCTGATGAATCATACTCTTACTACAACGTTACTTTCCCATTAATCAGATGAGGCCTAAGTGTATATAATTATGTATTCTGCATATATTTGGATTAATTTTGAAATTCATGTACTATTTTTTCTTAATGAAATTCATACAACACATTCACAATAAAAGTAAATAAAAGATATTAAAAATTGAATCAGATGCATATTATTGCCAAAAATTTAAATGACCATGGTACAAGTTTAGCAATGCTAGAAAGTGTATTAGGTTGTATCGAGTAATATACATTAATATATCGATCCTATAGAGAATTAAATCTTACCTACCATAGACATATAGTTCTATACTTTAAAACAAATTAGGATGATAATTAAATCCTAATCATCATCCCTTAGAATTGAACATCAGATTCAGCAATATCTRGGATTTTTGCATTCACAATAAAAATAAATATTCCATCCATTTCATAATATTTGTCATTTTAAAAAGGATATTTTTTTAAAGCATAAGTTATTCTACAATATTTAAAAAAAATCCAGATTTATCTCTATTGTATATTTTAAAAATTGACTTATTTGACTCTTTTTTGTATTTTTCCAAGAGACTTTAAATGAGATTGAGAGTTTATACAAAGATAAGGGAGAGAGAGAGAGAGAGAGAGAGAGAGAGAGAGAGAGAGAAATAGAAAAAAATGATAAATAATTGACCTTGAATACAGAGAAATGAAAGAAGATCGAGGAAGGGTATGTTAACAACTTTAGGTAAAACTAATCATTGTACTCCGTGATATTTGTATATATGCACATATCTAAAATGACTTATACCTTTGAAGTCACAATCGCTATTTTCTTTGCTTGAGAATTGAACATCGGATTAGCAATATTTGGGATTTTTTGCATTCATAATATAAATTAAATAAAAAGCAAAAGAAAATTGCATCAGATGAATATTATTGCCAAAAGCTTAAAAAACCACTTCGAATTAGTTTCAAAAGTCAGGTCCCTCTCTCTCTCTCTCTATATATATACACACACACTACATAAGGAAATAATCTTTACATGCTTAAATTAGAACAATTGGATAGCACTGAGCTATAGGCCCAACTCCAAGCTTGATTCTCCTCTAATAGACATACTCCCACATGAAGGGTGGAGCTAGGGAGTGAAGACCACAATTAACCGTAACATTTTCCCAAAATCTTACATAAGGTTAATATTTTTTAAAATTTATATAGGAATTTTTTCTAAAAAGTATCATTTTGTCCCCCCAATATCTCGATCACCTATTCTCAACCCCTCATGATGTAGTTTCTAACTCTGTCCTTGTCCCACATACTCCCATCCCCTCCCCCACCCCACCCCTTCCTTTCCAAAATAAAAATAAAAAATAAATCATTTCTCATGGATGACCAAATCTTTTGTCGTTTGCATTTTTCCATGTGTGTATATCTTTTATTCATACATGAATGCACAATTATAAAACACGAAGGAGAGAGAGAGAGTACCGATGGAGCTTGSAACAACARCAAATATAAGAAAAGAAGTGAACAAAATTTTTTGTAGCTGCCATGTTTACTATAAAAATTGGAAATGGCTAAAATTGAAGAGAAAAGATGAATGCAAGAGATGAATTTAGAAGCAAAAAGTCCGAACTTCTTCTGTATTTGAAAATTAACTATATATGAGATTATCTTGATATTTAAAGGCTTTAGAAAATCCATATTAATAGACATTTTTCGTTAAAGAGATAAAACGAAATCTTAGCAATTAGAGCATCCATAATGCCAAGTTGTTAATCTTATCAAGAGTTTGTCATGTCATCAAGGTAGGCATTTTCTCCCGAAATAATCTTTTGAGTAATATAAAAATAATTAATGCTAATAGAGTCAAACCCACTATCTGAGCTAATAATTTAAGGTAACTTTTGAGTTTAAAAATTTTATTTTATATTATTTTATTTAAAATAATTAAATGTCTGTAAACATGCAAATTTTGAGTTTAATTAAAAGATAAGGAAAATAGTGGCAAATGTATAATTTATTGATTGTTGAAGGAGTGAGTTATAATCTCTTAGAGTTCCAAATAARAAAACTATGTCTTTCGATTATTCTCTTGAATATGTCTGCCTCAAAGGTCGAATCTTTATCTACACCAATGAGAAAAATACATTCTTCAACATATATTTGAAGAAGGGAAGCTTGAGTCTTCTTTGATGATATGTTTGTCTCAAAAGTCGAATCTTTATCTGTACCACTGAGAAAAAATACCTTCTTCCATATATATATGAAGAATGGAAGGTTGAATCTTCTTTGATAAACGATCCAACAATCCACCGCAGAAGTTGAAGYTTTGAGTATATTTGTTGAAAGGAGTTCTTGATCTTCAATTCTTCAAAGTATTTCTGACGCCTTTTTGCTAGAGGGGTTCTTAATCTTTAGTTCTGTAAAGTATCTCTAACGTCTTCTTAAGAGATTCATTCTATCGAGAGCTTTTTGTCTACATCTGGAGCTTTAGTATATATTGGAGCTTCAGTCTCTCTCTTTATCTCTTGAAGGGGTGCCTTTTATAGGTAAAGAGTTCCTATGGGAGTCACTATATAAGCTCCCACGCAATCTCCTATAAGAATTGGAACTTTTTAAAACCATTAGTATGTGTTCCATGCCAAAAAGTCTGAACAATTCTTCCAATGCCAATACATACAATCTAAACTATCAAGCGTACATGGAAATCCTCGAGCCTGACCTTCTGTTAATAGGCTTGCAATATCATAAGTATTTAGTTTTCGTCAATACCTTTCTTCAAACAATCCTATTATCATATCACAAATCACTTTAATCTTTCTATTGTAGTGCTCTAACCAATTTCAACATATTCATCAAGAAAATCAAC
This sequence comes from Rhazya stricta, assembly GCA_001752375.1. Taxonomy (NCBI): domain Eukaryota; kingdom Viridiplantae; phylum Streptophyta; class Magnoliopsida; order Gentianales; family Apocynaceae; genus Rhazya; species Rhazya stricta. The sequence continues at coordinate 32,752 of MEJB01000553.1, forward strand.
TGCACAACCATATGTAAGCATGTGTATTGCTGCTATAACTTTCTGAAAGGACTCAACATGACATTACCAACTGCATCAACTTTTTGTCTAAAGTAATCATCATGGCCCTCAACTACTTGTAAAGTTCGTTTGACTMGTCCAATATCCATTTGAAATTGACATCGAAAAAGCTCCAGTGTATTTTTTGAGTTCTTACATTGGAAATAGTCATTAAGAATTAAATTATTATTATCTTTGCTATCACGACGAATATAGCGCCTACTAGTTGCTAAGCCTCCATGTGGACCCTTTTTGTTGATTAACAATGTAGAAATTATAATCGAAACATGAATTGTACTCGTTTGCAACCCATAACAATTTCTTTCCTYAGAAAAAATATCTTCTCTTTGTGGCTTATTTAATAATATTTTCATAAGTAAAAGTGACATATTGCTCGATGATTCAATGTTGGAGTCTGATTCATAGTGTGGTGATGGCATTTGCTGTGACATGAACCGGTTGAGCAAAATTTATATGTTAAAAAAATTTATGGGGCAAATATGTTAGGAAATTATGTTTTTGAACAGATTGGTTTCCTATCAAATTATACTATTTTATGCACTTCAAATTATGATTTATTGTGGTCCTTCCAACAAACAACTTGTATTATAGCCCATATAGGTCAAAGGGTGGGGAGAAAGTATCTGAACTCCCTGAAAATATCTTCCTATGATGAATGACATATTCTGTGTCTTTTTTTACTGAATGGTCTCTAGACAAAACTATGTAACTTCAAGTCATCGCAAATAAAGTCCTGCAAAGGCATGATAGTGAGACCTTCCAATTAAGTCAACAATATATTTAATTAACAGGTTTAGTTTGCCTATATTTTGTCCCTGACARCATAGTATTTTTGTATATCTGAAGATCAGACTCCATATCAATTTTGCAGGCTTTTTGTATTTTATGTAGATGAAATTTAAACTATGATACATGATTACCTTGAACAATGCTAGATTGAATCTATGATTTGCTAACTCAAATTGGATAAGTTCTTATTATAGATCAGTTTTATACTAGTATAAATTTTTTAACAAGCTAGCACATTTCCCAAATCAATGTTCTCATACTAGCATCAGTTTTGTTGAGCATCTGAATATTAAACTTTTAGTGGAAATTAGAAGTACAACAATATGTTGAATACAACAACAACAACACCCATACAAATATAGAAACAAYGACTGAATGAATAAAGTTTGGACCCTTTTATTGGTTGCCGTAAATTTTCACCTTTCTATTTCTTGCCATTTTTGTTGTGCTTCTTTTCTACTTCTCTTCTTCCTTTTGTGAAATCCAAAGAATTTTTTTTTGTGGGGTTATGTAAATTTTCACCTTGCTTCTTTCTTAAGATCTTTGTCGTTGGAAGAAAAAGATAAAACTTTGTTCTTGAGAGCCCTAATGATGGAGGAATGACGATTAAAGAATCCCAGATTTGACAAAATGATTTAGGGACATTAATTTTTTTTTTCCTTTGAAGCTTTCATGGAAGAGATGGTGTTTAATGTTGGATTTAAAATTTGGAAAGTTATCTTCATTTTATTTTATTTAAGCAAAATAATTGCCACATAGACAAAATCATAGGATGTTATCATAATGCATTGGAGATGAGTATTTAACCACCTTCTTCTAATTAGACATTCATATGATATGGATTGTGTAGAATTAGAGGGCACAATAGCGTGATATGGGGACAAACATCATTATAAGTTGTCCAAGTTTCCAAGAAATAGTTCGTTGTGAAATTCAAATGACACCCAAATTTTAAGGTGGGAAAACCCTCAGTAAATAAAGGAAAAAAAACCACTGGTGAAGAAGCCCCAAAAATCCACTATATGCAAGATAGAGTGTACAATTGTAACCCTCTATAAATAGAGTAGGATACAGATTTATTTAACGCTCACAAAATGGGTAACTAGATAATGAGAAATAACCAAAGATAAGAAAAGAAGATAAAGTGTAATCTAAGAGGAGGAAGATTTAATGTGTTTTTGTTTTTTATGCATCTAATAGCTGAACTCCTTCCATATCTATAATGCTTCAGAGGGATACCTAGATCCCACAATTGTTAACTTTCAGTTCATAGCAATTGGTGGACAAAGTATTGTTGCCTTGGTGGTTGAAAGAAAATGGGGTACCTACTCCTAAGAAATCTCCACCTTGAACCATTTTCATCGGAAGTCTCTTCGCCATGGAAGTCTCGAAGGGAGATCAGGTGCTAATGATGCCTACTAAGTCCAAGCAATGCTTTAACTTAGCAATTGAAAGTGGCATGGTCAACATATCTGCAAGACTTTCGGCTATGTGAATCTTCAAAAYAATGACTTTCCCTTCTTCAACTGTATCTCGGATAAAATGGTGCTTAATGTTAATATGCTTGGTCTTCGTGTGAGACTTGTTGCTCCTTGTCAAATGTACAACACTCTGATTATCACAGAACACAACAAGAACATCTTGTTGTATGCCAAAGTCATTTACTAGACCCTAGAAATATTTGGCTTCTTTCACACCTTCAGTTGCTGAAATGTATTCCGCTTCAGTGGTAGCTAGAGACTCAATAGCCTGAAGTGATGAGTACTAACTAGAACCACATAGTGAGAAAACGTAGGCTGAAAGTGATCTTCTAGATCATAAAGACCACCATAATCAGCATCAACATAGCCAACTATACCTCTAGGATTCGCTCTTTCACCAAGTCAAGACCAAAGTCGCATGAATATTGATGAACCTTCAAAATATCGAAGGATCCATTCAGATCTCCAGGCCTCCTGCTTGATTGCATGCATCTGCAGAAAAACTAGATGAGCATGCAAAATCGACCGCGTTACATGCATAAGCATACATTAAGCGCACGGCACTAGAGTAAGGAAGATGTAGCCATGCGCCTCCTTGTCTTTAGTCTCGTGACATTGCAGATGAAAAAATGAAAATGTAGCAAATGGAGTTGCGATAGGTTTACAATCTGCGATGTTGAACCTATCAAGCAGTTTCAGGATGTACTTCTTCTGTGATAACAGAAGCTTTCCTTTTTAGCAAACCTTGCTAACCTTCATTCCTAGAATTTTCTTGGCTAGGCCAAGATTCTTCATATCAAATTCACTGTTAAGCTGAGCTTTAGCGTGTTGACAATAGATGTATCTTTGGCAGCAACCAACATATCATCAACATAATGCTACAAAGTAGACAAAAAACCCGTCTGGCGACTTATGAAAATAAACATAGTTATCATAACTACTTCTGGTGTAGTGGTGTTTGATCATGAAGGAATCAAATCTCTTATACTACTGTCTGGGTGACTGCTTAAGACCATACAAAGACTTCTTCAATCAAAAAATGTATTTCTCCTTTCCTTGAACTACAGATCCCTTGGGTTGATGGATATAGATCTCTTCTTCAAGATCGCCACGAAGAAAAGTAGCATTCACATCCAATTGCTATGACTCCAAATCATGCAAAGTAATGAGAGCAAGAAATACACATATTGAGTTATGACAAACAGCAGGAGAGAATACCTCGTTRAAATCAATACCTTCTCTCTGATCAAAACCTCTGACAACATATCTTGCTTTGTGACTTGCATTGTTAACGCCAAGATGCCTTTCTTCCTCTTGTAGATCCACTTGTAGCTAATAGCTTGCTTATTCTCAGGAAGCTTCATCAAATCCCAAGTCTCATTCTTATGAAGACTGTGAACTTCTTCTTGCATTGCAACAATCCACTTTGTCGAAATAGTACTAGTTATTGCCTCAGAGTAACTCTTAGGCTCACCATCATGGTCAATCTCTTGTGTAGGAACCAAAGCATAATAAAAAAAACCACTCTCTTCAATAGGTCTCATCGGCTTTTTGATCGGTCTTCTTTTCGAAAGATCTTGGGGAATAGGATCAAGTTGTATTCCACAAACCAYGCATGGGCGGTGCGTTATGGTTGACTTGTAGGCTCAGTGGTACTCGTTTGAACATCTGTGAGTTTAACAGTGGAAGGGGTGATATTTTCCTCTAGTGAAGCGACCTTCATTCCAAAATCCACATTCTCCTTGGTACCATCTTGATCACTTATACCAGTCGGAGAAATAACAAAATCTTTTCCAGAAGATAACATTACACTTTCATTGAAGATTAAATTTCTGATGTGAAAGTTTTTCCTGTTTCAGGATTATACAGACAAAATCCTTTAACTCTTGAACCATAACCTTAAGAAAATGCACATTTTAGAACGTGGTTCTAATTTTCCTTCATTTACATGAGCATAAGTAGGACAACCAAATATTCTAAGATTAGAATAATCAACATGGTTACATGACCAAACTGCTTCTAGAATTTTTCCTATCAAGTGCTCTATTTAGGGAACAGTTGATCAAATAGCATGTTGTAGTTGCAGTTTCGACCCAGAATTCCTTCCCTAAACCATAACAAGAGAGCATGCAGTGAACTCTCTCCAATATAGTACTGTTCATCCTTTCTGCAGCACCATTTTGTTGTGGTGTACTAGGAATGGTGTGGTGCCAAACAATACTTTCTTGCTTGCAGAACTGGTTGAAATCATTCAAATAAAACTCAAGATCATTATCAGTTCTTAGATGTTTCACCTTCTTGCCCATCTAATTCTCGATCAAAACTTTCAACTCCTTGAAAGTGGAAAACACATCGCTCTTTTACTTCAAGAAATACACCCAGAGTTTGCGTGAATAATCATTGATAATGGTCAACATATAACAACGTCCTCCTTTCGAAGGGACTCTAGAAGGAACCTAGAGATCAGAATAAATGTAATCTGACACACCTTTGGTTATATGGACAACCTTAGGGAAACTGACCTTCTTCTGCTTACTAAACACACAATGCTTGCAAAAGTCGATCTTACCAATAGAATGTTTTGTCAAGAAGACCATTGTTGCTGAGAACTTTAATGCATCTAACGCTCATATGACCCAACCTCATATGCCCTAGCTTGGTTGTATCTTTGGCAAACGAAAGCGGTAGCTTCAGAACCTGTTATAGTTGCACCCTGCATATATATAAAYTACCAGATTTGTTTGCCTTCATCAGTGCAAGAAAACCTTTGAACACCTTTAGAACTCCACCTTTAGTAGAGTATTTGCACCCCTTTGATTCAAGGGTGTCCAAAGAAATGAGATTTCTCCTCAGATCAGGAACATGTCTTACACATGTCAAATATCTAATAACACCATCATATGTCCTAATTTTAACTGTACCCTTACCGACAACTTTGCATTGTGCATCGTTGCCCATCAAGCATTGTGTTTGATGAATGATCGTGTCTCAATTGTATCAAACATTGACTAATGCAATTAGAGATAACACTTTTGCAATTAGGTTAAATAACAAGTGCCATGAACTACATGTAAAATAGAGATATATTCACATAGTTTATGCAATCTTTAAGAATCATACGTTTAATGCATTTYTCTACGTTAAATTAAGCATAGAGATGTAGCTTAATTACTTAGAAAATTATGTTATTTATATGTTGAGAAAGTGTATTGGATATTCATGGTTTTGGTTGGTCAATACTTGATATACTAACTTGGAAATATTTGTTAGAATAGTTAAAGAATAGGTGATCTCATGTGTCTTAGACCTTTTATCCATTGATTTTCCTTCCAAATAGTGTTGTGTGATCATCTAGGGTTAATTAGATTTTTCTTAGTTAGATAAATTCCCACATCAATTAATTGATTGCCTAGATAATGTTTGGATTATAAGTGTATGGYAATTCYATGAGGGTTCAACATCATTTTATATTACACGATACAACCTACAATTTACTTTCCAGGAAATTACGTACCAAGTTTTTGGCGCTGTTGCTAAGGAATTAACATCTTGATATCATTTTTCATAGTTTTGACTTTAATTTAGCTATTTTATTTTGTTTTATTTTTTTCCTTTTTCTTTAGTTTTGAGTTCTTTTAGTGTATGCCACATTATCGTCCTACTAAATTAAAACCATATGATCCTGAAATCAATAAATATTATAGGAAAAACACCAAGGAGCCAAAAGCAAGGAAGAAGAAAGAAGTTAGTGAGATGGAACAAGTTTCTCCTCGTAATCCACTTGCGGGTAATGACAAAATAACAAGAGCAACAACAATGGAGATAGGTAATAATTACATAATTGTTCCAGCAAGACACAACATCCCATCTTTGAGGCCACTACAAKATATGCTATTCTATCACTTAATGGAGCAATCTAGTATTCAGAGACTAACAGTGGAGCCTACTAACACTTTTGAAATCAAGCTCGCCACTATACAGATGATTCGAATTCTGTGCAGTTTTGTGGATTGGATAATGAGAACCTCAATACTCAGATCCAAAACTTCTTGGAGATTTTAGATACTTTGAAGTACAATGGAATTAGTGTCAACGCTATCAAACTAAGGCTCCTTCTTTCCTATTCAAGGGACAGAGCCAAAGATTGGTTGAGTCATTCACTACAAAGGAGCAATACCTCATGAAATCARTTGGCTACAAAAGTTCTTAGCAAATACTTTCCTCTGACGAGGACTTTGAGGCTGCGGAGTGAAATTGCTACCTTTGCACAATTTGATAGAGAGTAACTTGATGAGGCTTGGAAGAGATCCAAGGATTTAATTTGCTAATTTCCATATCATGGCCTACTAGAATGGATAGTAGTTTCCACTATTTACATTGGTGTGACCCTACTACTCCAACTATGTTAGATGCAGCSATTGGAGGAAGCTTGACTTCTAAGGAYCAAAATGAGCCATATGAGATTATTAATAGCATGGGCACCAACAATTATTAGTCATCAATRAAATATCAACTAAAGAGGGTCGTAAGGGCATTGGAATTAGATGCTATTTCTCAATTATCTACCCAGATGGCGGCCCTAACTAAGGAGGTAGCTACCTTGAATTCTCAGAAGATTAAACTGATCCGATATTCTTGGATTTAGAATAGCCACAAACAATTCTTTAGTTCTAATGCCAAGCTTGGATTSTGTATCTATCTTTAACCTTCTATACATATACTTCCTCTCCCAAGTTAAATGTTCACGTTTTCACAAGTCACTATCCCACGCACCAAGAAATAATCAAAGCTGATTATTAGCAAGAAAAATGAGTCTTTACCCAAGAATTTAAATTAAAAAAAACACACAAAAGATTACTAGAAAAATATTTCTAATATTCTTCTTCACTATTGGGATTTTTATTTTATATATTGAGGAATCCTTCTTGTTTTCCTAATATTCATCTTCATAACTCTCCCAAGTTAATAGTATATTAATTAACATTTTCATACTTATCTCCACCATATTATATGCTATTTTTTATTCCAAATATTAGATTAATTTCTTATATGATCTTCATGACCACATATAGTAAATATATTCATGTATCTATTTTCCATATTAGTAAAGGTTAAAGGGAAAAGGACTTTAAGTACAATGACCAAAGTCACGTACTTAATAATATTAAAGGGTTCATATATTTATATCATAAGGTTCAATGGCCAAAGTTTTGAAACATTTGATCATGAACTCAAAAGTTTCTCAATACATTAAGGGCTCGTTGATTGTCAAGGATTCTGCACTTGGAAAGTAGGATGATTTCCCATTATTAAAGTACGGTTTTTGGAGAATTACTTTTGTATTTAGAAAGGAATCAGATTCCTCAAATCTAGGAAACTAATTGCAAAATCCTGGGAAAAAGAATACCTGTAGGGAGGTAATATTCTAATTACTTTTCTCAAAATTTTAAAACAAAATACATGTAATTAAGTTTCAAAGACTTTAATACTTCTTTTTTTCTCCGCTCATTCCTGTCGTTCTTTGCCTCAATGACTACACTAACATTTTTCCCCAAAAACCCTCCACGCTCTTCCTAAAAAGATCCCCCACTCCTGTAAATCATAAACAAACTGATATTAATTATATGAGATAACATTTTAATTTTTATATTCATCCTAACATTTTGAACTTAAAAAAAAAAGGTCTTTCTTTCTCCGAAAGTTCATCTATGTATATATATATATTTCCCATTATCTAGCATAACTATGATATTTAATTTAATAGTTAGATTTATTTGCTTAATGGAAATAAACCTACGTTTAATTCATCATATCTTAATGATATTTCAAATAGTAATTTAAATGTTGAGTCTAAGGCTCCATTGATATTCAAATTATTATATCCACTTACGAGACTAATTCAGACAATTTGATATAAATATAAATTTCTTTTGCATTACATTTAATTGCCTTCCAAACAAGATAAGTGAATATCTAAAGCTAATTGCTTGGATTTTGATTATGATGAATCACAATCTTACTACAACTTTACTTTCCCATTAATCAGATGACACCTAAGTGTATATAATTACGTGTTTTGTATATGTATTTGGATTCATTTGAAATTCATGTACTATTTTTCTTAATGAAATTTATACAATCCATTCACAATATAAGTAAATAAAAGATAGTAAAAATTGAATCAGATGAATATTATTGCCAAAAATTTAAAAGACCACGATACAAGTTTAGCAATACTAGAAAGTGTATTAGGTTGTATCGAATAATATAGATTAATATATCAATCCTACAGAGAATTAAATCTTAACTACCACTAACTTATAGTTCTATACTCTAAAACGAATTAGGATGATAATTAAATCCTAATTATCATCCCTTGGAATTGAACATCAGATTCAACAATATCTGAGATTTTTACATTCACAATAGAAATAAATATTCCATCTATTTCATAATATTTATCATTTTAAAAAGGATATTTTTTAAATTATGAGTTATTCTACAATATTAAAAAAAAAAATTCCAGCTTTATCTCTATGATATATTTTAAAAATTGACTTATTTGACTCTTTTTTATATTTTTCTAAGAGATTTTAAATGAGATTGAGAGTTTATACAAAGATAAGAGAGAGAGAGAGAGAGAGAGAGAGAGAGAAAAAAATGATAAATAATTGACCTTGAATACACAGAAACTAAAGAAGATATAGGAACAGTATATTAACAACTTTAGGTAAAAATAATCATTGTACTCCGTAATATTTGTATATATGCACATGTCTAAAATGACTTATACCTTTGAAGTCACAATCGCTACCTTCTTTGCTTGAGAATTGAACTTTGGATTAGCAATATTTGGGATTTTTTGCATTCACAATATAAATTAAATAAAAAGCAAAAGAAAATTGCATCCGGTGAATATTATTGCCAAAAGCTTAAGAAACCACCCTAAATTAGTTTCAAAAGTCAGATTCCCCCCCCTCTCTCTCTCTATATATATATATACTACATAAGGAAATAATCTTTACACACTTAAATTAGAATGATTGGATGGCCCTTAGCTATAGGCCCAACTCCGAGCTCAATTCTCCTCTTATAGACATACTCCCACATCAAGGGCGGAGCTAGGGAGTGGAAATCACAGTCGACCGTAACATTTTCTCAAAATCTTACGTAAGGTTAATATTTTTTAAAATTTATATAGAATTTTTTTCTAAAAAGTATCATTTTGTCCCTTCTAATAACTCAATCACCTATTCTCAACCCCTTAAGATGAAGTTTCTAGCTCTGTCTTGTCCCACGTACTCCTATCCCCTCCCCATCGCACCCCCTCCTTTCCAAAATAAATATAAAAAATAAAGAATTTCTCATGGATGACCAAATCTTCTGTTGTTTGCATTTTTCCATGTGCGTATATCTTTTATTCATGCATGAATTCACAATTGTAAAACACAAAGGAGAAAGAGAGAGTACCAATGGAGCTTGCAGCAACAACAAGAATAAGAAAAGAAGTGAACAAAATTTTTGCAGCTGCCATGTTTACTATAAAAATTGGAAATGGATAAAATTGAAGAGAAAAGATCAATGCAAGAGATGAATTCAGAAACAAAAAGTCYGAACTTCTTCTGTATTTCAAAATTAACTATATATGAGATTATCTTGATATTTAAAGGCTTCAGAATATCCACAAAAATGAACATTTTGGTTAAAGAGATAAAATGAAATCTTAGCAGTGAGAGCATCTATAATGCCAAGTTGTTAATCTTATCAAGAGTTCTTCATGTCATCAAGATAGGCATTTTCTCCTGAAATAATCTTTTGAGTGATATAAAAATAATTAATGTTAGTAGAGTCAAGCCCACTATCTGAGTTAATAATTTGAGGTAACTTTTGAGTTTAAAAAATTATTTTATATTATTCTATTTAAAATAATTAAATATCTGCAAACATGCAAATTTTGAGTTTAATTAAAAGGTAAGAAAAATAGTGGCCAATGTATAATTTATTGATTGTTGAATGAGTGAGTTACAATATCTGAGAGAAAAAACTATGTCTTCCGAGTGAGTTACAATCTCTGAGAGAAAAAATTGCCTCAAAGGTAGAATCTTTACCAATACCAGTGAGAAAAATACCTTCTTCAACGTATATATGAAGAAGAGAAGCTTGAGTCTTCCTTGATGATATGTTTGCCTCAAAAATCGAATATTTATCTGTACCAATGAGAAAATACCATCTTTCATATATATATGAAGAAGGAAGCTTCAATTTTTTTGATGAACAATCCAACGATCCAACGCAGAAGTTGAAGCTTTGAGTATATTTACTGGAGGGAGTTCTTGATCTTCAATTCTTCAAARTATCTCTGATGCCTTCTTGCTAGAGGGAGTTCTTAATCTTTAGTTCTCTAAAGTATTTCTAACGTCTTCTTAAGAGTTTCATTCTATCGAGAGCTTTTTATCTGCCTCAGAAGTTTCAGCATATATTGGAGCTTTACTCTCTCTCTTTATCTCTTGAAAGGGTGCCTTTTATAGGCAAAGAGTTCCTATGAAAGTCAATATATAAGCTCCCACGCGATCTCCTAAAGAGTTGAAACTTTTCAAAACCATTAGTATGTGTTCTTTGCCAAGCAGTCTACACAATTGTTCCAATGCCAATACATACAATCTAAACTACCAAGCGTACCTGGAAATCCTCTAGTCTGACCTTCTATTAATACGTTTGCAGTATCATTTGTATCTAGTTTTTGTTAATACCTTTCTTCAAACAATCCTATTATCATATCACAAATCACTTTAATCTTTCTATTGCAGTGCTCTCACCAATTTGAACATATTCATCAAGAAAATCAGCTGAACAAACATATGCAGGCATGTGTATTGCTGTTATAACTTTCTAAAAGGATTCAACATGACATTACCAACCGCATCAACTTTTTGTCTAAAGTAATCATCATGTTAACTCTCAACTACTTGTAAAATTCCTTTGACTAGCCCAATATCTATTCGAAATTGACATCGAAAAAGCTCCGGTGTATTTTTTCAGTTCTCACATTTGAAATAGTCATTAAGAATTAAATTATTATGATCTTTCATGATGAATAGAGCGTCTATCAGTAGCTGAGCCTCCATGTGGACCATTTTTGTTGATTAACAATGTAGAGATTATCATCATTGTACCCGTTTACAACCCATAACAATTTCTTTCCTCAGAAAAAATATCATCTCTTCGTGGCTCATCTAGTAATCTTTTCATAAGTAAAAGTGACACATTGCTCGATGATTCAATGTTGGAGCCTGAATCATAGTGTGGCGATGACATTTGCTGTGACATGAACCCGTTGAGAAAAATTTATATGTTAAAACATTTAGGGGGCAAATATAAATTAACCTTTACATTGTTACGTATCGAATATCCTACCACATACTCATTTTTCTATTAACCAAATAATTTCCTAATAAAGCAAAATTTATATGTTAAAAAAACTTTAGGGGGCAAATAAGTTAGSAAGTTATGTTTTTGGATAGATTGGTTTCCTATCAAATTATGCTATTATATGCACTTCAAATTATGATTTATTRGGTTCCTTCCAACAAACAACTTGTATTATAGCCCATATAGGTCAAAGGGTGGGGAGAAAGTATTTGAACTCCCTGAAAATATCTTCCTGTAGTGAATGATGTATTCCGTGTCTTTTTTTACTGAATGGTCTTTAGACAAAACTATGTAGCTTCAAGTCATTGCAAATAAAGTCCTACAGAGGCATGAAAAGTGAGACCTTCCAATTAAGTCAACAATATATTTAATTAACTTGTAGTTCAAGAAAAGGAGGAATACATCTTCCGACTGAAGAAGTCTTTGTATGGTCTTAAGCAGTCTCCTAGATAGTGGTATAAGAGATTTCATTCCTTCATGATCAGACACCACTACTCCAGAAGTAGTTATGACAACTGTGTTTACTTTCATAAGTTGCCAGACTTGTCTTTTGTCTACTTTGTAGCTTTATGTTGATAATATGTTGGTTGCTGCCAAAGATACATCTGTCGTCAASAAGCCAAAGCTCAACTTAGTAGTGAATTTCATATGAAGAATCTTGGCCTAGTCAAGAAAATTCTCAGAATAAAGATTAGCAAGGATCGCCAAAAAGGAAAGCTTCTATTATCACAAAAGAAGTACATCCTGAAGATGCTYGACAGGTTCAACATGGCAGACTGTAAACCTATCACAACTCCACTCACTACACATTTCACTTTTTCATCTGTCAATGTCCACATACTAAAGAAGCTAAGGAGCGCATGGTACATATTCCTTACTCTAGTGCCGTTGGCAGCTTGATGTATGCCATGATATGTATGCATCCARATTTGGCCTATGCTCTTAGTGTTGTTAGCAGATTCATGCACAATCCAAGCAAAGAGCATTGGGAAGCTATGAAGTGGATCCTTCAGTATTTGAAGGGTTCTTATGATATCGATTTGGTCTTTGATCGTGAAAGAGCTGATCCTAGAGGTATAGTTGGCTATTTTGATTTGATTATGGTGTGATTATGATCTAGAAAATCATTTTCAGCCTACCTTTTCTCAYTATGTGGTTTTGCTATTAGTTAGTACTCATATCTTCGGGCTATAAAAGTGAGAACTAGTTGAAATCATTCAAACAGAACTCAAGATCATTATGAGTTCTCAGATGTTTCACCTTCGTGCCCTTCTGATTCTCGATCAAAACTTTCAACTCCCTAAAAGTGGAAAACACGTCACTCTTTTATTGCAAGAAATACATCTAGAGTTTGCGTGAATAATAATTGATAATGGTCAACATATAATGACACCCTCCTTTCAAAGGAACTCTAGAAGGACCCTAGAGATCAAAATGAATGTAATCCAATGCACCTTTGGTTCTATGAACAACTTTAGGGAAACTGGCCTTCTTCTTCTTACCARACACACGGTGCTCGCAAAAGTCAATCTTATCGATAAAATGGTTGTCAAGAAGATCATTGTTGTTGAGGACTCTAATACCTCTCACGCTCATATGACCCAACCTTATATGCCCTAACTTGATTGTGTCTTTGGCGAATGAAGCAGCAGCTTCATAACCTGTTACAATTGAACCCTGCAATATGTATAAACTACCAGATCTGTTTGCCTTCATCAGTGCAAGAAAACCTTTGAACACCTTTAGAAGTCCACCTTTAGCTGAGTATTTGCACTCCTTTGATTGAAGGGTGCCCAAAGAAATGAGATTTCTCCTCAAATCAGGAACATGTCTTGCACATGTCAAAGATCTAATAACGCCATCGTATGTCCTAATTTTAACTRTACCCTTACTGACAACTTTCCATCGTGCATCATTGCCCATCAAAACAAGACCACTATTAACCAATTAATTAGTGGTAAACCAGTCTCTCTTAGGAGACATGTAAAATATATAGCCAGAATCAAGAATCCATTCATTCCTAGACCTTTGCTTAGTGTCAACAGCTAAAGAACCTTATCTTCAGATTCAATCTCAACAACACTAGCTTCAGCGGATCTATGGGGTTGTTTTCCTTTGCCCTTATCATCTTTTGTRTTCTTGTTTTTCAACTGGTAACACTCAAATATCTCATGTCCAAGTTTCTTGTGGTAACGTTTAGAATTTTTACCTCTAGACCTTGATCTGAATTGTTTCTTACTATTATTACCTCTATCCTGAGTTCTCCCCTTAGCAACTAATCCCTTAGCCAAATTTTCATTGTGAATATCGTTGTCAAAGTTTTTCCTAGCTAATAAATGGGATTCAACATCTTCAAAGGCTAAGGTATCATAATTTCCATATAGCATCATTTCTTTTGAAATGTTTATAGGAGGATGGTAGTGAAACAATAAGTAAAACAGCTTTATCCCCATCTTCAATTTTGACCTCTAGGTTCTCCAAATCAATTAAGATAGAATTGAATTCATCTAGGTGAGTTTGGATAGGAGTACCTTTTTGCGTACGGATTTTGTACAAATTCTCCTTAAGGTGAAGCTTGTTGGCARGACTTTTGGTCATGTATAGAGTCTCTAGTTTCAGCCGAATTCCTACAGTAGACTTCTCGTGGATGACCTCACATAACACCTTAGGRAACAAGCATAGCTAAATTATTGACAATTCCTTCTCGTCCATGTCGTCTATTATTCCTTCGTTATAGTGAATGTCCTCTAGGACGTGCCTTCTAGGACCTTCTTTAAGCCATGTTGCACGCGTACGACATGCATTAGAACATGCCATATAGCAAAGCTAATTTTACCGTCAAATTTCTCAATATCGAATTTAGTGGTACTCGATATGGTGGGAGAATCCTGGTTGAATAGTGAAAAAGCTCTAATACCAGTTTGTAGGGTCAGAGCGTAGAATAGCATGTGAAATTCAACCAAGGATAAAATAGATAATAATAGTAAAAATGACATCCAAATTTTAAGATGGAACAACCGTCTACAAATAGAGGGAAAAAACTTGCAAGATAGAGTGTATAGTGATAACCATCTATAAATAGAGTAGGATACAGCTCACAAATTTGGGTAACTAGATAAGGAAAGATAACCAAATATAAGGGAAATAGAGATAAGTGTATAACTGAGAGGAGTAAGATTTCATGTATTTTTGTTTCTTATGTATCCAATGCTGAACTCCTCCCATATTTACAATGCTCCAGAGGGATACTTGGATCGTACAATGCCTGTCAACTTTCGGTGCATAGCAATTGGCAGACAAAGGTTGCCTTGGKGATTGAAAGAAAATGGAGCACCTATTCCCAACAGATTGCATTCCACATATTGACTGCCACGTGTTACAATTTATGCAGTGTCCACATTATGCCATTGGAGATGYTCTAATCTTTCACATGTTCGACACCATTTAGAATCCTAGGTCACGAACAGCGATTCGATTGGTGATGAAGAAAGAGAATTCTTGGTTCAGTTCTCCGCCTTAACGACAGAAAAGGGGATTGATCAAATTCTATGGAGTCTGACTTATAGTGATCATTTATCAAAGAATGACTCTGGTTATCAAATGATTGAACAACCGGCAGCAATTTACTTACGATACTTAGTTGACATTTATAAAAAGTATCTAATGAATTATGAGTTCAATACATCCTGTTTAGCAGAAAGACGGATATTCCTTGCTCATTATCAGACAATTGCTTATTCACAAACTTCGTGTGGGACTAATAGTTTTCATTTCCCATCTCATGGAAAACCCTTTTCGCTCTGCTTAGCCCTATCCCCCTCTAGGGGTATTTTAATGATAGGTTCTATAGGAAGTGGACGATCCTATTTGGTCAAATACCTAGCGACAAACTCTATGTTCCTTTCATTACGGTATTTCTAAACAAGTTCCTAGATAACAAGCCTAAAGGTTTTCTTATTCATGATATCAATATTGATGATAGTGACGATATTGATGCTAGTGACGATATCGATCGTGACCTTGATATGGAGCTGGAGCTGCTAACTATGATGAATGCGCTAACTATGGATATGATGYCGGAAATAGACCGATTTTATATCACCCTTCAATTCGAATTAGCAAAAGCAATGTCTCCTTKCATAATATGGATTCCAAACATTCATGATTTGGATGTGAATGAGTCGAATTACTTGTCCCTCGGTCTATTAGTGAACCATCTCTCCAGGGATTGTGAAAGATGTTCCACTAGAAATATTCTTGTTATTGCTTCGACTMATATTCCCCAAAAAGTGGATCCCGCTCTAATAGCTCCGAATAAATTCAATAYGTGCATTAAGATACGAAGGCTTCTTATTCCACAACAACGAAAGCACTTTTTCACTCTTTCATATACTAGGGGATTTCACTTGRAAAATAAAATGTTCCATACTAATGGATTCGGGTCCATAACCATGGGTTCCAATGCACGAGATCTTGTAGCACTTACCAATGAGGCCCTRTCGAGTAGTATTACACAGAAGAAATCAATTATACACACTAATACTATTAGATCCGCTCTTCATAGACAAACTTGGGATTTGCGATCCYAGGTAAGATCGGTTCAGGATCATGGGATCCTTTTCTATTAGATAGGAAGGGCTTTAGCACAAAATGTACTTCTAAGTAATTGCCCCATAGATCCTATATCTATCTATATGAAGAAGAAATC
>MEJB01000063.1:15228-91017 GCA_001752375.1 Rhazya stricta
ATGCTGATCACTCGTTTATCATTCCCTTATATTACAGGTATCCCACCAATCAATGCTGATCTAACAAATAAAAGGCCTCTACCCTCTGCCATTCTCACCCACCCTCACGATCCAAGGAGTAGGATGTAGGCAATTACTCCTTGCAACTTGAACGGATCAGGAACGATCTCACAAGGGGACCACTGGCTTAAATCCCACCAGAGGGTTCCTTTCGACCATTACGGGCCGATATAATACTTTTACTTCTGGGAATTTGGTCAGCCAGTTAGAACTGGCCAAGCTAAATTTATAACAGGAATTTTCAGTGATTACATGTTTATTTTTGTAGCTGGTAGTCAGCACGCTGTCTCATCTGCATGACTAACACATGCTATCACCTTACTCTATACATCTCTATCGGTATATATATACCTATCTATATAATCCTCTCATCCCTGATATAATCCTAATATATATATCAGTTTTACTACGCAACTCCGTCTAAAAGCACAATCTTACTTAATAACTCTTGATACAATATTCGTCCCTTCTGAATCTTCCGCGCGGACTACTCTCCTATCGCAGACGGGCTTTGGGGGACAACTTTTTCTCTTGGAGGTCTGGACTTTCTAATCGGTCGTGTTTCGTCCCGCGTAAGTAGGAGTAGGTCTCCTTATATTCGGGATCAGGCGGGGCTTCTGGCCGCGCATATTCAAGTGAGCGGCGTCCAGTGTACCCTACCGTGGTCCACTGACTACCGTGTACCGTGAAAGCATTTAAATCAGTATTTCCACCAATATCTGTTTTAGCCGACCTATAGTAACTCTCCGCTCGTTTGGTCCAGTGGAATTTTTCCCGGCGCCGTCTGCTCCTGGAGGTAGATTTGCTTCGTCAATGCCGATGATGTCGCCGATTCTTTTGGCTGGCCACCCCCTGGGGCTTTGGAAAGGAGCCGGGGGCCTACTGCACCACATACTTGCTGGCATCTCCTCTGGTGCTTTTAGCTGCTCCTCGTCCTGGCTGCGAGTTGGGAGTTGTCAGTGAGGAATTTCTTTTGGTTCGGTGTGATAGTTGGAGCCTTGATTTTTTGCGAAACCTGCATGTGTTGGCCGAATTCGATAATAGATTGCACTTGAAATGATGATGGAATCTTGAAAGATGTCCACCATTTTATCTGAAATTTTCTCTGGATAATAGGAATTTTTACTGGGGCATTATACTCTAGGTACCAGGAAAGAACCCATGGTAAATAGAGTTTTGTATGGAACAGGGGTAGCATCCCGAAATGGGATTTTTCTGGAAATGGTTTATAATGGGATTTAAAGGCATTGAAAGAGATTTTTATATGGAATTTCTGGTTAAGCCATTTTTCGGTTGTCCCGAAGATTTCTATTTGTTCTTAGAAAATGGAAAGGAAGAGGCTTGACATACACAGGTATCAAAATATATCAACCATGTATGTTGGCATTTAGAGTTTTGAATATAAAAGGCATTGTACCATGCCTGCTGGTAGTCCCAGTAGGTAAATGGTTCCTAATAGAAAGGCTCGCTTTTGCAGGTATCTAAAAAATCAAATTCMTGTTRAAGTTTGCCTTGGCATTGCACCCATGACTCTGGAGATAAAATATTTAAAATTTTAAAGGTTGAATATGCTGGATGTTGGTGGATTTTTTCAAGCAAAAAGTGTTTAATTTCCACCGATCCACRCATTTCTAAAATTGTTTGATAATATATAAGGGTTTTTAGGGGATGAACTGGTTTATAATACCAATTCCTTCTAACCATCTTTAGGCAAATGGTAAATGGTAAAAGGAGTTATGCTTGGCCGATTCTACAGCCTACAAGTTCCAGAGTAAAGTATATCGGCCTCAAGTTCCTAAAGGAACCTCTGTTGCGGATTTATCCGTTATCCCCTTTGTCGGATTTCCTAATCCTTCAATTGGAAGGACGTAATCTTATGTAATTACTCTTGGATCCTATTGTTTAAATTCTGTCTTTATTTGTTTGATCGTTTGTTTGTTGATTTTATAAACGTTGAACGTTAGAAAGTTTTGAATACTCCTTGCATCACTTGATTCCTTCTCCATCTTCTTTAATCATTCTTTGTGAATCTACTGTAGTAAAGGAAGGCAGGAGACCCGCTAGTGCTGTAGCAAGTTGGTAGCCAGATCTGATCACGATCTATCTAGAAATACCTTGAGAGAAAATATAAGTAAGAAATCTTACTTATAAATCTTGATACAATATTCGTCTTCTGAAGGGACAATAGATTTCTAAATTTTGATGATTCCTTGTTAAGTTCGATCGAGTCTAGTCTTTGCACTGGTCCGATTAGCTTGAATTGATCCTTCTAGCATTTCATAGTTATGGGTTTTTATCTGAAGGACTAATGACTTCAGAATACTGATCGTGGTGGATAGCTTGCCAATATTCTTATTAAGTCTGATTTGGATTCTAATTCTTCTAAATACTCTCCTAAAGAAGCTCTCTAGATTGATGAAATTCACACTTCATCATCTTCCGAGACTTTTGATTCTTCTAAATACTCGTTAAATGTTCTTACCAAAGAACAACAAACACTTTTGGAAAATGTTAAATATATTTCAGATCCCGCTTTGCAAAAACAATATTTAGAAAAAATTCTAAATTCAATGCTATACTAGACAAAGGTCTAGTAAATTTTGAGAATTTACAAATAGTAGATTGTCAGCGGCTAACAATTTAAAGCTCCAGTTCAAATACAAGATTGGAGCTTCTCTAGTTCAYTCAGATATCTCTATCAAGACTCCATTTGTGGTAGTCAATGATATTTGTCATCCGGTAATTTTAAGAACTCCATTGCTAACTTTGATTACACCCAATCAAGTAAATTCTGAGTCAATTTCATTTAAAATTAGAAAAACTAGAATAGTTTTTCCTTGCTTAGAAAAACCCCAGACAAAAAATTTAAATCTTATCAAAGCATACTCTATTCATAAAGATCAGATCAATGCTTTATCTCTTTGCAAATTATTCCAGTTAAAGGAATTTCAAAATGCCCTGTTTCATCTCAAGATTGATGAAACACTTCGGACACCCAGGATTCAATCGAAAATATCAAAACTCCAGTCTTCTTTTGAGATTGAACTTTGTTCAGATCTTCCAAATGCCTTCTGGGATAGGAARCAACATATAGTTGATCTTCCATACTCCCCAGATTTTAATGAAAATATGATTCCTACYRAAGCTMGACCAGTTCAGATGAATKYTGAAYTAGAACAGCATTGTAGGAAAGAAATTCTAGATCTTGAATCTAAAAATCTCATTAGAAAATCTAGATCCCCTTGGAGTTGCGCTGCATTTTATGTCAATAAAAATGCAGAAATAGAACGCGGCACTCCTAGACTAGTTATAAATTATAAACATCTTAATTCGGCTCTGAAATGGATTAGATATCCTATTCCAAATCAGAAGGATCTATTGTCACGTCTAAATTCTGCTTATATATTCTCTAAATTTGATATGGAATCTGGTTTCTAGCAAATACAGATTTCAGAAAAAGATAGGTATAAAATAGCATTCACAGTTCCATTTGGCCAGTACGAATGGAATGTCATGCCTTTTGGTCTTAAAAATGCCCCTTCTAAATTCTAGTGAATTATGAATAATATATTTGATGATTGTTCAAAATTCTTTATCGTTTATATTGATGATGTTCTTGTATATTCTAAAACATTAGATGAACACTTTAAACACCTAAAACCTTTTTCTATGTTGTAAAGAAAAATGATCTAGTCGTTTCTAATCTAAAATATCTCTTTTTCAGACCAAGGTCCGATTATTAGGACATTATATTTGTAAAGGTACAATAACACCAATCGAAAGATCGTTGTTATTTGCCTCTAAATTCTATGCTAAAATTACTGATAAAAATCAGTTGCAAAGATTTTTAGGTAATTTAAATTATGTGGTAGATTTTATACCCAACATAATTAGAATTGCCAAACCTTTACATGACAGATTAAAGAAAAATCTTGTCCCCTGGATAGAAGAACACACTGCATTGATAAAGAAAATTAAATCCCTTGTGACTAAATTCCTTGTTTGCATATTGCTGATCCTTGTCTATATAAAATTATTATTGAAACTGATGCATCTGATATTGGTTATGGTAGAATTCTAAAACAATTATTAAATGGGAAAGAAGCCATTGTCCGATTTACATCTGGACGTTGGAAAAGTTTTTATTACGTATAGACTGCAAATCTACAAAAAAAGTTTTACAAAAAGATGTTCAAAATCTTGCATCAAAACAAATTTTGCTAGATGGCAAGCTATATTAAGTATTTTTGATTTTGAAATTGAATTTACCAAAGGTGATACAAATTTCATTCCTGATTTCCTCACTCGAGAATTTTTGCGGAATGCCACCACGTAAATTGAGAGATAAACCTCCTGGTAAGGAGTGACCCAAAATACCTTTTCGAAAGCCTCCAAAATGCTAGCAGCAGCCAAGAAATCCTGGTATGATATCTACCAGGAAGAAGAACAAAAACTAGCAAATTCCGGTCAACAATCAAGATCAATTCCAAATATTCCATCGCAGGCATTGATGGAAACTCTTGCAAATTTCAAAGAGTTTCAAGAGCTTCTCTCAAAATTCCAGCAAACTTCGTCTGACAAAGGCAAGGAGATTGTCCCTGCTCAAAGTCAACAAAGTCAGCAAATTTAGCCTCAATCCCCGGGTACCTTACAAATTACCTCCAAGGCGAAAACTGATACCGTAGTAGAGAAATCTACTAAGGCATTAGCCCTTTTTATCAAAAAATTTATTTTTCAAAATATTGTTTCAATTGAAAAATCTTTTTATGAACAATCCCCTTTTCAAACAATTCGAAAACGTTTTGGAAGGAATTGGTATTACAAACCAGTTCATCCCCTAAAAGTCCCTATATATTATCAAACAATTTTAAAAATATGTGGATCGGTGGAAATTAAACACTTTTTTCTTGAAAAAACCCACCAACATCTAGCAAATTCAACATTTAAAATTTTAAATATTTTATCTCCAAAGTCATGGGTGTAATGTCAAGGCGAACTTCAACAGGAATTTGGTTTTCCATATACCTGCAAAAGCGAGCCTTTCTATCAGGAACCATTTACCTATGGGGACTACCAGCAGGCRTGGTACAATACCTTTTATATKCAGAACCCTAAATGCCAACATACATGGTTGATCTATTTTGATACCCGTGTATGTTAAGCCTCTTCCTTTTCATTCTGGTTCATCCAATGGTGGGAAATCTTCARGACAACCARAGAATGGTTTAACCAGAAATCCCATATAAAAATCGCTTTCAATGCCTTTAAATCCCATTTTAAACCATTTCCAGAAGAATCCCATTTCAGGATGCTACCCTTGTTCCATACAAAGTTCTATTTACCATGGGTTCTTTCCTAGTATAATGCCCCAGTAAAAATTCCTATTATCCAGAGAAAATTTCAGATAAAATGGGGGACAGCTTTCAAGATTCCACCATCATTCCAAGTGCAATCTATTATCGAATTCTGCCAACACAGGCAGGTTTCGCAAAAAATCATGACTCCGGCTATCACACCGAACTAGAAGAAATTCCTCACTGACAAATCTTAGCTCGCAGCAAGACTAGGAGTGGCTAAATCACCAGAGGAGATGCAGCAATTATTGTTGCAGTACGTTCCTTCCTCCTGCAAATCCCAGGCGGTGCCATTCGAAGACTCGGCGACATCAYCGGCAWTGGATGAAGCAGATCTACTCCAGTAGYAGATTTCTCCAGAAAATTTCATATACAAATACCATAGAGTACTGTAGGTCTCTACAATGTATATTATTGTAAATACTGTTCAAATTCCACTGTACACTCTAGCTCACTGTAGCACAGTACTGGACACTGTAGTGCTCACGATTTTTAACTGTAGCGCTCATTTAAATTCACTGTAGAAATCCCCTCCTGATCCCTGTATAAGGAGACCTTCTCCCACTTAGTTCGAGGAGGAAAAATATCGATAGAAATTCCATACCTCCAAGGAGAAAAAATTTCCCAATCCCATTCTGATAGAGTCTCTCTGAAGATTCAGAAGATGAATATTGTATCAAGATTTATAAGTAAGATTTCTTACTTATATTTTCTTATGYTTATATATATATAAATTTCATTTTATCATTTGTTTTATTCATACWTATGGAAGGCATAGCCTTCTGCCTCTACATGAGTCATTAAATTCCTCTTATAAATTTATGCTTTGCCGGTTCTACCGCCTACAAATTCCTGAGTAAAGTATAGCGGCCTTAAGTTCCTAAAGGAACCTCTGTTGCGGATTTATCCGTTGTCCCCTTTGTCAGATCTCCTGATCTTTCAATTGCAAGGATATAATCCTACGTACTTACTCTTGGATCTTATTGTTTAAATTCTCTCTTTATTTATTTGATTATTTGTTTGTTGATTTTATAAACGTTGATCGTTAGAAAGTTCTGAATACTCCTTGCATCACTTGATTCCTTCTCCATCTTCTTTAATCATTCTTTGTGAATCTATCGCCATCTTCCAATCCTAGTTGGTAAATTGGTATCAGAGCCATGAGATGGCATCCGATTTTCTTGCTGAGACTATTCAGATCTTGGTAGATTTGTGTAGATCTAGTTAGTTCTGATGAGTTTTTTTTTGCATAAGACCGCAAAGGGTAAGCCGAGGAAGGCACGAGACCTGCCGGTGCGGCAATAAGTTGTTAGCCAGATCTGATCATGATCTATCTAGAAATACCTTGAGATGGAGAATCTCTTCAAGAGATCTGCTTCATCAAGTAGTTTGTGTCTAGATCTACAACTGAAGATTCCAAGATGATGATAAATTCTGAAGAATTAATTATTGAAGATTTTGAAAAATCGATTGATAATTGGACTATTCTGAAAATTTCTAAAGATCATGTTTATAAATCTACTTTCAATTTGTTTAAATCTGATTATATTATAAAACTGAGAAACAAGACATTCAGTTRTCTAAACCTTTTGAATCCCTTCATCTTCTCTCGTCTAAATCCCTAGAAAAACACAGATCTAGGAATTACAAGTACCTTCACATAGGACTTGTCTAGATCGGTATTGTAACACCCCCAGATTAGAAACCGTCCTAAGCTGAGAATGTTATATCATTCCATTCACAAATAATCAACTATTACTTAAACTCAGCATTTATTCAAAACAAAATATAGCAAAAGTCTCAAGAATTTAAACTATTAAAAAATAATGTAATTCTCTTATTACATAAAATAAGTTTGAAACAAGTTCCCGGGTATCATAACTCGCCCACAAGCGACCACCTCGCCCCATCTGGTTACATATCATTTGAAATGACACATAAGAAAAGAAATGAGCTAAAAAGCCTAGTAAGTAACCTCAATGCATGAATGCATCAACCTGTCCTACATGCCATGAAATTATAAAATTTCGCCTTTAAATAAAAAACTACTTTCCAAACATTCCTTTTTAAAATATCATTACAAAACATTTCCTTCAAAATTCACTTACAGTAAAGCATTCCATTTCCTTTCGTTCGTGAGCTCATTAGAATGTAACGCCTAGCCACTAAGCTTGGAGTGCGCCATTCTTATTTAGAACCCGATTCCATTCCTACCGGTAGAACAGCAAAGCGGTTAACATTCAAAAAAAGGTTTTCTATCACACTTTCACCTCCAAGGAGGTAAACATTCCATTCTTACCTACCTCCAAGAGGGTAGGGTCAGGGYGCTGGTCCCCCGTGCCCTATTTTCTACTCACATCTTTCGTGGCTAGGTTTACACTCATTTTCGAAAACTTCAGCATTTTCAAAACTTTAACATTTTCCTTTAAAATTCCATTTCCTAAACCATTCACCTTCTAAGTGTGTGAATGGCTCATGACAAATATGATGTAGAATTCTAACTATATGCTCATGACATGAAATGCATACAACCTTATATAACATAACATTCGACAAACAGTACAAGATAAGAAACATGATAACATTTCATTTGACAATACAGGATATGAACACATTGACGTTCCACACAATTACACACATCAACATACAATCTCATACACAACATATTAGGGCAATTAAAAGAGTTCAATTATATTTATTTATAATGTCAATGAGATGGGAGGATTACTTGCCTAGAGTCCTTTACGTTACGGGTTCTTACTTAAGTTGTGAAGCAAACTCCTTCAACTGATCTTAAGGTAAGGCCTCGAAATGACCTAGTTGATTACAGAAAGAGGGTCTACTTAGTTCGATCATCCTAAATTAGGTATTATGTGTTTAATCCAAAAATGTCCTTTATTAATTTATAGATTCATATTTAGTTTCATATTATCGAATATCACATTTTTAAGGTTACAATTCAACTCCTTAGTCGTTATAAATCTAACTATGTTCTCTCATTATTCACTTTAGGGCTATTATGCTATGTACAAGTCATCTAAATTTTCAATATCATGTGTTAACGTTTTCACCTTTAAGTCACGATATTCAAATGTCTCGAGAACCGCGCAATGGGTTTCTTGGGCGTGCGCTCAAGCGATGCGGGCGGGCAACGGCCCTGGCATCTGGCCGCGTGCGCGTGACGTCTGGGCAGCCTGCCACTGCACTGCCCGCTTGGGCCCGTGCGGCTGGGCGCTTAGGCTGCCTGCTAGCAAGCTTTTGGGCGGCTGGCACTGCTGGTTTGCACTAGATGCTGATCCTTGGCGCAGGATCAGGCACTTACTAGCGTGAGCACTGTTGGGCTTGCTCTGACTCTGTGCTTCGGCAAAAAGTACCGTTTCTGCTTCAAGCCTCGGTGATCGGTTTGACAGTGAGGGACCAACCGGCTGGACGCGAGCAGGCAGGCAAAAGCCAAAATGACGGAACTGCGAAAGATTTGGCTTCAGTTCGAAGGGAAAATCTGTGAGGGCACGAGAAAGAAAATTAGCGGCGACAATTTGGCGACGACGTCGTCAGATTCTAGTTGCACCCAAGAGAGAGATGAGTGATAGGTGAGGTGAGCTTTTAGTGATAGACGGGAACTTAGTCGCTAATTTTCTGGCTATCCTCATTAACACGGTGACGTGAATACGGATCTAGGTTGTTTTATGTCTTCTTATGCGTTGCTATCATTGAGTATAGATATCCTGGTATGGACAGCGATTATATCCTTCTGATAGAAGAGTCGTCAAGAGATTGCATTTTGTAGATCGCTCACTAGTTCCTTGCATTATAAGGTAATGTGGAAGCAGGTAACCTACGTGCAGATCCAGCGAGACCTTGTCGATATTGAGCACAGAGCTGTGTACTGCTGCCGATGCTAACAGTGAAGGAGGCAGAGATGGATGTGAATCTGATTTCAAGTGAATGATCGCGAAGTATTGGTCTCGAGAAAAGAAAGAAGAATGGCAGGGCTACCGGATCTAGCCGCAGATGTTTGCTGACATTTTCTGATCTGGTCGCATGAGCATTGAGCTGTCATTTCTGATGACTCCAAATCTCAATGCAGTTCAGAGGCGATAGTAGGAAACGCTCCTACAGAGAAGGAGGCGATGACGGTGGATCTGGTGAATGATCGCGTAGATCTGGTCATGCCGAGAAGAAGAAGAAGAAGATGGCTTACCGGATCTGCAGGCGGACCATTTTCTGTTTGGTCGGCACTGGCACGAACCTCAAATCGTCAATCCGAGTCCGAGAGCGATAGAGGAAAGTCAGAGAAGAGACTCGAGGAGGAATGAGCAGTCTCCTATGTGCGCCTTGTAGCGACTCAAGCAGACAGCYTCAGGACGCGAGTTGCGAGCGGCGTTCGTATAGTAGCGTGGTCTAGTGTGGCGGTCGATCGCAAACCGTGGCAAACAGTGGCCACTTCAAGCGTCGACAGTGGAAGAAGGGAAGAGAGAAGGAGAAGCAAGGGAAAAGCCACGACGAGCAGTGTCGGGTCATGCAGAGGGGAAGCGGCACGGCGGCGGCGACAGCGGCTTAGGGTTACACGGGAGAAGAAGATGAATTTCTTTAGGTTTTTCTTTTTTTATTTTTTTATATTTTCTTTTCTCTTTTTTTTTAATTTTGGGCCATAACCCAATCCCGTCGGGCCTTCCTATCCAAATCTAACCCAAAACCCATAAATTAAACGTAACGGGCTTCCTTTCAATAAAAAGCCCAACTTCCGACTAACAAATAAATATGCCCACGAGTCAAGCATTTAACCAACGATAACTCTTATTCGACATGGACAATATTTTCATACTTATTAAACGTGCGATTTAAAAATATTAATCATATAAAATGTCCAACCCTAATTGGCACACAATTTCACGTAAAATCAAACAAATTAAATAAGAAGAAATTCCGAGTGTTACATGTATCAAACCTCTCACAAAAGAGGCTCTAAATACCTCGATCTTAGCTATTCTTAGGGACACTAGATTTCTAAATTTTGATGATTCCTTGTTAAGTTCATTCGAATATAGTCTTTGCACTGGTCCGATTACTTTTGATTGTTATCCAAATTTTACTATATCTTTAGATGATCCCAATATTCTGAAGTCATCAGTCCTTCAGATAAAAACCCATAACTATCAAATGCTAGAAGGATCAATTCCTATAGCTTTGATGTATCGGGTACATTATAAAGCTATGCAATCTGCCTTTGCAACAAAGGCCAAATGCCARAGCAAGAAAGGTGAAACCCTTCTACTCCAAACAGATCTTTCGAGATCTAAYTTAGTAATTCCAAAATCCATCCAATAGAAGGATATCCAACTTCCAGATGAATGGATCTTAAAAGAAGCCACTCCTCCTTCCAATTCAGTTCAATCCTCTCCGAATACCGAGATTAAAAATATCAATCAGTTTTTAGATGGTTCTGTAAAATTGAGTTTCCATAGGCAAATCCCTAGTAAAGGTTCTCAGATTATAGATTTGAAACCCAGACCATAGATCTAGGACGAGTTTCTCAGATCCGTTTGGTCATAGATCACCCTAGGGAAGCTGCTTCCTTAGCAAATCTTCCCAAGTATTCCACATCAAATATTCTTACAACTTCTAGAAATTCCTTTCATAAGGCTGATTATTCTTCTAAAATTCCAAAATCGATTTACTCTAAATCCCCTTTTGGTAGTGAATCTACTAGTCCATCATTTTCTGCAATCACAGAAAATGCTCAAAATGAATTAAATGTAATTTCAAAATATTTTCAATTAGATAAAAATATGCTACATAATAATTTTTATTCTGATAAAAATTCTGCAAAAAGAATTTGGTTCTTTGAAAAATTCCTTTCTAAAAGGAAACAAATTCAAGAAAAATATTACAATTTTGTAACTTCAAATAAATTACATATTCTATTTTTTGATTGGTTTGAATTATATTATATTATTCCTAATAAAATTAAATATCCTTTTTCATCTATTTAGCCAATTACAACTCCATCTAAGAAAATTCCTGAGTAGCAGTCTCTTTTTGGCTCCCACAAAATTCAAGCTAATCATCCACCACTTTGTGGTATAAAAATTGAACATCTAGGAAAATCTGTTGATGCTATTCCTTTAAAAACCCCTTCTGAAGATATCCTTCAAAATACTAAAAATACTATTACACAAAATAATTTTACAAATACTCATTTAAATACAATAGGAAAACAGTTAGATAGGATTGAAAAGTCCATTCCAATGATTTTTGAAAAATCTATTATTTCTGAAAATACTTCTTTGAAAGAAGAAAAGACAACTCTTAAAAATCTTGTTTTTAAACCATTCTCAATTTCTGACTCTAGTGTTAAAACCATTAGAGAAAATCAATTAGAATTTTCTAGAGCTACGCAGGATCAATTAAGTCGTATAGACTTATCCTCTGCCTCTAGTAAAAACGTTCCTAATTCTATTTCTGAATCCAATAAGATTAATGTCTTAGAARAAAATTCTTCTTCTTCAGACACTGATCAAACATTGGAACAATTGCACTCTAAATCTGAGTCAATCCCCAGGATCAATCCAATGACCTGGYAGTCATCTATAGTTCCTGTTCCAAATTCTCCTAYTGCTCCAGATATTACTGTAGCAAAACCCATTTCTCAATATWGGTTCAATGCTTCGTCTGTCTATGATTGGAACATAGACAATTTATCTGACTATCAGATCATCAGCTTTTTACAGCARATGACAATAGTAGCAAATGCCTATAAAACCCAGATAGGAACTGAAGATAAGGCCATAGCAGAGCTCCTCATCGCAGGTTTCTCTGGTCAGTTGAAAGGTTGGTCGGATTRCTACCTCACCAGTCAACAGCATCAGGATATTCTAAATGCCGTTAAGACTGATGAAGCTGGTAACTTCATCGTAGATGCCAGTGGCCAACCCATCTCCGATGCGGTTTCTACACTTATCCTATCTATCTTCCTCCATTTCATTGGAGATCCATCACACCTTAAGGATAAAAATGCCAAATTATTATTTGACCTTAGGTGCAGAAAACTTAGTTGATTCCAATATTATAAAAATACTTTCTTAACTAGGCTAATGCTTAGGGAAGATAGTAATCAACCATTCTGGAAAGAGAAATTCCTTGCAGGTGTACCTCATCTCTTAGAGAAAAAGTTAGGAATAAACTCGGTGAGGAAACCTCTAGTAAAATCATTTCATATCATCAGTTTACCTTTGGTGAATTGATCAGTCAAATTAACAAAGAAGGTCTAAAACTGTGCCAAGATATTAGGCCTCAGCAGACCCTCAAGCCAGAACTCAAATAGTTTAAAAAGGAGTTAGGCGACTTCTATAGATAGTTTGAAAATCTCCCTGAAAAATCCTCCCACTGCAATGGTAGTTGCAGTAAACCATCCTCCTCTAGATCCCATAGAAAATCCTATCATAAAAAACATAAAAAATATTCAAAACCTATAGATGATTTTTATAGAAAACCATCTAAGAAATATTCTAAAAAGACTTCTTATGATAAAAATATAAAAATAGTAAAAAACCTGATTTAAAAGATGTTATGTGTTATAAATGCCATAGGAAAGGTCATTATCAAAGATACTGCAAATTTTCTAAAAAATTAAATGAACTTCATTTAGATCCTGAAGTTTATGAAAATTGCCAATATTCTTATTGAGTCTGATTTGGATTCTAATTCTTCTAAATACTCTTCTGAAGAAGCTCTCCAGATTGATGAAATTCACACTTTATCATCTTCCGAGACTTCTGATTCTTCTAAATACTCTTTAAATGTTCTTACCAAAGAACAACAAACACTTTTGGAAAATGTTAAATATATTTCATATTCCGCTTTGCAAAAATAATATTTAGAAAAAAATTCTAAATTCAATGTCTGATGAAAAAACTTTTCAAAAACCGTCTATTTTACCTTCTACATCTACAAATACTTATGATTTAACARATATTTTGAAAAAATCTAAAAAACAAAATCTTCTGTTTCAATTTCTAGTCTTCAATAAGAGATTAAAATTATAAAACAAGAAATTAAAGATTTAAAAGAAAAACAAAAGTAAGATTCTGCAGTAATACATATTCTTCTTTCTAAACAGAATGAAAATTCCTCTTCTGATTCTGAGAATGATGAGCCTTTAGAGCTTTCAGGTCAGATAGAAAATATTAATCAAATTCCTCCAGATTTCTTATTTGTTCTTAGAGAAATTACTTCTCAAAAATATCTTATTARGATCACTTTAGAATTCTCTCCTGATTATGTTATAGATACCATAGCATTATTCGATACTGGTGCAGATTTAAACTGCATTAAGGATGGTCTATTGCCTAGTAAATTCTAAGAATCTAAAAATAGCAGATTCTCAGTGGCTAACAATTCAAAGCTCCAGGTCAAATACAAGACTGAAGCTTCTATAGTTCATTCAGATATCTCTATCAAGACTCCCTTCGTGGTAGTCAATGATATTTGTCATCCCATGCTTCTAGGAACCCCGTTCCTCACTTTAATCACTCCGTATAAGATAAATTTCGAGTCGATCTCATTTAGAGCTAAAAATACAAGTCTGGCTTTTCCTTTTTTAGAAAAACCTCAAACTAAGGATTTAAATTTTATTAAAGCATATTCTATTCAAATTAATACTTTATCACTTTGCAAATCCTCTCATTTGCCAGATTTAAAATCCTTTGCTAATAAATCTCCATATTTGCATATTTTGCACATTCTCATATGCATACAAAAATTTGAAAAGCATTTATTTAATCAAACATTTTTGTTACATATAAATTATAAATTTACACAACACGTTTTGAAAAACCTTGTTCAAAATCCTGCATTAAAACAAATTTTTGCCTAATGGCAAGATATATGTGATTTATTAAAGGTGATACAAATTTCATTCCTGATTTTCTCACATCAGAATTCCTGCATAATGCCACCCTGTAAATCGAGAGATAAACCTCCTGGTGAGGAAGTGACCCAAAATACCCTTTCAAAAGCCTCCAAAATGCCAGCAACAGCCAAGAAATCCTGGTATGATATCTGCSAGGAAGAAGAAGAAAAATCAGTAAATTCCGGTCAACAATCAGGATCAATTCCAAGTATTCCATCATAGGCGTTGATGAAAACTCTTGCAAATTTCAAAGAGTTCCAAGAACTTCTCTCAAAATTCCGGCAAACTTCGTCTAACAAAAGCAAGAAGATTGTCCTAGCTCAAAGTCATCAAAGTCAGCAAATTCAGTCTCAATCCCGGGGTACCTTACAAATTACCTCTAAGGCGAAAACTGATATCGTAGTAGAGAAATCTACTAAGGCATCAGCTCCTTTTATCAAAAAATCTATTTTTCAAAATATTATTTCAATTGAAAAATCTTTTTACGAACAATCCCCTTTTCAAACAATTCAAAAACTTTTTGGAAGGAATTGGTATTACAAACCAGTTCATCCCCTAAAAACCCCTATATATTATCAAACAATTTTAGAAATATATGGATCAATGGAAATTAAACACTTTTTTCTTGAAAAAACCCACCAACATCCAGCATATTCAATTTTTAAAATTTTAAATATTTTGTCTCCAGAGTCATGGGTGCAATGCCAAGGCGAACTTCAACAGGAATTTGGTTTTCCAGATACTTGCAAAAGCGAGCCTTCCTATCAGGAACCATTTACCTACTGGGACTACCAACAGGCGTGGTACAATGCCTTTTATATTCAGAACCCTAACTGCCAATATACATGGTTGATCTATTTTGATACCTCTATATGTCAAGCCTCTTCCTTTCCATTCTAGTTCATCCAGCGGTGGGAAATCTTCGGGACAATCGAAGAATGGCTTAACCAGAAATTCCATATAAAAATATCTTTCAATGCCTTTAAATCCCATTATAAACCATTTCCAGAAGAATCCCATTTCGGGATGCTACCCATGTTCCATACAAAGCTCTATTTACCATGAGTTCTTTCCTGGTACCTAGAGTATAAAGCCCCAGTAAAAATTCCTATTATCCAGAGAAAATTCCAAATAAAATGATGGACAGCTTTCAAGATTCCACCATCATTTTAGGTGCAGTCTATTATCGAATTCTGCCAACACAGGCAGGTTTCGCAAAAAATCATGGCTCCGGCTATCACACCGGACCAGAAGAAATTCCTCATTGACAAATCTCAGCTCGTAGCCAGACTAGCAGCGGCTAAATCATCAGAGGAGATGCAGCAATAATTGTTGTAGTACGTTCCCTCCTCCTCCAGATTCTAGCCAGTGTCATCCGAAGACTCGACGACATCACCGGCATTGGACGAAGCAGATCTACTCCACTARCAGACTTCTTTAGAAAATTTCATGTACAAATACCGTAGAGTAATGTAGGTCTCTACAACAAATGTTATTGTAAATACTGTTCAAATTCCAYGCATTGTACGTCGTAGCGCTCACTTAAATTCACTRTAGAAATCCCCTCGTGATCCCTATATAAGGAGACCTTCTCCCACTTAGTTCGGGGAGGAAAAATATCAATAGAAATTCCATATCTCCAAGGAGGAAAAATTTCCCAATCCCATTCTGATAGAGTCTCTCTGAAGATTCAGAACACGAATATTGTATCAAGATTTATAAGTAAGATTTCTTACTTATATTTTCTTATACTTATATTGTAATACCCTTCAGCGACCGTCCTTTAAGCTGAGACACACAATAATCCACTATCATGCAACATTTATCAATTCAATAGCGGAAGCCTCAAATTTAAACATTTAAAAAAAATAATCATCTTATTACATAAAAATAAGTTTGAAACAAGTTCCCGGGTATCATAGCTCGCCCACAAGCGACCTCCTCACCCCATCTGGTTACATATCATCTGCAATAAAACATAAGAAAAAGAAATGAGCTAAAAAGACCAGTAAGTAACYTCAATGCATGAATGCATCAAYCTGTCCTACATGTCATGAAATGTTAAGATTTTGCCTTTTAAATGAAAACCCTTTCCAAACATTCCCTTTTCAAAATCTCGTTATAAAACATTTCCTTCAAAATTCACTAACARTAAAACATTCCATTTCTTTTCATACATGAGCTCACTGAGTGTAATGCCTAGCCATTAGGCTTGCAGTGGGCCATTCTTATTTGGAGCCCGATTGCATTCTTCACCTCCCCGAGGTGAATCATTACCTACCATCCCCGAGGGTAGAGTCGGGTGCGCCGGTCTCCCACGCCCCATTTCCCATTCACATCTATCATGGCTAGGTTTACACTCCTTTCCAAAAACTTTAACATTTTCAAAACTTTAACATTTTCCTTTAAAATTTTGTTTCCTAAACCATTCACCTTCTAAGTGTGTGAATGGCTCAAGCTAAATGTGATGTAGAATTCTACTACATGCTAACATTTGACAACCAGTACAAGATAAGAAACATGATAACATTTCATTTGACAATAYAGGATATGAGCACATTAACATTYCACACAATTACATACATCAACATACAATCTCATACACAACATATTAGAGCAATTAAAAGCGTTCAATTACATTTATTATAACGTTAATGAGATGGGAGAATTACTTACCCGAAGTCCTTAACATTAATAGGTTCCTACTTAAGYCGTGATGTGAACTCCTTCAACTGTTCTCAACGTAAGGCCTTGAAATGACCTAGTTGTGATTACAAAAAGGAAGTCTACTTAGTTCAGTTGTCCCAACTTAGATATTATGTATTTAATCCAAAATGTCCTTATCAATTATAATTTCATATTCAGTTCTCATATTATCGAATATCACGTTTTAAGGGCACAATTCGACTCCTTAGGTCGGGTATAAACCTAATCTATATTCTCCCTTCAATTCTCTTTAGCATAATTATGTACAAATATACAATCTCAATATTAAGTTTTTGTAGCTTTTTCAACCTAAAAGTTCCGAATTCAAATGTTGCGGGAGCGGATTTAGTCGCCGAGCGTGTGCTAAGTGGCGCTCACAATGCATCTGGGGCGCACGTGATGCTGGGCCCCCGTCAGGCATTGGGCCGGCGCCACTGTCACTTACGGCAAGGCAACTGGGTGGCCTAGCGCTGTTGCCCTGCTCCTTGGATTCGGCCGAAGCCTGCTGCTAAAGCACAGGCGCTAGCACGGCAATGCTTGATGCTGCTTCCGCAGGTCCCTGTTTCTCAAATCAAACTTCCAGTGATGGTTTGACGGAAGGGAACTTTGAAACTGTGAGCAGCACTGATCAGGGCCACATAATGGCGTGAGGAAAGACTTGTGCGGAACTACCTGAATGCAGTTCGCGTCCGAGCGAGAAGATTCTTCTGGCCGGCTCACCTAGCTGATCTAGCAAATCTCTTCCTTGACCCAGGCGCAGCGAACGCGACCTGAATAGGTAATGGTGCCAAGCAGAGGATGGCACTAGACTTGTCGAAGAGCCAACAGGTGAGCCCGATGCATCGGCAACTCCGCTCTGAGCTCGATCGCTACGCGTAGACTAATTGGTGGGTTCGGATTGAAGAACAGCACGGTGCTCAAATGTTGGTCAAGCGAACGGCTGCGGCTGTGCCACATATGGTTCGAGCGACGGCTGGGCCTAAGTGGGTGAGGCGCACAATCTGTGTGTCGCAATGACCATGAACAACAACAGAAAAGTAAGAGCTGGAGACAAACGGATCTGGCAGCTCGGAAGTCCACCGAGGTCGTTTACGAGCAGGGTGTCTCGCTTTGGGCGAGTCACGTTCCTTCTGTCGCGAGGAGCTCGAAATCTGGTGTGGCGAGCGTCCCTGGCCAACAAACAACGCAGCAACGAGCGGTGGCCCAGCTACACGTGTTGGCAAGGTCAACGGGCGAGAAGAGAAGAAGAAAGGCGGGTAGGGTTTGGGCCTCGCAGCGTGGCGTACGGGGAGAAAGAAGATAAAGTTTTCTTTAGGGTGTTTCCTTTTCTTTTCTTTCTTTCTTTTTTATTTTCTTATACTTTTCTTTTCTTTTATTAATTTTTGGCCGAACCCCAAACCGTTCCGGCCCTTCCCATTCAAATCTAATCAAATCGTATTAAATATAAACGGGCTTCTTCGATAAAAAGATTAACAATTTCCGACTGACAATAGGCCGCGAGTCGAGCTTTTAACTAAACGATAACTCTTATTCGATATGGACAATATTTTCGCACCTATTAAACGTGCGATTTTAATTTAATCACATATAAAATGTCCGACCCCAGGTGGCACATAACTTCACGTAAAATCAAACAAAATTAAATAAGGAGAGATTCCRGGTGTTACATATAAATATATATAAATTCCATTTTATCATTTGTTTTATTCATGCATATGGAAGGCATTGCCTCCTGCCTTTACATGCATCATTAAATTCCTTTTAKAAATTTATGCTTGGCCGGTTCTACTGCCTACAAATTCCAGAGTAAAGTATATTGGCCTCAAGTTCCTAAAGAAACCTCTGTTGCGGATTTATCCATTGTCCCYTTTGTCGGATCTCCTTATCCTTCAATTGCAAGGATGTAATCCTACGTACTTACTCTTGGATCTTATTGTTTAAATTCTATCTTTATTTGTTTGATCGTTTGTTTGTTGATTTTATAAACGTTGATCGTTAGAAAGTTCTGAATACTCCTTGCATCACTTGATTCCTTCTCCATCTTCTTTAATCATTCTTTGTGAATCTATCGCCATCTTTCGATCCTGGTTGGTAAATTGGTTTCGAACTCGTGACCTCCACGGAGGGAATTTTTGGTGTTTTTGTGGGATTCGAATTTGGGTTGGCTTTGATACCATAAGACAACAGCAAAGCTTTTGGGATAGCTGGTTCCGTTGTCTTATGGTATCAGAGCCAACCCAGGTTCGAATTCTTATAAATGCTAATCCTAATAACAGAGCTGGTTGGTAAATTGGTATCAATTTGCACATTCTCATCTTGCCAACGAGCAAAAATATGTTTTAATGCAGGATTTTGAACAGGGTTTTTCAAAACGTCTCRTGTAAATTTATAATATATATGTAACAAAAATGTTTGATTAAATAAATGCTTTTCAAATTTTTGTATGGACATGAGAATGTGCAAAATATGCAAATATGGAGATTTATTAGCAAAGGATTTTAAATCTGGCAAATGAGAGGATTTGCAAAGTGATAAAGTATAATTTGAACAGAATATGCTTTAATAAGGATCTGGGAAACTCGTCCTAGATCTATGGTTTGGGTTTTTGATCTATGATCTGAGAACCTTTTACTAGGGATTTTCCTATGGAAACTCAGTTTTACAAAACCATCTGAAAACTGATTGATATTTCTAATCTCAGTATTCGGAGGGGATTGAATCGAATTGGAAGGAGGAGTGGCTCCTTCTAAGATCCATTCATCTGAAAGTTGGATATCCTTCCATTGTATGGATTTTAGAATTACCAAGTTAGATCTCGGAAGATCTGTTTGGAGCAGAAGGGTTTCACCTTTCTTGCTCTGGCATCTGGCCTTTGTTACAAAGGCAGATTGCATAGCTTTATAATGTACCCGATACATCAAAGCTATAGGAATTGATTCTTCTAGCATTTGATAGTTATGGGTTTTTATCTGAAGGACTAATGACTTCAGAATATTGGGATCATCTAAAGATATAATAAAATTTGGATAACAATCAAAAGTAATGGACTAGTGCAAAGACTAGACTCGATTGAACTTAATAAGGAATCATCAAAATTTAGAAATCTAGTGTCCCTAAGAACAACTAAGATCGAGGTATTTAGACCTACTTTTGTGAGAGGTTTGATACCGATCTAGACAAATCCTATGTGAAGGTACTTGTAATTCCTAGATCTGTATTTTTCTAGGGATTTAGACGAGAGAAGATGAAGGGATTCAAAAGGTTTAGGCAACTGAATGTCTTGTTCCTCAGTTTTTATAATATAATCAGATTTAAACAAATTGAAAGCAGATTTATAAACTTAATCTTTAGAAATTTTTGGAATAGTCCAATTATCAATTGATTTTTCAAAATCTTCAATAATTAAATCCTCAGAATTTATCATCATCTTGGGATCTTCAGTTGTAGATCTAGACACAGAACTATTTGATGAAGCAGACCTCTTGAAGAGATTCTCCATCTCAAGGTATTTCTAGATAGATCATGATCAGATCTGSTTACCAACTTGCTGCCGCACCGGCGGGTCTCGTGCCTTCCTCGGCTTACCCTTTGGCGATCTTATGCAAAAAACACTCACCAAAACTAACTAGATTTACCCAGATCTACCAAGATCTGAATAGCCTCAGCAAGAATATCGTACGCCATCTCATGGCTCTGATACCAATTTACCAACCAGGATCGATACCAATTTACCAACCAAGATCGGAAGATTACGATAGATTCACAAAGAATGATTAAACAAGATGGAGAAGGAATCAAGTGATGGAAGAAGTATTCAGAACTTTCTAACGATCAACGTTTATAAAATCAACAAATAAACGATCAAACAAATAAAGATAGGATTTAAACAATAAGATCCAAGAGTAAGTACGTAGGATTATGTCCTTGCAATTGAAGGATCAGGAGATCTGACAAAGGAGACAACGAATAAATCCACAACAATGGTTCCTTTAGGAACTTGAGGCCGAGATACTTTACTCTGGAATTTGTAGGCGGTAGAACCTACCAAACATAAATTTATAATAGGAATTTAATTATGCATGCAGAGGCAGGAGGCGATGCCTTCCATATACATGAATAAAACAAATGATAATATATATATATATAAGAATAAGAAAATATAAGTAAGAAATCTTACTTATAATCTTGATACAATATTCGTCTTCTGAATCTTCAGAGAGACTCTATCAGAATGGGATTGGGAAATTTTTCCTCCTGGGAGGTATAGAATTTCTATTGGTATTTTTCCTCCACTTAGTCCATCAAAGCTATAGGAATTGATCCTTATAGCATTTGATAGTTATGGATTTTTATCTGAAGGACTAATGACTTCAGAATACAAAATTGTAATATTTTTCTTGAATTTGTTTTCTTTCAGAAAGGAATTTTTCAAAGAACCAAATTCTTTTTGCAGAATTTTTATCATAATAAAAATCATTATGTTGCATATTTTTGTCTAACTGAAAATCTTTTGAAATTACATTTAATTTATTTTGAGCATTTTCTGTGATTGCAGAAAATGATGGACTATAGGTTCACTACCAAAAGGGGATTTAGAATAAATCAATTTTGAAATTTCAGAAGAATTCCTAACTTTGATCACACCCTCTCAACTAMGCCTTGCGGACTCCAGGTTGGGACRTGGGGGATCCTGAAGCTTATAAGTAATGGAGTTCCCTATCTTAACAGTTTAACACTGGCATTGGTAAGCGCAGTAACGCTCGTGTATATATATATGTATCTATGTGTGTGTGTGAGAGAGATGATTCGTATGGGGTGGAATGAACATAGGGTAATAAAGGAGAAGCTTAGATTCAATGATTTACAGCTATTTTTACCCCTAAATTCATGATTTTTGGATTTACGTGCATGCACGGACAAAAGGGATTGCCCTTAGCTCCGTCCATATCAATTTGGGTGCTCTCTAGACATTCACGGATGTATGCACAAATAGAATATCCCCCCTGTGTGCACTTGCAGAGCTAAGGACAGTACTAAGAATGCAACTTTCAGTCCGTGGGTTCATGGACGATGCTAAGGATGGAACCTTCATTCCGTAGGTACCATTTGTGTCCACCTAGTTTTGAGAAAATGATGGCTTTTTAGGGATTTTTAGAGTTAGAATATTTCCTAAGAGGTCCCTAAGAAGGTGTCTAAGATTTTTACAAACTAAAAAATCCTTTGAAGTGTGTTTCCCTTATTTTGAACTACGAATTGGACACTTGGACGTCAAGGACAGCTAAGGAACTCAATTGTGAACTATAAACCAAGCTTAAGCCCTTAAGTGTTTCAGGTAAATAAACTTTCATATCTTTATCCATTGTGGTGTATGATTATTGTGTATGAATATGTAATAGTATTATGATTGAGTTTTTTTTATGTAAAGTACTATAAGTGTTATGTTTGATTTGAACTATGTGATTTCCTATATGTTTAAGTTATGAAATGACATGTGCATTGTTTTATGCTATAATGTATGTTCATAAGAAGGAATTTGTAACGTGTTGTATATTCATGATAATTGTAAGGCAAATGTTTTCAAGGTAATGTGTAGAGTTTCGAAAAGCATGTATCCCCAGTTTGAAGACAAAAATGGTGGACGCCTAAGCCTTGAAAGGTGTGAATGGGAAATAGGGTGTGGGGTGGTGGGGAGCACTAGACCTAGCCCCGAAATGTAAAGGTAATGTTTGCCTCCTTGTGAGGTGAAACGAAAGAGTAATATAATGTAAATCGCTTTGTGGTACTACTGGTAGGAATGAGACYTGGATACAAATAATGACTACCCATTGCAGAGCTTAATAGCTAGACGATATACCGAGTGAGCTCATAACTATAATGGAATGTAAGTTTTGAAAAGTTAAAGGAACATGGGATACAGTTTTCGAAAGATTTTACAACCATGCATATTATTAGCATTCATGCATGGAGTTTACTTATTGAACTTTAGCTCACGCCTTTTATTTTATATTTTAGGCGATGAAAGCTATATGATTCGAGAAGACTGGTTGGGGGTAGACTCAGATTCAAATAAAACCTGTTTTTAGAAGTTTACATTATTGAATCATTAAGATTTAGAAAACTTTAGTTTGAGTAGTTATGAATTGAATAAATTATAAGGTGTGGTATTTCAATGGTATTTTGATTTCAGGCTTTCAATATATGATTTTATTAGAGTTTATCCATAGGGAAATTGTTTCCTATATAAAATTCCAAATTTATTACTTACATCTATATTTAACTAATGTTGAATGTTAATATCCCTAGGATGGGTTAGTCCCTAATCTAGGGGTGTTACAAACATAGTTGACAATAAAAGGTGAGGAAAATTATGATGAGGTAGTTTGCTGTAATTACTTGTGTTGCAATTGGACAAAAAAGCACGATGCAGCTTAACCAAGTGGAGAAGTTTAGAGGGATCGCATATGAGATTTCCAGGATAGATAAAGATAAAGCTAAGAAATGACAAGATCTGACGATCCAACAAATTAAGTAGAGACCAAGAAAAACTTTTCCAGCGCACGGGCTAAAGATCAAACACCATTGGAAAGAAAAGAAAAAGAGGGGGAAGATCTCCATCTCAATGACTTGAAGGCGAATGATCCTACAGTATAGCCAGGCTGCAAACCAAGCGCTGATGGGAGGCAACCCAAAATACCAAATCTGGCTAAGTTTTTTTTTTTCTTTCTGTTTCTTTCTATTAGTCCTTTTAGTTTTTTCGTACTTCAACCTCATAGCCATGAAACCCATGTCTGCTTTTGCATCAAAAGGAGACTAGAGTATGACTATGYTATAGCAATTCATAAACTGTGACATGCACTTAGTAACCAAAGGCACTTATGTAACCTATGTATGCCTCTGCATCAAAAGGCACTAGTGACACAAAAGAATATCCAATTAAAAAGTCTAAGTTTATTGAGCTTGAATGCTACAGCAAAACTCCCATTTTTATTCTTATAATTTCAAAATTCTCTTTATCAAATTCTTATCAATTGTGTTTATTCCTTTTTCTAAACATTCCATTGAATCATGCCTATGCTACAACAACAGACCCTATGATTTGAAAGACCTTTAAATTTACTTTAAATATGCTTGTTAAATTTTCCTTTCACTTTGCAAAACACTCTTAAACTTGACCTTTCCGACTATATAATTGCTACAACAATTGTTTCTAATAAAGCATGACTGTGATAAGAAATTTATCTAACTACTATCCATCTAAGAAATTTATCTAAGTACTATCCATCTATAGCTTAGAAAATATTGCATTTTTGCTCATTTTTTCAGCCGTTTTGTTTAATTATTTTAGTATTTTAGCTATAAATAGAAGTATTTCCCCTTAGTTTCATATAAATAAAAGTTGGCACCCTTGTAGTTTAAAATAGTTCATAAAGTGATTATTTCTTGCTAAAARGCTTTATTTTGAACGGTATTTGTAGGAATGCCAACAATGCTACATTATCGAGACATCTGGGGAAAATGCTGAGGAGCACTCAAAACAAGAAAAGATCATTGTTAGAGGAGAAAAGGAAGAATTCTGGACGAGATAGTGCTCTAGCAAAAAATGACAGACAAAAGCACTACAAAAATATCTTCTTGATATGTAGTAACTAGAAAATCAAGCATGAAGGATATCATTTGAAAGGGACCCCAAGAAGATTAAGGACAAGTTGGCTTTGGTCCATGTTTGGTAAAGGGAGACAAGAAGGACAAAAGCAAAATGGACAAAAGGAATAAGACAAAAAGACAGCTATCTGATGTTGACATCAAAGTGCCACTTGTTCAAATAGTCCAAGTTAAGTTTAGGGGAAGCAAAATGCCACAGCATTCACATCGAAACCCATAATTTCCAAAATAGGCAAGCAAAGATAAATAATTCTGTTCATCAGTTGTATGACAGAAAGGGTGAAAGCGACAACAGTGCCAACTTAGCCCTAAATCTATCTATATAAGAAGAATTCAGTTGAACAAAAAAGTGTAGATAAGATTAGAGGTTRGAATAGAGTTAGCTAGTGTTAGAGTAGAAYAGAAGTTAGAATATATTAGGATGTAGAAGTCTTTTATTTTTACAAGCCTTCAGGTAGAATTTAGGGGCTTCCTTCAATAGAAGCACAAACATTTTGCTTAAATATTTATTGTCTTATTAAGAGGGGATCAAATAATAGTCTTCTTCTTGCCATATGTAATCATCTTCTGCAATGTCTAAAATTTATTTGAAATTTACTTTGTTCCCAACTTAGTTCTTATTTTATGAATGGAATTTAGCAAGTGTCCATGAGTTCTTTAGTTCTTGGAGCATAAATCTTATTCTCTTTTCTTAAACTGCTTTCTCAGGATCCTTAATCGAGGTAATAAAGCTCGACAAAGTTGTTTTTCTAAGGATTAAGGTGTTTTAAATCTTATTTTTGAGTGAAATCCTTTGAGACATCAAAGGAATCCATTAATGGTTAAAGAAGCCAAAAGTTAACATTAATCCCTTTTGTGAACTCAACATTCATCATAAAAAGTAACCAAGCATCATTATCATAGATATATGATTAGTGTGCAAGTGAAATCTGTCAGAAAACTTTCTTAGCGGGTTAAGGAAGAACCATCTTTAAACCTTAAGTAAAATTTTAGACAACATTTGAGGACCAGGTGAATGCAAGGACACTTGCTTAATCAAGAGGAATCCTATAGAATTTTGGAACCGTAGTAAAGATCAGTATAGACGTATGCGTGAACTTTCTACTAATCCTTCATTTGCACCTGAATAGTCTCCATAAGACATTGCTCAATCCATTCTCCAGTGCTACAACATTCGAAAACTAATTCTAACTTTACTTATTTGCTTTCTAACTTAACTTATACTGCTTTGAGTATTACTTTTCTTTACACTTACTTTATAATGACCATTGATGGTACATCATTATTATTTTTTTGTGGAATTTTCGTATTGTGTTTTAGTAATCCCATACTAATGGGAATAATAATCTACTTACTCTGTATTACTTGTTGACCATATCTACTTGCATGTGTGATGCGATAATCTAATTTAAGATCCAACCAACACTAGATATCCAAATTTAGGGTTACATGGAGGCATCAAATTGCAAGCCATGAACTATGATGGTTGGTTGATGAAGATGATGCACTATAAGAGGTCAACCRCACCATTCCAAGAAGCCAAATCCTAGCTTACATGTTGATGAGATAAAAAAACTACCCAAAGATTCAAAATGCCAAGAAGCCCAAGTCTTAGCTTGTAGGTTGATCGGACAGCAAAACTAGCTAGAGATTGATAATATGAATCAACATATTGGTGCAAGGATCATAAGAAAGAGAATGGTGAGGATTGCCTCGGTGTCTATGGGTTTATATAGAAAATGTAATAGTCTCATTTCATCGTTGGGGATGATGGAGTATTAATGAGTTCATAGAAAGAGTTAGGGTCAATGGATGCCTAGGAGGAATGATGGGAAAGGAGTGAGGGATTGGAATCTATGGATTTTGTGTGATAGATATGATCTCGTTGCTATGAAGCCTCCACCGAAGTTCCTAAATAAGAAGTCCACAGGCTTCCCAT
The DNA here is from genome assembly GCA_001752375.1 of Rhazya stricta. Taxonomy (NCBI): domain Eukaryota; kingdom Viridiplantae; phylum Streptophyta; class Magnoliopsida; order Gentianales; family Apocynaceae; genus Rhazya; species Rhazya stricta. The sequence goes on from MEJB01000063.1 coordinate 41,861, forward strand.
ATCAATACATGTTATGACACTCCTTCGGTTAGCTTGGCTCATAGAAAACTATGTGAGGGTAGTATTCGGCCTTGTGGACTTGACTGACTCAAAGATYAGGGAACTATAGCAATTGCCAAYACTATTTAGCCAAAAGGGAAAAAATTAAATAACTCTAGATTTCAAAATCCTAGGCCACYCTTACCCTTCGACAAGCATATGATGTTCCATTTGGCTAAGTGAATAGCCCTTGAGAATAATGTATGTCGATGCTTATGGACTATGGATATATATATAATATGYATATATATATTGAAAGGATGTACAATAGATATTTAAGTAATATGGTTAATTTACTTTGAGGAGTACATAGATTAATATATAAACTTTTGATCATATAAAATAAGCCCTAAAAAAGAAATAAGTTAAATATGATTGTACTATGTGTTAATTATAGCAAATGACTGACATACCCATAAAAAGTTATATCCAGTTCTTCCCCCAACGTTGATATTTTTATGCTACTTAGATATATTGTATACCTCTAACCTTTTTTATGTAGATATTAAAGTCCAAAAATATAATATATTGTTAACGTTAGTTAGAAAATCTAAAATTTGTAACCTTTACTAGCTCCTTAGTTTAGAAAGTTCTATATTTTAGATATCAAATTTCAAAATAGGAAAATTGGCACACAATGGTAGTTAACTACTTTTGTTCTTTTCTTTGCTCCTAATCTTTGTTCTGAAAATTTCATATCACACAATWAGCTTCAAATATGCARGTGTATACGGTCTATAAGTAATATATAGTGAGTGAGAGTGTCATCCATGAGGATTGATATAGTAAAAGTAGTAGTACAAAATCTCCAATAAAAATAAGTTCTTGCTTTGAAATAATGTCACTAAAATAAGTAAAATAATCTAAGGTTAACTAATCCTAAAGTTGGTTACTAATCACAATAATAACCTCATTAGAGTTGATTAAGAGTATAGGAATAAGTTAGAGTTAATGAATCTCTAATGTACTAATTAATGGTCATGAAATGTTACAGGCATGCTACAATATCRCTTCAAGAGTAAAGTATAACAACATAAAACACACAAATCGAGATAAGTAGTGACCTCACACTTTCAGTTTGCTGATCCTTGTTCCTATTTCATTAGGTTGGCTAACCTTTCAATATTTCCTAACTTAAGAAACCCGAATAATGCATAAGTCTCTAAGGTTTTATGGCTAAACATATATGTCTATTGTGCTCATAAATGGATATCCAAAGACACCCAAAACTCATATCCATTCAAGAAATCCACTATTTTAATGTCTCTCAACCCTCATATAACTCACATTCACCATTAATGACCAAGAAATAGCAAACGTATAACAATAAATATACTTGAGTGAAGCATGAAGATGTGCAGACTTTGCTCAAAACATTCATTAAACCATTAAATACAAAAGTTCATCAAAACACAAACTTTACAAAGTTAGTTCATTCTCTTCAATGTCAAGAAATACAAATATCCCATGTTCAACATCTCGAAAGGTAGCTAAAAAAAGTAAATAAAGAAAGCCTAAAGGTAGAAGCTTAAGCCTTTTTGGTGAAGAACTCTTGATTCTTCTTTTCCTCTTATTATCCAATGGATCTTYATTCCTTTTTGCCCAACTTCTTCCCTCTTTTTCCTTGTGCAGTTGCTCACTGTGAATATGTTTGTATCTAAGAGATAATGCCTCTTGATCCTCTCTTTCGGAGACGTTTCCCTAAAGTTTTCAATAAAGCAAAACACTTGTCACTCTCCAATATGTTCAAGAGACCCACTTATCTATCTTTATTATGCTTTTTGGCTTCTATAGATAATGCTTTCCACATATAAATTCCCYATTGGCATTTGCCTTTACTTCAAAACATCATTGGCACTCTTTTTCACAACTTTCAATGTTGTAGACAATGCTATAGCATTTCTGTTGACTTTGACATTTTCCTCTTCTTCTTCAAGTAGCAGAATAATTCAATTGTAGAATTACTTTTTTGCCAAATAAGACATTTTATTTAGATAAAAGCTCTTAAATTCTTTTGTTCCACACTTTAGTAAAAATAATGTTACCTAAATGAAATTTGCCAATGTTAAAGGTAAAATAGCASGAAATACTGCCTTAGCACATCAAAGAGGGTAAGAAAGATAAATAAATGCTAGTAAAATCACTTCCCATCAACACTTCAAAACCTAAATATTGGTAGTCCTTTAGCACTTAGCAAATAAAAAGGCTCACACAAAGGTTTTTCACCCTAGGRAAATTGTAATAGAAGTCAAAGCATACAAGGTTGGTTGGGCGTGTGTAGATTCCACAAAGTAAAGGCCTCATAAAAACTGGTTAGTGTGTTAATCACCTTGGGTAAGTGTGTGGTAATTAACCACGACTGATTATATATCACATATACAAGTAATCTCAATTCAACACATAAGACTAATGTGATTCCAAAATTTGTTTAACAAATCTATTTTCACAAAATTTTTAATTGCACAAAATTAGAAATAAGGAGTTACTGAAATCAGGTTGGCAATAGGGTTCAAAGCATTGTTGTAGCATCCACAAGTGCATAAGTTTTTCTTTTTTGTTTCATGTGTACACAACTTTGCTCTATGATGTCAAAAATACTTTTTTTTGCSAAAATGATATTTTATGATGAGATCTCCGGTTACTAGGCCCAAGTGACGGAAATAAGAGTTGTTATGCATACTCTTACCTAATATTACTTTTTGACACAAAATTACAGATGGGTAACATGCATAACTCTTGTTACTAGACAACTTAAGACATTGGAATAGTTATTTAAAATGGACAAATAAGTAAATCAAAGGACACCTCCAAACCTGTTCAAAATTTTATTTTAAAAAAATTTCCCTCTACTCCCAAAATTAACAAATGATTTTCGCAACTTAATTTCAAAAGAAATGCAAATCAAAATCATATTCTTGTCTTTTAAAGTATAGATAGGCATGTATTTTTCAATAATAAGCAAGTCATGGCCATACATCGCACTCAAAAAGCCCCAGAGAGTACTAATACTTAGCAATTTTAGACACATGGCAATAATCCGCAACAATGCTACTGCATTCCTATAGCATTAGAATTATTGAATCTGCTTATGGACTTCTAGTGCTCTTTATTAAAAATGGGCATCATAATCATGGGTGCTCAAAACACACTTCCCAAAATGATTCAAATAAGCTCCACACAACTCAAAATAAGAATGGGATAACATTTCTATAACAAAGTAAAAGCATARCCCCATAACAATAGATAAAAGTCATTCTAAAAGCCACATTTCTAAAAACAATTAAACTATAAATTCTCAAAAATCAATAGTAAACTATAGGTTGTTCCAAGACAGGGAAAACATAGATTCCCAAAACAATAACTYAAGCATATGACAGCCCCAAAATGGTATTAGCAAATAACTTGTTTAAAACATCAAAGCATTGATAACAATAGAGATAAATCAACTATCTAAAAACATTTTAGCTGCCCAAAATAGAGTAATCTAACAATCCTAAAAACAACTAACATCCATCAACTAAACTTTTCCAAAACAAGCAAACTTAACTAAATCAAAATAACATAATAGCTAGATGCATGCTTCCTAAATTAAAAGAATGATCCACAAAAACTGAAATTAAATGTTCCTAAAAGCATTAACTGAAATTAAAACAACACTCCCCTTGTGAGTTTCCTCAATGTCATTCTCTTCTGCTTCCATGGAGTCTGCCGCTGCTGCATTAGCTACTATTGACATGTGCTGCTTTGCTATTAGGAATTGCTGCAGCATTGCCATCATTGCCTTTCGTTCCTTCTCCCGCTCCTACACATTCAAATCAGCCCAGTTAATCACAAGTAAAGTAGTATCATCTCCTAAGTAGGCATATTTTAGATGAAAGCGAAGTGGTTTTGTTTCAAGAATTGGTGGTGTTTCAATGGGAGGCCAATTGGGATCTATACACTCTTTCTAACAACCTAAGTGATTCAAACTACTTCGCATGCCTAACAAAGGTTGTTTAGTTTCAACCTAAGTGATTGAAGTCTCCTCCTCATCACTATTATTTTCCGGGAGTTTATCTATTGTCATTTTTAGTCTAGAATTGCTGTAGCATTTTGGCAACTTCTCATCAATCAGTGCATCAACAATACCGATAGTAGAACATTTTCCCACTTCATCAGGGATCAAGAACATTGAAAGTCACTTGTTGGTCATGAAATCTCGTAGTAAGTTCTCCTTTTTGCACATCTATCAAAGTCCTTCCTATTGCAAGAAATGGTCTCCCATGAATGAATGGAACATTCTTATCAGCTTCATAATCTAACACAATAAAGTCCACGGGAAATATCAACTTGTCTACCYACACAAGCACATCATCAATTTTTCTCTCTGGGTAAACAAAAGACCTGTCCTTAAGTTATAGAGTAACTATTAGAGGCCTATCTTCTCCAACTCTAAGTTTCTTCAAAACTCCCATGGGCATAAGGCTGATGCTTGCACCAAGATCACATAAGGCTTTCCCACAATAGTTATTCCCAATAGCACATGGAATGGTGAAACTACTCGAATCTTTCAACTTTTGGCACAATTTATTTTGCAAAATAGAGCTGCACTCCTTTTTTAAAGCCACAAGTCATACTCAACCAACCTCTACTTCTTCGTCAAGATGTCTTTCGTGAACGTCACATAATTCGGAATTTGCTCAAAAGCTTCAACAAGAGGGATACTTATGTGGAATTGCTTCAAGACATCAAGGATCTTGTTCAATTGTTTGTCCTGTTGTTTTATATTTTCTTTTGACTCTTTGTGGGAATGGAAGCTTCTGTTGTATAGGTTGCTGCTATCATTGCTGTATGCGATGTTGCAGCATTGGTCACAGAATCACTGTTCAGTTTCAGTCTATTTTTCACCTCCAATTCAGCCTATTTCTCCTATTCTAATACATCATTTCCCATCTCAATTTTGGCTTTTTCTTGGGTCAATCAACTCCTTACCACTCTTCAAAAGATGGGCCTATAATATGCTTTGCCATCTTACTTTGGAACCTCGGTATCACTAGGAAGAGACCCTTGTGGTCTATTATTAAGGGCATTTGCAAGCTGTCCCATTTGTTTCTCCAAGTTCCTCAACAATACCCACTTGATTTACGATCACCACATCATTCATGGCAATTTATCCTTTAAGAAGTCCTTCAAGAGAGTGATTTTGTTCATTAGAATCCCCCCTTTGATGCTGAAATCTAAGTGGTCCAAAAGGTCTAAAATGCCACCCCTATAAAGGGTTTGATCATTGGTTACCCTATGAAAAGTTAGGATGTAGACTTTACCCCATATTATAAGTATTAGAGTAAGAATTGTTGCTTATGTTGAAGTTGCCTCCTACATAGCAAACTAATTTTGAATTAGAAGGACAACTATCAAAGGAGTGTCCTTCACCACAATATAAACATGAAACTAAAGAAGATGAAGAAATAATAGAATGTTATCCCACAGAARAATGTTGTCCGGTAGAAATACCTAGTTACATCTCCATAAACTTAAGCATATCAGATAAGGATGCAACCTCAGTAGTGAGAGAAGTTACCGCATCAAGCTCATGAATTCCAACCACTCTCCTTGTTGTTGCGGACAATGCTACAACATTCYCAGCATTAGGCCATTGATAACTATTSTTGGTTATCCTCTCCGAGATATCAAAGGCCTCATTATAGGATTTGTAAAGCAAAGCTCCATTAGTCAAAGCATCCACAACATCACGATATTGAATCCTTAAAACCATTGTAGAACGTCTCATTTGAATCTAATGTTACATGATGAGGGCATTTCTCCATGAGTTCCTTAAATTGTTTCATGGCTCATGAAAATTCTCCTATCCTTGTTGTTGAAAGGTAGTGATATCATTAATCAACTTAGCATTCTTGATTGGAAGGAAGTATTTGTGTGACACCCCCAGATTAGGAACAGTCCTAAGCTGAGAAAGCCACGTCATTTCGTTCCAAAATAAACAACTATCTATTTCGAAAGTAAACTTTAACAAACCCTCACCATTTTAATAATTATTCAAAATAGAAATACAGCGAAAGTCTTTCTAAACCATTCCAAATAAATGAAAATCACAAAGAAACTTCAATAATTTAAAACATTCAGAAGTATTTATCTTATTTCATAAATAAATTCGAAATCCAATTCTCGGGTATCAAAGCTCGCCTACAAGCGATCTCCTCGNTCGAGCTTTTAACTAACGATAATTCTTATTCAACACGGACAATATTTTCGCACTTATTAAACGTACGATTTAAAAAATATTGACCACATATAAAATGTCCAACCCTAGTTGGCACAATTTCACGAGATTAAATAAATATTCATAAAAGTAAAATCCGGGATGTTACAATTTGACTAAGAATTTTTCAGCTAAATTATTCGAAATGAGTACTAATTTCATTAAAAGCCAAATATGGAGATGATGATCTTCAATAGGCACACTATTAAATTGCCCCACATTTTTGGAGCATTTGAAACATCATTTGAGTTCAAAATGTAGCGCCTAAAAATGAGGGATCACAATTCCTAGCTGCAACTCATTCAAAATAGGGACAACATACTCCCTAATTGCTCTATTTCTGTCATCAGTTGTTGCTGCAGCATTGATCCGAACATCAATATTTCCCGCTATATTACTAGCAATATTTCCAACATATTTCTCTGTTCCAGACAAGCCATTTCCCCACCTCTTGCATTAATACGTTACCTTCTTCTCCTTGACTGAAAAGTTCTTTCAATCTCGAAATCAAAGGGATACGTGTTGTTCCCTTTGGACATTCATGGAGAAAGAATAGGTCGCTAAGAACATCAACAAAAGAATAAGAATAAGGAGTAGAAAAATGAATTTCAAAAGCAATAGAATTTAAGCACCACTTAAACATATAAAAAATCCCCTGCAATGGTGCCAAAAACTTGAAGGACAAAATTGCATACGACAATTAGCTTCTAACGTTCAAGTATACACGGTCTACAAGTAATATATAGTGAGTAAGAGTGTCATCTCATGAGGATTGATATAGTAGTAGTGGCACAAAATCTCCAATAAAAACAAATTTTTGGTTTGAAATAATGTCACCAAAACAAGTAAAATCTCTAAGGTTAACTAATCACTGAAGTTGGATATCACAGCAATAACTTCACTAGAGATGAGTATGAGTATGGAAATAAGTTAGAGTTAATGAATATCTAATGTATTAATGGTCATGAAATATCACAACAATGCCACAACATTGCCTCAACAACACGAAATATGCAAATAGAGACAAGAAGTGAACTCACCCTTTCAGTTTATTGGTACTAGTTCCTAGTTCATTAGGTTAGAYAATATTTTGATATTTCCTAACTTAAGAAAACTCGTATAATGCACAAATGTCTAGGGTTTTATGGGCTAAACATATATTTCAATAGTGTTCATAAATGGAGTACCCAAAAACACCCAAAACCCGTATCCTTTCAAGGAATCCACTACATTACTATCTTTCAACCCTCAAATAGCTTTCACATTCACCATTAATGGCCAGGAAATAGAAAATGTATTACAATAAAAACACTTGAATGAAGAATGAAGATGTGCAAACTTTGCTCAAAACATTCATTAAACTAATAAATACAAAAGTTCATTAAACTTACAAAGGTAGTTCATGCTCTTAAATGTTACAAAATGAAAGTATCCCCTATTTAACGTGTCAAAAGTAGATAAAGAAGTAAAGAAACAAAGCCTAAAGGTAGAAGCTTGAGCCCTTTGGTGAAGAACTCTTGATTCTTTTTTTCCTCTTCTTGTCCAATGGCTCCTCTTTCCTTTTTGCCCAATTACTTCTCTCTTTTTCCTTGTGCAACTGCTCATTGTAAATGTGTTTGTGTCTAAGAGATAATGCCTCTCAGTCCTTCTCTTAAAAGCTTTAGGAGATGTTGCCCTAAAATTTTCCATAAAGCAAAACACTTGTCACTCTCCCATTTGTCCAAGAGACCCACTTGTCTATCTATTTTATGCTTTTTGCTCCAAATTTGTTTATTCTTTTTGGCTTCTCTAGATAGTGCTTTCCATATGGCCACTCAGCATTGGCCTTTGTCTTTACTTCACAATGCCATCTGCACTCTTTTCCACGACTTCCAATGTTGTAGACAATGCTACAACATTGCTGTTGACTTTGACTTCTTTTTCATCTTCAAGTAATACACTAATTCTAATGTAGAATTACTTTTATGGAAAATAAGGCATTTTATTTAAGTAAAAGTTCCTAAATTCTACAATTTCACACTTTAGCAAGAATAATGTTGCCTAAATGAACTTAGCTAATGTTAAAGGTCATATAGCACAAAATACTGCCTTAGCACATCAAAGAGGGTAGAAAAGGCAAATAAATGCTAGCAAAGTTACTGGATTTTTACCCACATCATTAGCAAATGACTAAAATGCTCATAAAATGTTATATCCAATTATTTCACCAACTTTGATATTTTTTTATGCTACTTAGATATATTGTATATCTCTAACCTCTTTTATGTAGATATTAAATTCCAAAAATRTAACTTTTTTTTTCATTGTTAATTAGAAATCTAAAACTTGAAACCTTTACTCTTCCCTTGGTTTATACAGTTTTATATTTTAGATATCAAATTTCAAAATAARAAAATTGTCACACAATGATATTTAACTATTTTTTATTCTTTGCTTTTGTCCCTCAACTTTGTTTTGAAATTTTCATATTACTTAACTATTTATGTTTGTTTATTTTTGTCTTTCCATGGCTGAATCCAACAATGATAGATCATTTGTTTCTAACATGATTTTTAGTTGATAGGTATAAATATCATTTTAGATTAAAAATGAAAAGAAAATGATGAAGATCAATATCTTTATCTTCATTCTCACCCTCAACCGACCATCATCCGCAGACCTCGCCCTCTGTTTGTCTTCCCCCTAACCCCATATAAATTATGCCAAAAKTTTGAAATTAATTTTCCTTGGGTACCATCTTTATTTTTTCATGAACCTGTCAATTCTAATACAAAATGAATTTTGCACAAAGTGATCTGTTAACATGAGAAGAAATGCACAAGTGAAAATTGAGCTCCATGTTAAATATTGGCACATCAACAATTTCATGATTGAACATTTTGCCAGACTAATTTGGCAAATACAGGTCCTTGTCATAATGTAGCTTTCAATGTTATTCATAGTCATAAAATTTTTATTTTGCTAAAAATTTCCTGCATTTGTCCATGGCTTTCTTGGAAGATTGTCATGATAATTCAAAGCAAACTATATTAAACAAACTAAGAACTAATACAAAAATTTATGTTGTGGTTGTTTTGTAATATGCCCTAGAGCATTATCTATATGTAATACTGTGATATTTATAATAAAAGTATTATTGGCATTATTTCCCATCATGCATTTTTTAGCTGTTTATTCTTTATATGAGTATGATAATGAGATTAAAGAATAATCAAGACTAATAATAAAGTTGTTCCTAGTCACATGATTATTATTGGTGCCGATAATAATCTGTAAAGACTAATCTTGTTTACATTCTATATAATCAGGTATAGAGATACTAACGGGATGCAAAATGGTGAATCTCATATAATTGTAAATAAGAGAGTTATTTGTAAAGATAAACGAACTTGAATATGACTTAAACGAAATAAACAAGTAAACGAAAAATTACTTGACACTGGACTATGAGGTTTTACTTCTTTGACCTAAGACGATATTGTTAGAATTATATGCCCTAAAGACAATGTATTTTTTAGTTTTCAATAAAAAGATTAATTCCATCGATTATGTTTCGGTACATATATTAAAATTGCATATTTTGTTGGAATGGATCCAAGCTATTAAGTAAGTGGTTTATGTTATGGTTCGTTCTTCATAGATAGTCATAAACCAAGGGTACTTAATCAACAAGACAAATTAGCTCTTGTTCTTTTGGTAGAACTAGCATTCTATCATGATAAGATCATTGCCCATTGGATTCTAATGGTGAATAAATTTCCTTAGTCAGTGGACGGGTCCGTTCACTCTAATTGCACAAGCATATTTAATATACGTAAAGTAGGATTTGTGATATTGGTTTATGTTAAAGTACYATCCCTATAGAAACCAGAATATCACTGCTACTGCTTGGATGAATATCATAGTACTTGAGTACTAGTTGGTGGTGTGGTGAASCTAGAGTTTTATTCTTTGATATACTATAGGTGAAATATTTGCGTAAATCAATAACCTTATACATTAGGAGTATGGCATCTAGTTAATTAGAAAGACTGGTAGAAGATAGTTTCGATGCTTTATTTTGTGAAGAATTAATCACCCTCTTGTGATTGTCAAAAGGAATCAAATGATCTAGAGTCCTAAGAAGGTGACTTAAGAATGTGTAATTCTGGGTAGCTCCTAGTGATGAGTAAGAAATTCGAGTTAGTCATGGATTATCAGACTCGTTATCCAAGGATGGTAGATGTTATTGAGAAGGTACTAGTACATTATGCATCTCTTAATGATGGGTGTTATACAGAAGGGTATACTCGTCATTTCAAATGTAGGTAGAAGACTATCCTCATGCAATGCTTGTCATGGGATCAGTRTATCCATGTGGTGATAAATGGAACACTTAAAATAAAAAATACAGCTACTAGGTTGTAAGGGTATTTTGGTTATTTTAGAATCTATGAATAATTTGTCTTTTCGTCCCTTTGGTAGCTCAATATTATCTGAGTAATTAATTGTACAACTAGGCTTCAAGCATTAAATGTATTAATCAAAGGTATTATTTTATTCAGTTTAGTCCATATTTATTCTGCTAGAATAAATTAGTCCATTGGGTATTCAATTAATTATTTAGATTGATCTAAGAAAATAATTAATTAAAGGATGGACTTAGGGCTTAAATAAGAGTGGAAAAGAACCAGACTTGGCCTATAAAAGACTAGGAATTTCAACCTCACAAGGGAAAACCCTAGGGCAGCCAAAATTCCTCTTATCTTGTGAGGATTKCAGTCACCCTAAGGATGTCTATCCCTTGGCCAAARTCCCAGGAAGTKGGGGATTCCAAGATTGTTATTTTAGGGTTTTGTTCTTTAACCCTAATAAATAATATAATTTTTGTTGGTTGAATCCTCCTGACTCTTTGGACTCTTTCTCTGGCCTACTACTCTCGCTCTCTCTCCGCTTCTAACAAAAGTTCATCCTAGGTTCTTACTAGACCTAGTCCAAATAGGTAAAGTAATACATAGGAAGACTGGAAGAAGAGTCTTCTTCTTGTTGTTTTCATGCCGAGTAGTGAAAGACTTGCTAGGAAGAATYGTCTTCAGCAAGTTACAGAATCCGAGCTGCCTTCGAAGCTATTAGTGCTGCCACCTCCTTCAGCTMAGACCGAAGAGTTGAATCAAGACCATTCGACACCTCCAAAAGAAAACCCTAGCACCCCTTTTGTTCCTCAAAGAATAAATGTAGTTTCTCCTAGACTCACCTTATGAAGGATTAAGATTCTTAACTTTTGCTTCTGCGGTATGATTTCTAGCTTCGTAAGGTGCTTCAAGTGGTATCAGAGCCATAGTTTAACATTAGGAGCATGCTAGGGAYAAAACTAAAAAAGGTGGTTCCTTTACTAGTTTTAAACATTTTGTGCATTCGTATGGATCCATCCGAGAATAATGATTTCTAGATTTCTTGTAAACCTCATGGGCGGAGGTATAGTGATTGTAAATATTATTTGTTTGTTTTTACAAATTAGATTTGATGTAAACCTCATGGTTGAGGTATAAGTGCTTGTAACAATTAAATCCAGTGAAGTGTTTTACATTAATTTAATTGGTTTTATCATTTTTATTTTCATTATAAGTGTTTCTGCCTTGCTGGAATCTTGAAGAAAACCAATGGAGGAAAAGCTGGGAATTGAAAAAAACCACGTTGCTGGTTTTTCTGCACTTGAATTTCAGCACAAGGCAGTGCAAGAATTTTACAGCAAGGAGCGGTTTTTTCCAGCAGTTTTGTGCGGTTTTTGTTGTCATTTGAGCCCTATAATGTACAGATTTAAGCTGTATTTTTTGAAGAAAATAAACGCTGGAATTTCGGAACAAAAATGCACAAATAGTGTGCTGAAAAATTCTGGACAGCTTTTCAGCGTCGTTCCATGAAAGAAAAAGAGAAGAAGCTAGAATTTCGCAATGTGAATTTTGCAGTTGTTTAGGGTTTATGTGAAATCATTCTTGGAGGTTAATTTTGCAATTAGATTATCTTATGATGTATTGCATGAAAAAAGTTGTAAAGGATGGACCACCTTGGGATTAAGCAAGATCACATTTAAAGTTATTTAATCTTTCCTACGTGATGTGTAATCTATGTGATCACCTAGGAATAATGATAGACAAGCATGTAATTGAATTATTATGTCTTTTCAATTATTAAAGCATGATCATAAGCAAGTTAATTCGTGAAGATTGCTTCCTCTAGATAGAATTAAAATGGAAAAAAACRTTTTGCYAGACCTAATTAAAAATATGGAATTAGTTTGTGAGTTACTTTMTTAAAGGCTATCATTCTTCACATAGAAAGTAAGAATAAACTTGGATATTTCATAATAAGGCTTTTGATAGGTTAATTAACAACATGTAAAATTAACTTATGGATTATGCTTCAATGGAGTAATATAAGTTTAGATGTTTTACTAGATGTTAATGGAACCGTAAACCTTTTATTAAAACCCTTCTTTTAAGAGATTAAGTGAAGAAGCAACGATCCGCCCTCCCCTAGGTCCCACTAGGGCTGTATAGGTATTGCCTGCCTGTCAGTAGTCAATACAATTAAACATTCGAAGTAACAAAAACTTYTCAAATAGAATATGAACATCTCAATAAGTATATAATAATACCATATGCAACTATATAGAAACAATCCCCAAAATGTGAGAGTACAACTTCCAGATGAAATTATAGACACTATACCTATTAAAATCTCCACGCCTCACAAAATCTATATACAATATAACTCTTCTAAGCTCGAAATCAGCTAACCTTTCTATACGTCTGCACCTGTCACTAAAACATGTGAAATAGAGTGAGTTAGGCTCAGTAAGTCCCATCTGTGTGTGCTAGTGTACATTAGCAATGAAAAACACACTGGAAAACAGTTTACATAAAATCGAGTAAAGGAAACATTAGTTAACTCTTGTCTAAACCATTTTCTTTGAAGTAGTATGAGTAATACCTTATTTAGGTAAAAATGATGTATTTATAGAAACAAATCAAGTATAGAATGCAGTCCTGGAATAAATCGAGTCAATCAATATATTTCTAGAAAACAGGAGAAGTCATGTAAATCATTTCAGAACAGTTTAGTGCCAAGAAGCACAAACAAGAACCATAGGAGTGTTCACTACGGGGTCAAGTATACCTGCCTTATCACTTCGTATGTATGTGTGACATACAACTCTACTATGTGAACAATAACAATGAGCCGACTAGCTTCGACTATAGGAATTGGTTGCCCTGGGTAAAACCTCCTAACCAAGGGCATCAGCATCCAACATTTATTGAGTAGTACCATATGGCCCAACCRTCTTCTCGACACAATCTTGGCCTGCTGTAGATACCTCCCACCAATTTTGTTCATTTGGCAACTCCAGAAGCACTGTCTTCTAGGTAGAACAAGATAGCCGTGCACTTGGGGTTAGCCAAGTGCAGGACTTTTCTTTGCAAGACTAGTACTTGGAGTCACTGATGAGTACCCAATCATGACACATTCCAAGACTGCATCAATAACAATGCTCGATGAATGATAAAATCCATGATCAATATAGTGTTAGTATGAAAATAGTCAATTGATGCCAAGATCCAAGTTTTCATGTCAATCGAAAAAACGTGTTATTTGAATAGAACAATTCATGTAGATATAAAATCTATGATGTGTACAAGCATTTAGAATAATATATACAACATTTTCCAAAATGTTTTGGAGGGTTTTCATGTTTAAAACATTCAAAAGGTCTTGAAAACATCTTTCTGCAGTACGATGTACAAAATCACATATTTTAGAAAGTTTATAAAATGGAAGGACTCACGTTAAAACATTCGAGAATACTTGAACACACAATCTAGAGTGTGATAAATCAAACAACTTGCATTTGGAAATTTAAAAAATGAAGAAACTCACGTTAAAACATTTGAGAGTATTTGAAACATTTCAAGAGTACAAAATCACCCATTCTTGAAAGTTTGTAAAACAAAGGAACTCACCTGAAATTCTTAATTCATGTACGAAACTTCTAATCCCCTTGATGATCATGTCCCATGGCCATATTATAAGAACTTGTCTTAGGTTATGTCTTGTAATAAAGCTATAATAATCAAAGGAAAGTAAACGATTCCTTAAATGCTACCCAAAATTCCAAGATCCTAGCGTATCTGGATTTAGGGTTTGTAAAGAAATTGTTCAATCACGTTTCTAATTGGTTAGAAAATTTAGCTAGCTAAAACAAAAAACTAAAAGACAAGATTTTTTTCTTACCTTCTAGACATGGCGAATGTCCAAATATTAGAAAGGTGTTTGTTTGTAAGAACTGGTCTAACTGGGGAGTGGGGTGGAAGCAATGGTTGAGATGACCAGGTGATAGTTACAAACTTCAATTTGCAGGGATAAAAATGTTTCAATCTAAGGGAATATACAATCAAGCCTCAATTGCTGAGCTTATTCAATATATAGTCATTGAAACACATTGCTTCATTTTTCAAGAGTCACTCCAACTCCATTATCTTTATTTTTCGTGAGCGAGAACGTTACTCTATGACTTTGGAGTCTTGAAAAAGCAATAAGGATTCTAATATGGAATCTATCTTTCTTGGGATCATTGTTTAATTTTCAGTCTTTTAATCCCTAGGTTGTATCTTAACCTGTTTATTCTACATAAACCATATCGATATAGCTATCCATTATCCCTATTTTGATTATCGCGTGAGCTAAAGGGAACTTGGCAAAAGATCTACAAGAAAGTTCTAGTTGTCTTCAGTTAATAGATTCATTTGCTTAAGGAAACTTTGTAAAGGGGGCATAATGTGTTTGTGTGGCCTCTAAAGTTCCAAAATAAAGAAAAACATATGCAGTTGATACTACAAGAAAGTAAAATAGAAACTACAGCCAAGAATATATTTCATCCAAGCTTCTTTATATTTAGGCTAAACCCATGATTTAATATTTGCCTTTCATATGGCCCAACCCTCATGGCTCTATAAGTAGATCACTCGATTTTTCGGCAAACTAAGGTGATAAATGTATAAAAATTAGATCTAACTCAAAATTTTGCTACGGTTCTATGCAATCAATGGGATTTCAACATCAAACTATTGGACATCTTAAAGCAACTACTAGCATGACAACACTCATATTGCAACTCAAATACTAATATTAGCTACTACATATCAGAGCACATTCTTGCAATTTTACAACCCTTGATGTGTCTACTTGTTCTCAAAATCACAAAGAATGGGAAAAATAGCTTAGGTTACATCAATACAAATTATCGTAAGCCACTATTTCAAAAGCTTATTGTATCTAAAAGTTGGCATTACCAACTGCAGCATAGATCTTGGCTCTAAAACCATTTGGAGGCCATAACTGGAAACAATTTCCGTAGCTTCTTATTTCTTATTCAAAATTCAATGGTTAAATACATACTTGTCTAGACATTACACATGTACATAAACATTTATTAGGATACCATGACTAGTGCCTCATCTTTCTCAAACAATCTGATTATTATATACAGCTTAAGACCTTCACCAACCCTTTCTGAGAAGATCAGCAATGTCTTTGGCTTGGTCATGTTTATATTGTAATAGTAATAGTTTAAATATGTCATCTTTACTAATCAAAACGTTACCAATATGCTTCCCATACACAAGAAAAAGCATTGACATGAGAGAAATTTGTTTAGATGCAAACAATTATTACCAATCCATCAGAAGCCAAATACAAAATGACATGAATATTATCATATGCTGTAAGAAGAAGAAAATTGTTGCCACTGATTAAAAGAAAATCTAGGAGAATCAAACTATACAAAAGTTATCCTGGACATAGTGGCATACCAAACCAACTATTACTTTTTGCAAGAAGCAAAGAAAAGAAGGTGATGGTCTCTATAACACTCCCAGATTAGGAACTATCCTAGGCTGAAAATGTTACATCATTCCACTCGAAAATAAATAATTATTTATTTTAAAACTCGACATTTATTCAACAATACCCAAAGGAGTCAAAAATACATTTTAATAAATCGTCACTATCCTAATATTTTATTTAAAAGAGAAATACAGCGAAAGTCCTTCTAAACTATTCAAAAACAAAATCACAAAGAAACTTCAATAATTTAAAACATTAAGAAATATTTATCCTATTTCATAAATAAATTCGAAAACCAGTTCTCGGGTATCGTAGCTCGCCCACAAGCGATCTCCTCACCTCATCTGGCTACATATCATCTGCAATGAAACAGGAGGGAAAGAAATGAGCTAAAGAGCCCAGTAAGTAACCTCATGCATGAATGCATGAACATGTCCTACATATCATGAAACTTTAAGGTTTCGCCTTTTTAAATGAAAAACTTTCCAAAAAATTCTCTTTTCAAAATTTCTTTACAACTTTCCTTCAAACTTCACTTACTATAAAAACTTTCCATTTTCTTTCATTCGTGAGCTCACTAGAGTGTAAAGCCTAGCCACAAAGCTAGGCAGTGGGCCATCTTATTTGGAACCCGATTCCATTCCTACCGGTAGAACCGCAAAGTGGTTACATTTCATTCTTTTAACTTCATACGTACCCTCCAAGAGGGTAGGGTCGGGTGCRYCGGTCCCTCATGCCCYATTTCCCACTCATACCTTTTGTGGCTAGTATTATACTCCTTTCCGAAAACTTTAACATTCTCAAAAAAAACTTTAACCTTTTCCTTTAAAATTCCATTTTCTAACCTTTCACCTTCTAAGTGCGTGAAAGGCTCATGCCAAATGTGATGTAGAATTCTAACTACATGCTCATGACATGAAACACATATAACCTTATGTAATGTAACGTTCAACAAATAGCACAGGATATGAAAACACAATAGCATATTCTTTAACATAAAGGTGTTCCTAAATACGAACACATTAACATTCTTCACAATTACACACATCAACATAGAATTTCATACAAAACATATTAAAGCAATTTAAAGCGTTCAATTTCATTCATTTATAATGTTAATGAATGGGAGGATTACTTACCCGGAGTCCTTTACATTAACGGTTTCTTACTTATGTTGTGAAGTGAACTCTTTGAACCGATCTTATCGTAAGCCCTCGAAATGACCTATTTGATTACAAAATGAGGTCTATTTAGTTCGATCGTCTCAACTTAGGTATTATGTGTTTAATCCAAAAATGTCCTTTATTAACTTATAAATTCATAATTACTTCTCATATTATCGAATATTACGTTTTAAGTTTACAATTCAACTCCTTAGCTCGGGTATAAACCTAATCTATACTTTCCCTTCAATTCACTTTAGGCATAATTATATACAAATTATACAATCTCAATATTAAGTGTTASCGTTTTCACCTTAAAATTCACGATATCCAAATGTTGGGGGAGCAGTATTGGATTCCTGGGACTGCTCTTAYGTGGCGCGCACAATAGCATCTAGGTGCCTGGGCATCTGGGCGTCAGGGAGCTTGGGCGTCGGGCAYTGGGCGCCTGGGAGCGCGCTGGGCATTTAGGCCCTTGCTGGGTGCTGGGCGCCTGCTATTTGCTAGGCTCCTGGTGCTTGCTGGGCGCCAGAAAACAGCCAACTAGAGTCCTGCCCCCGAGCTGCCGCCAGTTCGAGCACCTTYTCAGGGCGGAACGAAGGCGGCAAGCTGCCAAGAATGCACAGCAAGGTCAGAGAACCAAAACGACGGCCAACGGAYCATGTGCGCTTGCGGAGGAGATGTGTGTAGYAGCTACYTGATTGCATGTTTGCTTCAAGTAGAGRAGAAGGAGAAGACGAAGGTCAAGCTGTGCGACAGTAAGGAAGAGGGCGGAGTGACGGCCAGCAGCAAGGGATCTGGCTTCGGATCTAGAGACGGACCGCTTCRCGTTTGGTCGGCGCTGGCGCAAACCTCAGATCGTCAATCTGAGTAGAGGGAAGTCGGAGAAGAGGCTCAAGGAGGAACGGGCAATCTCCCATATGCGCCTCGCAGCGACTCGTGCTGCAAGCAGCATTCGAGAAGTCAAAGACTCACTATGAAGAATCATCCGAGCAGCCTTCAAAGCCATAAGTGCTGTCACCTCCTTTACCTCTGATCAGAAAGTTGAGTCAAGAGCATTTGACACCTACAGTAGGAAACCCTAGCACTCTTTTTGTTTCACAAAGAACAAAAAGTAGTAAGTTTCTCCTAAACTCACCTTACGAAGGATTAAAATTCTGAACTTTTGCTTYCGCTATATGATTTCTTGCTTCCTAAGGTCCTTCAAATATATRTTTTCATATTCTCTTAGCTATGACTTACTACTATTGACTACTCCAAGTATAACGACAAGATAGTTTGTACTACTAGTATAAGATATGTGAGAACATGTGATCATGCAATGAGGAATCTATTACTTCTTCTTTAGGAAGAAAGATATCCTTATACATTATTTCTTGACTAAGAAATCTTTAGCCAAAGTGRAGTGTCACGAGAAAAGATTTTCTCATATTAGTCAAGGACTCRAAACAATGTACATGATATATTCTCAAAAAGATWTCAAAATGGAAGGAATAAAATACTCTAGTCTTCATTCATTTGATATAAGTCAACCAGCTTCTTCATTCATTAAATAGGGTTGCAGAGTATTTTGTTAGACACCAATCACGATCTTATGGAAATCCTAGTATGGAGTTACGGGAACATACTAGTGAAATAATATTAAATGCATTTCATATTAGTTTTCATTGCTATTTAATGATGAATCTAGGACACACACAATAGGACCATTAGGGGCAAAATGGTCAATTTGTACTAACTTGTACCGAATAGGTAGGATCCTAGCGTATCTTGAAGCTTAGTATAATGTGAGAGATTATTAGTGTTGTTCGTAAATTAATTTATTTGATAGTGATCAAAATAAATTAATTTAATTTAATGAGCTTGTAAACAAGAAATCCTAAATGAGAAAGTCCAGCTTAGGTTTCTTGAAGCCTAATGGAAATTGCCTAAAAAATTACCTAATTAGATTAGGGCTAAGATTTCTAGAGATCTACAAATATACCATTATAGACTGGGGTTGAGGGTTCAGAAAAGTTGTTCTTTTTGCCTCACAAAAGAAATTAATTCCAGCTCTTACACATTTCAATAAAACTCTCTCGTAATCATTTTGCCTAAAGTTCGTGTGTATGGACTATAGCATCTGTCAATTGTAAATTTGTTGGATCACTCCTTAGTTTGATATCCAAATCAGAGTTGGAGCAGACGAAAAAAGGTATTTATTGTTAAGTTTTTCCATCTCATTGAATTAATCATAAAATCGACAAGACGATACGCTTCGTATGCGTTTCACCTTTATTCCGCTATGCATATCTTTYGCTCACAATGGCATCGTCTTATTTGGGCATGATTTTATATGAAATATTTATTCTCATTATGTATAATAATAGATATAATTTATTTTTCTCCACAAGAACATTGAAATCGTGGATTCATTTGCACAAAATAAATAAACAAATGAATTGGAAATTGAGGCTCAGAGATGAAGTGTAAAATGGAGGGAAGAAAAATGGTGATTTTATCATGTATATGAAAATCATTAAAATTTAGACATATTTATATTTGACTTCCTTTTATATGTGACTAGAGGTAGTACATAGGCTCTCTCCACATGCACTCAAGGGATGCAAATCGCAAACGAATTGCTCCCGACATTAAACTTCTGTGTGAGCGCATCCTGCATATATAAGTGCCCAATCGAAAATTGCCACACAATCAAGCTTAAGTTGTGATATATTATTTCGCTAAATAAACAATTGCCCACAAGTAGGGCAATAACACTGCCCACTATGTGCCACTCGTGTGTAGTGTCTCTATTTGCATGCAATAGCAAAGAAACTCAAGAAAATTTCAACTTTGATGATTTTTAACCCCAAAAATTAATTTGTTTTAGTCCAAATCATCAATCATTGTGATTAATCATTTATGGAGTTAAAATCGAAAAAGTCAACAGATCTAATCGTCATTTGAGGAGGAACTAGAGAATAATTTATAGATAAAACGTATATCAAAATGTGATAAAAGTATTATTGGAAATGTCTCCAAAAGTATTTTATCTTTAGCAATTTACGGTATTACATTTAGCAATCCCCTATTTTATTTGCATTTGAGGCATTTGCTACGAGAAGATAAGCCTATGTTTGGTTATTTTCCTTTCAAGGGGCCTATTTGGTGTGATGAAAATCATAGGTAGTAAAATGACATATGCCCCAAATATATGCGGCTAAAATTGAAAGTCATATTTATTAAATTGTAGGTACTAAAATGACGAATCCCCAAAATACATTTGGCTAAAATTAAAAATAATTATTTATTAAATTTTAGGTAGTAAAATGACGTATCCCAACTAAAATTGAAAGTAATCTTATTTATTACTATTTTCATTTCGGAATATGGATCATTTTAAGAAGAGGGAGTCCTCTCAATACATATATATAGTTGCACAAATATTAATATTTTCTTCTTTATTATTACCTCTATCTACTCTTATCATTTTACCTTAATTTGTCTAAAATCTGCTAAAACACTTTTTGTTTGAATCAAGATCAATGTCTTTTCACCTTTGGCTATTGTTGATGCCCAAATTTAGTTGATTGCAAGCTGAGCCTSTATTGGCTAAATTGGATCGTCGTTAGCTAGGATGAGTGATAAGCCTTGGAGTAACTTTGACTAAGTCAATCCCATGATCTCTCTTGCACGACCCCATAATCTTGAGGACCATCATCTTAGGGTGAGGATCTTCATCTTAGGATCAAGAAATGCCTATTTGATTTTATRGAGTTAGTGGCAAAATATTTTTTAGAGGATTAGGATTGATAACAATCRGGAAAAATAAGATAGAGAATGGGGTTTCAAACCTGCATCAAAATCTATAATCTACGTACTCTTATTTCTTGTTCAAAAGCTTGTTTACAACTTTTTATATTATTTTATTACAACTTATTTGCAGTTTTCATTCAATTGAGCCTTGCTTTTGGAAAAATTGAGGGTGTACCCTTGYAATTTGATGGTTGGATTGTGAATCAAAACACATTATCAATATAAATTCATGTTCTTTCAAACCAATACCCTAACCAACCTCTTTTATCACGTTAGATTCTTTTTGGATTTAGGAAATTGAATTTCATAATTGAACCTTTTAGATTACTTATTCATTTCTAGTTATTAGTCTAACTCAATCACATTCGATAGGTTTAAATAAGGAAATTCGGTAATTTTGGTACTTGATTAGAAATCCTTATGGTATCGACCTTAACTCACTTGCTATGCACTTTTTGACACTAGTATACTTGCTAGGGTTAGAATGCATTAAGTTTGTGAGCATCAAGTTTTTGGCAACGTTGCTGGGGATTTTTTTATTAATATCATATAATTGTTGAACTTYCTTGAGACTAGATGAATTCTTTGTTTGTTTCTAGTTTACTTGTACTTTTTTGTTTAGGTATTTTGCTTTGAATTATGTGTTTTCCTTGCTTTGATGTGTACTAGATCTTCCAACACTTATTTAGAGACAAATACCAAGGATCCTGCTACTATTTTTAGGGACAATAGGAAACATGTTATAGAGGAAATACCAAGGTAATAGAAATTGTAATTGTCAACTTGGGGGWTAATAGTCAAACTAAGGAGAAAGAATTGGAGTTTGATAACTCTGAGAATATGGAWGGTTAAGGGAATGAGATGAGGGTTAAAAACATTAGGGATTATGCCATTCTAATGAAAGGGCTCATTCTGCCATTCTAGACCTAGAGTATTCATGAACAACTTTGAGATCAAACCTGCGGTTATTCAAATGATCCAACAAAGTGTACAATTCTATGGTTTGTTTATGAGGACCCTAATGCTCACATCTCTAACTTCATTGAGATTTGTGATACTTTTAAGCAAAATGGTATTAGTGATGATGTCATTAGGTTGAGACTTTTTCCTTTCACACTTAAGGATAAATCCGAAGCTTGGCTAAACTCTCTTCCATCCGGTTTCATCACTACATGGGAACAATTAGCCTCCACCTACTTTCATAAGTATTTCTCACCTTCCAAAACTATGAAGTTTAGGAATGATATCACATATTTTTTTCAAGATAGTGGTGAGTCTTTGAGTGTGGCTTGGGAGATATTTAAAGAATAATTGAGAAGGTGTCCTCACCATTCCTTGCCCTTGTGGATAGAACTCCAATTCTTCTACAATGGGATGAGTGGGGCATCAAGGTCTATGATAGATGCCGCTAGTGAAGGAAGTATAATGATGAAGCAATTTCAAGAGGCATGGGAGTTGTTTGAAGAGATGGCTTTGGCGGGCATCTAATGGCCTGATGAGAAGAATAACAATGCTAGGAGAGGTGGTGTGATGGAATTAGATGCCACACAAACCATTCTCTCCCAATTAGCACTCATTTCAAAAAAATTSGGTATAGGAGGTATAATCACTTGTGAACATTGTGAGCACACTTGTGAGAGTATTAATTGTCCATAAAACCACTAGCTAACCCCAATTTCCCTCTAAACTTCCAAGAAAATGCCCACTATGTAGGCCTTAATGCTAGACCTAACAATGCCTACTCAAATACATACAACCCCAAGTGGAGGAATCACCCTAGTTTCTCTTAGAACCCAAATGAAAACTCTAGTTCTAATGCCAATATTAGGCCACCTCAACCCCCAAGTTTCCCTCCTCAAGATAAGATTTCTAATTTAGAAGCGTTAGTTTGTAATTCATCATTAGTGAGGAAAATAGGTCTCAAAACCATGAGACTTTTATTAAGAATCTTGGGAATCAAGTAGGGCAATTGGCTAATTTGCTTAGCCAAAGAGTTCAAGGCTCTTTACCTAGTAAACATCAAAATCAATCCCAAGAAGTGTAATACCATATCTTTAAGAAGTGGGAGATGATATAGGATCCCAAGGGTGATTTAGAAAGTACTTCGAAAGAAAAGGAAGCCTCTAAGGTCAATGATTTGGGTGAGATGGTTAAGGAACCTGGTGTTGCATATAAGCTTGAAACAGAAAAGAGGGCTAAAGGTAAAATGGATAGTTAAGAAATAGATTACAAATCCTAGTTGTCGAGCCTTCTAAGGAGAATCATTAATTTCGAAAGTTTTTGGAGAGATTGAAAAAATTTAGAGATAAATCTTCCTTTTGTTGAGGCTATTGCTCAAATGCCAAAATATATAAAATTGCTTGATTATGAAACTATTTGTTTGAATGAGGAATGCTTTATGGTTGTTCAAACTGAACTCTCACCTAAGCTTAAAGATCCGGGAAAATTCATTATTCTTTACCATATTAGTGATTTGTTTTTTTGATAATGTGCTTTGTGATCTTGGGGCCAGCATAAATTTGATACCCTCATCCATCCCTCAACATTTGAGGTTAGGAGATGTTAAACCTACAAACATGAACCTTTGATTAGCCGATAGGTTTATTAGGTACCCTATGGGGTTAGTGGAGGATGTATTGGTCAAGGTTGACAAATTTATCTTCTCGGCAGATTTTGCAGTATTGGAAATGGAAGATAATCATGCAATAACATTATTGTTAGGGAGACCTTTCCTAGTGACCAGAAAACTTTAATTCTRGAGAATGGTAAGATAAACCTTAAGAGTTGGGGATGAGTGTGTCATTTTCAAGATGCCAAAACACCCCCACCAAGATCTAACCAAAGTTGTCCAATTCCTTGAAGCTAAGCATGTAGACCATACTAGGGGGTTTGCATTTGTAGCTTTGAACAAAAGACATAAACCCAAACCTAGTGTTGARAGCCCTCATTTAGTCTTAAGGTTAAGAAACAAAGGATTAGGAAGTCGAGAGGAAAGAGGAAAAAGTTTGCTGAAAAAGTTTCAATTCCTACTTTGTGTATGGATCCCTTGCTTGATAAAATGAAATCACCTCTCTTTGAGGAAAATTTTCAAATTACTTTGGGTAATAAAACTGGAAACCCCAGATCCTACTTTGCTATGATGAACTAAAGAAGTTGAGCTAGAGACTATAAACTAAAACTTCTTTCTTTCTTTTCACGTTTTATATTCTTTTCCTTTTATTTTTCTCATTGCCGATGCCTTTCTCATTTTTTTGATTTTTAATTATTACTTCGATAGGAGATTACCAAAATCTCGGTCAAATTTTAAAAGTAGGCAACATCATTTACAACAAGGGAAGTCTCTTTTACCTTACTTTTGTGTTTCTTTGATTAACATTGAGAAGAATATTAATTTCTAAGTGGGGATGGAGAATGGATTCTTCTTTGTTTTCTTTCCTTCCATTTGTGTGCCTTTATTGCTTTTTTCCCCATTATTTTCAAACATTTCAAGCTTTCTATGTTATTTATTTACATGTTTTGATGATATAACATAAATGAGATACCATTTTGTTTTACTTGGAAATTTTAATATTAATTTGATCTATCCTACTTTTTTCTCTTTCTAGCACGAGTAGCCTTTATCTTTTAGAATAGTTATTGCTTGACACACTAGTGGGGTAATTATGATCATTCATTTAGCACAACCACTCTAGAAGTTATTTTTTTGTTACTCCTCGAGGCGAGATAGAAAGATGACCTTCATTGATATAGGAATGAAAGTCTTAGGCCTTCTTTTAGTTTTTTGAGCTTTTCAAGCTTACTCATTTTATATTATATCCTTAAGCCTATGAACATTTATTGTTCTTTGATACACCTTTTTATGGCTTATCTTGTTAGATTGGCATACATTTGCCTTTTCCATTGTAAGAGAATTCATGCTTCTTCTCTTGTTTTGCGATTGAGTAGAGTGCACTAAATGTATCTTGAGAAGATGAAGTTGGGGATTTATGACAGGAGTTAAGGGGTTAACTTGATGAGAAAATTGTGAAAGAAAATGGATTCTTGAGAGAGAAAAGCATGAACCTCATATTCTCTTGATGAAAATGTTATATAACTCTTCAAAATGAAGATCAATGAAGAAAAGAGAAAGAAAAGAAAAACAAGGCATGAAAATTGAAAAGAAATTATGTTATTGTTGGTTGTTGTTACACAAACAAGGGAAGAGTATGTAGTGAAACATTGTTAAAATGAAAAGGAGTTTTAAGGTTTCATTGGTTGAATTATTGCGACACTTTCTTACTTTTGTCGTTTTCCTTATCCTTTATTTGACATACCTATACATTAGCCTATATTACAAGCTTAAAAGTCCTACTTGACCTTTRTTGATTTTAGTTATCTTGTATAATGGAGAGATGGTGATGGTTACAAACCTATGGGGTGGATTTCCATTTCTTTACACTTTTAGTGTTGGTGAAGTATTCAYAATTCCTAAATGTTTGTCAAGTCTTTACTAGGCACTTGATTTTGGCTCTTCTGACTTACTCAATTTTCCAAATAGATGGATCTTATTAGCACTTTAATTCTCTTGTTATCTAATGGAAATTTGGATGTGCTATTGAGTTTTGAACGTGTAAGTAACWCTATCTTCTTGTTCTTTAGTTCATTGAATTAGATTAGCTAAATTTGTTTTTTGCCTTATCGCCATATTTTTTTCGAGGACCAACAAAAGGCTAAGTGAGGGGTAGTTGATATATTCACATTTTATATTAAGTTTAACCTTTACTTAAGTTGTTTTTTGTCGAGTTCTCTATATGATTTAGCTTGTATTACACTAATTTTGGTTTCAAATGTTAATTGCCTAGTTTTCATACTTAATACAAGTAAATGGGCAAAAATCACTTGTAGAAGAGCTCAAAGAGGTCAAACAATGAATTCAGAGAAGTTTGGGGTCAAAATATAATTTTTAGAAGCTGAAAAACTTGAAAAATCAACCAAGTGTAGAAAAAACCTCATTAGGCACCGGTTTGGGCTCAAACTGGTGCCGATTTGAAGCCTTTTCTTTGCTTGGCTTGTCTAGAACAAAACCAGCATTGATTTGGTCCAGATCAGGTGCCGATTTGGCCTTTTTAGCCTAAAATTGGTGCTTATTAGGTCCCAATCAGGCCGCCTTTTAGGTCCTTTTTAGGATCTTTTATGTTCTTMTATAAATAGTGCATCTTATGACCGATTTTACGAACTTTTGRTGGCGTGAAACACCATTTTTTTTYCATAGTTAAAGTAGTTTTCTTGAGAGGAACTTTGAGGAAGCTATTGTAAAGCTTGAAGACTTGTATTTAACCATGATTTCTTAAGGATTTGTTCATTAAATCAATTATTTCTTCTCTAATCCTTGGTTGTAACATGTTTAATATACTCTATATGGTGGATTTCATGAGTTTCTTAGGCTAAACTGTTTGTGTTGGTTAGGGCTATTTGAGAAGATGATTTCATTGTAAAGGGTTAAACTCTATTGTGGCTTTATTGTTAATTCCTAATCTAGTTGAGTTGTTTATTATCATTGTGGCTTTTTTAATGCTTTCTGTGGATTAGCTACCTACAAATCGATCTCATAATCAATTAAGAAGGACTTAGGCAATGATGACCCATTAGTATTAAACTGACTAGGGATAGACTTGGTTTCTTTTGGATGGTTTCCAATTGTAATTGACTGTTGTTAGTGAAATCGTGGAATTTCTTATATCATTAATGCAATTTCAATCAATCTAATGTATACGGATATGGCTTTAGTTAATTGGAATTAGGGGTTTTATGCTAAGGGATTAGGTAAAACCTAATTTAGTAAATTCTACCATTAACAATTAGATTAGATTTGGGAATTAGAGCAATAAATGTGCAATTAATTTAGCTCATTATAGGAATGATTCGGATCAATACCTAACCAACCTTTTTTTTATCACATTAGATTCTTCTTTTATTTAGGAAATTGAATTTCATAATTGAACCTTTTAGATGACTTATTCATTTTTAGTTATTAGTCTAATTCAATCACATTCGATAGGTTTAAATTAGAGAAATTCAGTAATTTTGGTACTTCATTAGAAATTCTTATGGGATCGACCTTGACTCACTTGCTATACACTTTTTGAATCTAGTATACTTGCTACGATTAGGATGCATCAAGTTTGTGAGCATTAAGAACAAAAAGGAGTTGATTTTTCTCATGTTCTCTCAATGCTGCAGAAATTATTATGCTAGCTTCTTATTTTCATTTAAATAGGCATAGTTAAGGTGCACTGGCAATGCTTTCTCCTCCAGTGTTGGTGGGCTTTCGCTTGATGGTTTGAGTGGTTGAAAACTTCTCTGAGATTAATCCTATGATTCAAATCTTCGGCCAACACCTTCAAATGTTTACGGAGAGTTCACCCATGCCAATTGTGGATCATTATCTGAATATTTATTCTTTGCATAATCATCTTCATCTTCATCTGAGTGTATAACGCTACAACATTCTTAATGAGCTTGGTATCCATTGGCTCAACATCCTTATTGTGGAGCAATTTTCTAGTTCATTAGGAAAATTCAATRTGTTGAAGATATTGAATGTAACTTTCTGCTCATTCACTCTCATTGTCAATTCTCTTTTTAGACATCAATGACAGTTCTTCCAGTAGCATGGAAGGGTCATCTCAAAATAATAGGGACATTTTTGTCAGCTCCGTACTCCAAGATGATGAAGTSAACTAGAAACATGAACTTTTTGACTTGTACTAAATCATCATCAAACTTTCATTCAGGATATGAATAGGTGCGATCCGCAAGCCATAGGTAACAGTGATTGGCCTTGCTTCTCCAATTCCAAGTTGCTTGAAGATGGACATAAGCATGAGGTTAATGCTTGCCCCAAGATTACACAATGCTCTGCAACAATAGAATTTCCAATTGAACATGGTAATGTGAGGATCCTTCGGTTTTGGAGGTAGCTTAGTTTTAAGAATTGTTGTTACTCTTTGGTCAATGACACTATTTAAAACTCTCCCAATCTTCTTTTATCTGATAAATTTTCCTTCATAAATTTGACATAATTGGGCATCTGCTTGAATGCTAATTTGTTGAACTGCTTGTCTTGCTGCTTCATGATAAGTCTATGTGGAAATAGTCGTTGTGCTTTATCAGCAGTGCTGCATACTCTAGTTGTTGCAGCATTAGGCTCTTTTGCTGTTGAGGGAATGTCATCCTGACTAAGTTCCTGGCTGCTGCTTTCTTGGTTGGATATTAACCCTTTTGTTTATTTACATGCAATCAATGAATCTTTCAACTCCTATCCACTTTTCAAGGTTATAGCTTTGCAGTGCTCTTTTCCATCTCTTCTGGAGTTCTCTGTATAACTAAGCAGAGTGCTTTATTGTTTGGTGTGTAATGCTAAAGAAATTTATGCCACTTGATTCTCTAGGTTTCTTAATGATGTGGCTTGGTTTTGAATATTTGCATCATTTCTTGCCATGTACTCTTTTAGAAGTGTTTTCATAGAGCTTGCTTGTTCATGGTGTACTGGACTTTGATGATAGTTCTGTTGCAAAAACCTAGGAGGATGAAATGGTTTCTGGTATTGATTTGCTATAACATTTCCTTCTTGATTACTCCATGATTATAGGTATTCGAGAAAGGATTATTTCCTTTGTTGAAGTTCCCAATGTAGGACACAAATCTAGATTAGTTGGGACTTATAAAAAGTGTATGGATCTCCACAATAAACACTGTTAACAGTAGATTGCTGTGGTATTTGTTATGATGTAGGTAGCTTCATGTTTTTAAGCATCTTGATCAAATATGCTACTTCTGCTGAGAGTGTTGTGACAGCATCAACTTCWTGGACTCCTTGGACTCTATTTGTTGTCGCCATTCTAGTTGTTGTCCACTGATATTTGTTGCTTGCTATGGTCTCCAAGATGTTGAATGCCTCATTATATGATTTTGACAATAATGCTCCATTTGCTAAAGCATCAACTACAATCCTTGTTTGAGCATTAAGTCCATTATAGGAAGTTTCCATTTGGATGCAATGCTTGATGCCATGGTATAAGCATTTTCTGAGAAGCTCCTTGAATCTTTCCTAGGCTTTGTATAAGGTTTCATCACCATATTGGTAAAATGAGCTGATTTCATTTCTTAACTTTACATGGTGGTAAGTACTTTATCAAAAAAAAAATTTCCAGATCCGTCCAAGATGTTACTGAATTTGGGGGGAAATGAGTTTATCTATTTCCTTGTTCTATCTCTCAAGGAAAATAGCAACAACTTCATTCTRAGTGCTTCCTTTGAAACGCATTGAAGATAGAAGGAATCACTCACTTCCATGAATAATTGTAGATGTAAGTGCGGATATTCGGTGGCCATTCTATTGAACTATCCTACTGTTTATAGCATATAGAACATGATTGGTTTGAGTTCAAATTTACTGGGCTTGAATTTCATGTACGACAATGCCAAGATTTAGATCGTGTAAGACTGGTACAGTATATTCTCGTATAGCACGGTCTCTGACATCTAGCAATACTGCGCATTAACCTTAGGAGGGTTATTATTACGATGTTCTTATCCATTTACTTGCTAGGCTTCCATCCTTAATTTCTTTCTCCTTTTTCTGATGATTTTTTTCAAGTTCCTTGTCCAAGGAGGATGTTTCAGGGTTTTGCAATTTAGCTTGTTTTCTAGTTCTCATGCATAGGCATTCCCAAGTGTAAATGAGAGCTGAAAAAGATTAAAAAAGGTTAAAACGAGAAAGTTTACACATTTTTTTTTTTCATTAACGTCTATCCCTAGCAATAGCATCAAAAACTTGTTGGGGTCTAATTTGATTGTGATTAAAATAACACACACGTAAGTATACGCAACCAAAAATTATTAAGAATGAGTAGAGTGTCAATCCCACAAAAATAGTTTAATGAAAGAAACAATGACTTAAACTTTTGTTTATAAATAGTTATAATGTAGCATCGGTAATATTCAAAAGCAATAAGCAATGTAAATTAAATGTAGTAAGTAAATGACTGAAATAAAGCAATAAACWTCAGTAATATAGTTTCTATCTTTGGCATGTTTCATTTCTCACGAAATGATATCCTTTAAATTCACTCGTCTATCAACTAAAACATTGTAAGCAAGGAAGATTCCACTATATGTAAATTGAATCTTATGGCCTTGAGAGGTAAGAATACATTTTCTCGTTAGTGAATAAAGAACTCTATGCAAATATGGGAATTGGCTAGATAAGGTATCATGAGAATGTCTAAATATTCTTCCATCAAGAAATAGTTCACAAAGATGTGCTAAATTAAGCTCATCATTAGGCCATGCATTTGAGGATTATCTAAATGTAACTTCACTATCTGGTTAATTTAGAATGTATTGATCAGAGCGGTTTTAATCTGGA
Source organism: Rhazya stricta (assembly GCA_001752375.1). NCBI lineage: Eukaryota > Viridiplantae > Streptophyta > Magnoliopsida > Gentianales > Apocynaceae > Rhazya > Rhazya stricta. Next base: position 72,408 of record MEJB01000063.1, read on the forward strand.
TTTTTCCTCCATGTACTCTAGTAGTCAACGTCATGTATCTAAAAATTAATACGACATTTGCATAGAATTAACACATCAAGTAGGATAGATATGAGCTTGTAAAGTAAGAATACTATCCCAATGTTGATTCCTAAATCTCTCAATTACCATTCAAAGTCCCTAATGTYATTCATTTCAACATGCTTAACATATGTTAAGATTTTAGGTTTTCCAATCAATTTTTTGTAGGAATCTTGAACTTCTAGATTGATGAAAAAGTCCTTATCTTTCTCTTGCCTTGAATTTGGTCCTCTACCCTTTCCTCTTCATCTTGTATAATCGGCTCTTCCTCTTGTTCTAGTCACCATRAAGTGYGATTTTGATTACTGGAGAAGGATTGGAGATCATGAATTGGTGTAATGTAGTTTGGAATGTTAATGGCATTGAGTTTAGAGAGAGTTTGAAGAGTTGTATGTGAGAAATATGAGAGGTTGCGTGGATGAATGAGGGTCTTGATATAACATCCATGACCTAATTCGCATCTCACCAATGATACTTTCTTCTGTGGATTGCGTCCATGCAATGTCTGTGACRTTTCGGCCTATGGACAGATAGTATGTGCAAACAATATGTTACATCTGTAGGTCCCCTGTGTAGTGCCATAGGTCCTATTGTGCTCTAAAGTCAATCTCTTCTCTTATAATTTACTTACCTATCAATTGTATTCAATAAGAATCAAAGGGAATGTAGTAAAGTTCAAACATATCATGATCAACATAAGTTCTTAATCAAGTAAATGCCTAATGCCTAACAATCATCTAACATAACAAAATATTTCCTCGGTTAATGATTTCGTAAAGATATCGGCAATTTGATCATTTGTGCCTATGAATTATAAAAGGATATCTTCTTTGGCCACATGATCTCTAATGAAGTGATGTTTGATCTCTATGTATTTGGTTCTAGAATGTTAGATAGAGTTCTTAGTAAGATTAATAATACTAGTGTTATCACATAGAATTGATATATCCTTGAATTCTAAATGTTTTAGTGATAGGTACAGATGAGTAYAGTTTTAGAAAAGAGTCATGTTGTACATAATTTTTGTTGAATCCTAAGAACTCTAATCATTTGTAATGATTACAATATATCTACTGTCRCTAGGGTGGTTCTTTTATATTTTGGATTGTACTRTGATGTTTAGTGTTCTAAATTTAGAATCATGTACATTGTAAGATGTTGTAATTAATAAGATGTTTATATTCCAATTATGGATTTATTTGCTTTGAATGTTCAACTATATTGACTATTGAGAGACAGGCGATGCCCGTACAGTCCCAACTGAACCTAGGAGAGGGTGGGTCATCAAAAACTTTGTGTCCATTTCTTCCATAATAAGTTCAGCACATATTTGTCATGTTTGAAGTAGCAGCTCTTACAAAGAAGTTATGTGTATGCTTGTGAGTATGTGTATATCCTAGGCAATTTCTACCATAAGGAGAACGTTGAGCACCAAGCAATTTGTCTAAATTACTTTGACAATTTGTAAATTTCAGCACGCGTGCATTTAGTCATTCACTTACGTCTTCAAGTTCTCATGTTCAATAAGAATACTATCAATATTTTTGATCTTTTCATGCAAACTTTTGTTTTCCAAGTATAATGCACTGATTTGATCTTATCATTTTTTGCTGTCATTTTTCATACTATCCAAAGAAGTAATCAACTCACTATTCTCTTTTCTTAGCTTTGCATTTTCTTTCATCAATTGTTCTACCTTTRCTTCATGTCTTTATTTCTCCTAGAAATTTTCTTCATTTCATCATACATTTCAACAAGCATCTCTTTTGCATCATTATTGTCAAGTTCATCAAATAAGTTTAAAGAGGAGGTTGATGTTATTACTTCACCTCCAATAGCCATGAAGCATATGTTTGCTTTTTCACCATCTGAATTTTCAACTTCATCTTGGCTTTCTCGATCCTATGAACCAATGAAGCCTTTTCTTTTCTTGAATTTTTCAWTATTTTTTGGTTTCTTGCATTGATTTCCTTCCTTTACTTTTGGGCAATCTACCACTAGGTGATCATCACATTTGCATTCATAACACAATCTACGAAATGGATTAGCAAAAGAGGTTTTCCTAAATTTGTTCTTCCTAGAGTTCCTTTTCCTAAAGGTCTTTTTAAATTTCCTCATAATCATTGTCATTTCCTCATCATCTTCACTATCCTCTTCACTAGTTGAATCCTTGCTTTCTTTTTCATGGAGTTTGATGGCTATATTGCTGTTCTCTAATCTTCTTCTAGCTCATTGAATCTTTTCAATTTCATTTCATGTGTTAGTAATGAGCCTATAAGTTCCTCTATTGGTAAATTATCTAAGTTTTTTGCTTCTTCTATCACTAAAGCTTTTGGTTGCCAAGGCCTAGGTAAAGCATAAAGGATTTTGTTGTTTTGTTCCCTTAGTTTGAAGATTCTACCATATCTGTCAAGTCCTTCAATGATTTTAGTGAACCGAGTAAACATCTTGGAAATGATTTCATCGGGATACATCTTAAACAGCTCCTAATCTCTTATTAGAATACCCATTTTAGATTTTTCATTTTGTTTGTTCATGAGTTACTTCAAGCAATTTCCACATTTGATGAGCCGAATCAAAACCACATACTCATTTATATGCATGCATCTAAGGCACAACTAAGAATATTCATGGCTTGATTGTTAAAAGTCATCTTATTATTGTCAAACTCGTTGAATTCTTCTACGGGCTTGTGAACTCTTCTACTATCAATTTCTTTAGTAGGAATTTTAGGTCCATTTAACACAGTACTCCATAATTCAAAATTCATGAAAGAGATATAAATTTTCATTCCTAGTTTTCCAAAACATATAGTGAGTTCATTGGATAATTGTGGTCTGTTTGTTGAAGAACCTTCCATATATGAGGGGGAGGATTGACTATCCATAGATTTTTAACTTTTAGGTTGTTAGACCTATAAAAATGAAGTCCTTGCTTCGATACCAATTGAAATATCTAAGAAGGGGTGAATTTGGTATATATGAATTTTACTATTCCTAGACAATTTTGTTATAGTCTACGAGATTTCTAGGAGATAATGGAAGGAAGACACTTGTAAAGCTAAGAAAGAATAATATTGGAACGTTACAATACTATACAATATAGAATCAAAGATTAAAGAGCAAAAAGATAGAGACAATAGAACACAAGGACTTATAGTGGTTCGACTCTTCAAAGTCTACATCCACTACCTAGGATCTTTCCTTGGATTTCAAACTTCCATTAAGATGTGTAAATTCATGGAGCATACAACCAACCTTTTTCCTAACACAAAAGWGGTGAACCCTTCACTAGGATTTTACACAAGTAACCTCCCTTCTACCATAAGGATGATAAATTAACAAAGAACCCATATTTAAATAGGATGAGCCTTATAATGGATGCTCAATGTTTATCCCTYGATGGACAGTTATAATAAATGAAAGCTCTAATMAAAAATTTGAGAGATTTTCCATAAAGAATCTAAAGCTCAATGTTAATCTTGCATGGAATGAAGGATTTAGCTCAAGAACAAGTTCATTGCAAGAAGGATTTCTCAAAGATATTGTTCTTGTATGTGCAATTGTTATATTTATATGTGTAAAAATCCAATTATAATGTAAGAACATGTAGGTTTATTAAAATAGCCGTTGAGCTAGCATTTAGACACATATTTTCATAATCCATGTTTGCATGGACCCACTTGTGTGTCCTTGGTATCGTCTGTGACTCCATCCATAGCTTTCCTAAGCTCACTAGCGAGCATTAACAAAAGACACAGATAGAACATATTGTTCATGGTTAAGAACAATGCTAAGGATGGTTCATCAATCCATGGCAACAGTCCTTGGCCACATAACTTAGAAAACTCAAGCTTTTTAAGATATTTTTGAGATGCATACAAGGCTCATATGCAAAGTATGTTTCAGAACTTCTTTTGAGATGTAAACAGGCTTGTATGAAGTTTTATAAAACATTTATGAGCTTTATAAACTTAAATGCACTCTCAAAAGGTTAGTCACAAAAGAATAACTTAATCTATATACCTGACATGACTAACCTATAATCTTGAGTCTTTAAGTCTTCAACGCTTCAAACTGAGACTTGAGGTCTTTAACATCTTCTTTTGAGTTGTATAGCTTTGAAGTCCTTCTCAATGAATATATGATTTCTATAATCACACCTTTTAACTTATTTTTATGTAACAAGCTCATGTGTTTTGTTATTCTCAAAAATGGGAGGATTATTGAATAAGCATTCAACCCTAACACCTTTCATCATTTCACTCCTAAATCAAGAAAACCATTCATTGAGGGTTTCATCTATGATATAAAAGCTAACCCTTGGTGAAAATCTCTCATAGCATCCGTCTACTGTCTCATATAAAAAAGAAACCTTATCTTAATCTCTATCTTGTAAACTAAAAAATTGTGAGAAATTGGTAACGACAATGAAGAGAAGGACACATACCCAGGTTTGCTTCTAAGGATGCCAAACAGCGCTATGAAGAGACATACAAAAAGAAGACAGTCCTCCYTAAGAAGAGCTTTGCATTTACAAAGGCACCAACCGAGTTAGATGTGAGCATTCACTAGGGAATCAAACACAAAAAAATGGCAAGAGTTCCGTCGCCCTAATAATCCTATGATAACTCTCATAAGAGTGTTTTATACAAACTTTGTGGATATAAAATATTGCTAGCGCAAGTAAGAAGGGTTGCAGCCAACATTAGCACCAAAGCCATCAACAAAGCATATGAGCTACCTGAAGTAAAATCCGACTACAAAAAGTTTATGTTGAAATCATGATGATGAGGTGCTAAAAACGTAAAGAATTTAGGGGACCGAGTGGATGACTTCATATATTGGCGTGAAGGCGGAGCTAAGGGCTTCACTAATCACATTGGCAAAGGTTTGTTATCACTTTCTAGAATCTTGCATTTTACCCACTGCAAACGACCACACTGTATTGCATCAGCAAATGATTTTTCTGTTTTCTATTTTAATTGGTCAAAATATCAATGTTGGGAGGTCATTTTCCTCTGAGATATATATCTGTGTGGATAAAAAGGAAGGAAAACTCTTTTTCCCTTCTCTAATTAACTTTTATTATCATGAGGTGGTAGTCATTTTTTGTCCAGATAAGGAAGTGATGAGGGACTCAAACCCATCAATGAAAATGCCCTAGCACAGGTCTGTCAAGAAGGTGGTGAGACRAGTACAGTTGTGAGCAGAAAGAGGAAAGCTAACATCAGAGGCTACTTCYGAGGACGAGTCAGARGAGGAAGAAGAGACTGAGAAARTGGAGGAGGGTTTTGTGAAGAAAGAGGAAAGGGAGCAAAACAATGCTATGGAAGATGTGAAAGGATTGTTGCAGATGATCCAACAAAACATGGGTCAATATGTGTTGAAAGCCGAGACTTTGTGACTTGGGTCAATATGCCATATGCTTCAAACGATAAAAACCTGCATGGCAACCTAAAGTTCCTTGAACAATTACTTTGCAAATCTGAGGATGACAAGGACATAAAGGACGTCAATGCTGCCATTAATGATGTCAAGAATTCCAAGTGAGACTGACAATTAATCATTTTTTATTAAGTGTTGGTAAGGCTTTTGTTGCCTATTTAAACTATTTGTTGAATGTTGAAAGATCCTTCCCCCTTGATGATGGCATGATGGAACTTAAGTTTTAAGTATATGTTAATGAATATTTTAGTTTTTCTCACTTTTAAGTTTCCTTTGAGTCTTTTGTTAAGTAATTTAGGATGTTGTTTGTTTTTTGATGAACTTTATGAAGGGCTTTGATGTTTTAATCTATGTTCCTATTTGAGCTTTGCTATGTCATTAGCTGATTTCTTGAAGCTATAACTGATAGTTAGAATATTGCTTAGCATCTCTTAGTAAATTTTTATGCTACATCAATAAAGCGTCTTGGCATTTTTAAGATGCAGTAAGGAATAAGTAAAGAATGAATATTTTTCACTCGTGATTCCAAAATAAAAGTAAATTTTGATCTTGATTTGTGATTGAATAAATGAAGGTTTTAGGATTGAATTAAACTAGTGAGTTTTTAAGGGCTATTTTGATGAATGACTTTGATTGATAAAAGATAATATAATTAAAGAAAGTTTGGGGAAATGTATTTCTAAAAAGGCAAAAAAACTGATTAAGTATATATCCTAAGTATCTAAGTAACYAGGGCAATAATGTTATCTATGTATGTTTTTGTGTCAAAAAGGACAAAAGAGTATGAGTACTCTATAGTAGTTTGTAAGCAATGACTTGTGTTGAATAACCGGGCATTTTCATTTTGCCAATKTCAATCTTTGTATAAAAAGACACAAGTGACACAAGAAACATACAATAAAAAGACTAAGTCTTAAAGTAAAATGCTATGTCGAAAACCCCCTACTTCCATTGTTTATTGTACAATTCTCTTTATCAGTCATAGTTATAAGCTTTGTGCCTTGTTCTGAAAATTCCATTGATTGATTGAGATGTTATAGCAACAAATCCAATTAAATCTTTGTTATATTTATTTCACATTGTAGGCACTTGCACCATAGAACACTCTTGTCACTTCGGTCAATTTGATTGCTACAACATGTCTTTTAAGTAGAGAATAACTTGGTTAGAAAATTGACTGCTAAGTACTATCTATATGCTGTAGCATTGCTCGAGGACTTGCAATAACTTAAGTTTGGAGGTGTGGCATGTCATTTTTATATCCCATTTTCATCCAATATTTGCACTAATTTACRAGTTTCTTTTTGTGATTTTGCCTTTATTAACATATCATTCTTGTCCATTTTAAGCAAATCACATTGAAGAGCCCATTATTCTATTTTTTTATATTAAAAAACTCATGAGTACCATTTTATTACAACTAAAAAGATTGATCTATGGAAGGCATTTGTAGGAAATCACGGACAGGAACATAATGCTACAGTAGAAGAGAACCTCATAACATAAGTACAACATATGTGGCTTAGGACAGAAGAGCAATCCTTGACATTTAATGCTCAATCTAGTTGAAAATGATGTGAAACAGTTGGTCTAAGTCAACTTTAGCTATTACAAGAAATGTTGACGAAAAGAGCACTTCCAGAGCCTAGATTACTCGAATTAGACACAGAGACAAAATGGATGTTAAGTCGTTTTCCATGTAGTCGAATAGATGCAATGATTGCTCTCAACCCTTGTTGGTTTTTATAAGAAGTAATCAGTTGAACAAGCAGAAGATAAGAGAATTAAGGATTTAGAGTTGGAAGCTAGAGTTCTTAGAATTCACTTGCCCTTTAAGGGAGATAGATAGCAGAAGGGTTCATTCGAAAGAAGACCCTTGTAGCTTAGCTCTTAGGTCATAGTTTTCAACCATAGCCCTAGATTTAAAGCTCTTTTTAGGAAGAACCAAATGACAGTATGGTCTTCAAGGTTTCAGTTGTATTATGTTATTTCTTAATCAAGTTATTACACATTTTCTTTACAATTTTTTGTTTATTCCTAATGTGAGTAGGAAACCATTGATTTTACTAGAAATTATGTACATGTTTTCACCCTTTTTAATACTTTATACTATTTTTGCCTTGAATATTACTTAGAATCGACCAAGGGACTTTAATTGTACAATAGTGTGAAATTATAGATTCATGTGCATTTGCTAAGATAAAATACTTTATTTTGTAGGAAAAAGGATTCCATAAGCAAAATAGAAGGTCATTTGATGAACAAGTGAAGATTTATTCAATGCTATGACAAAATGATGCAGCACTGAATTTTACGAACAAAAAGGAATATTTTTTTGAAGAAGGAAAGTCATCATTGGATAAAAGAGATAATTATTTCTGGAGCCAAAGAGGTAAAAAGCAAAGTCAAAAAGAAAAATGTGAAAAAGCACAAAATGCTTATGACACCTTTTTGCCAAATTTCCAAGACAAACTTCACAGGACAAAAGAGAGAAGGCTGATTCAGATTCGGCATTCTGAAATTTTTGCATTAGAAGCAAAAATGTAAGAAGAGATAAGAGGAGAGAGAAAGGGAGTAAAAAGAGGGAATCTTGGAAGAAGAAGAAGAAGAAGACTTCAAGGAAGCCTTCACCATTGGACTTCATCAACCTCTTTAGGCTTTGTTTATCCTTCTCTTAGTGATTATTTCAAGATGCATTTCAATATGCTAATCTTTCACATCTTGTATTTCACTTCATCCAAGAACTTGAACTAACTTCTTAGAAGTTAGAGTTTTGATGAAAGTATGGATTTAATGTTATTTGAATGATTTGAGCAAGGTTTGCTCTTTATAGATGCTTTACTCAAGATTATTTGTTGTTTGTATTCATTATTTGATTAGGCATGGGATGGTGTTTGTGTGAGTCTCAACTCCAAAAGGTAGTAAAAGAGGTGGAAAACTTGAGCAGATGTAGGTTTGGTTATCTTAGGGATACCATAGAATATTGGAGACATCCATATTCCACCCATAAGATCATATGAGACTTAAACTTTATTCAAGTTCCTTAAGCTAAGTAACTCCGACGGGTGGAACAATTTAGTGAATAGGAACAAGGACGAACAAACTAAAAGTGTGATGTCATTTCTGACTCAATTTGTGTTTGTACTATAKCTAGACCTTTGCTATAGCATCTGCTTAGAAGTCATTGCTACAGTCCACCTGCAGCATTAACATAGTAGGTAAACCTTTGCTGTAGCATCTGCTCAGAAGTTATTGCTACAGCCCGCTTGCAGTATTGACGTAATAGCTAAACCTTTGCTTTAATGTTTGCTCAGAAGTCATTGCTGCAGCCTGTCTGTAGCATTGATATTTTAACTTTTTAGACATTAGTACATATGAGATTCTTAACTCTAACTCACTTTTAAGCTCTTCATCATCTCGTTTGTGCGATTGCTGTGATTGTTTTCGAATCCTTGTGCTTAGATAATTTTAGATTATTTTACTTTATTTTTGTGACAACCAACAACTAATGATTTTATTAGGAATTTAAACCATCACTTTTGGACCAACAATCCTTGTGGGATGATACTCTTATTCACTCTATATTACTTGTGGACCGTGTATAATTGCATGAGTGAAGTTTTATTAAAAATGCAATTTTGTCTATCAATTCTTGTTTTTGCATAAGACCTATTCTTGGAGAAGGAGATGGGCATGACCCTGTAGCCAGTTAGATGCTTCAAATATGTTAATGGTGGCTTTAATCTATTGATGTAAATCTGTTTTATCTATTTCTTAATGTATTCACTAAAGTTTGAAAGAGTTGCATTGAGAATCATTAAAGGAAGTTCTCTGAGATCTTYGAGTTAATCCCTTTGAGACATCAAAGGTTGGCAATAGTGGATAGTAAGAGCCAACCGCTACACAAACCTAACCTTGTTAAACTCCTAATTAACAGAGCAAGTGGCAAAAGTACATTGCTATAGACATATGGTTTGTTTGTTGGACACATCTACAATTGATCAACTTCACTAAGGAGTTAAGGGTTGATATCTTTGAATCGTAAGTGTAAGTCAAGCATACAACAATTGAGCTACGTAAAGATAAGGAAACTTATCTTTGTAGGGTAAGATTTGAGATTACTTTTGGGACTGTGAGGAATACTTCCATATACATATGGTTAGATTTTTTATAAAACCCTACATATATACCAAAGGTTAGGTTTGTATTCATTACTCAACTTAACTCCTCCGTGCTATAGCATCAGCAACTGACTGTAACATTTATTTTTTTGTCCAAGATTAACATAACTTTTACTACTTTTAGCACTCACTTTTATTTATTATTGCTCTGTAGTTTTAATTGATCCTACCTTATTATTGATCATTATTCATTGGAAGCTTTTAGACTTAATTCTCATTAATCTTATCTTTGTGGGAACGATACTCTACTCACTCTTTATTACTTATTTACCACGTATACTTACATATATGTATGTACATTAATCTAATCTAAAAACCAACCCACGCATCTCATGAATCATTCGAGTATATGCTTGACATGGCATGTACAAAACGAGAGCATTCTTGCAACTTCCATACAAACTAGACCATGAGCAAAGTATTGTACTAGGTTGGTCACCAGTTTAGCCACCTCTTGAATCATTGGACAATAGTGGTCATTGACAGTTTAGTCTGGGAACAATATTTGGGATTAGGTCGGGAATGCATAAGGTGGACGGTTGATTGTGGCATTGATACCTAGACTTAGCTGGGACTGTTCACGCCTTGTTGGAGACAAATCTGGGTGATCTAAAGTTAACCCTAGCTAGCTGGTAACAATTGATTGATTGCTTGAAATACGATTTAAAGTTGTGCACAATGAAGTAAAGCTGGTAATTGACCACATTGGTCCTACTTGGAAATTCATGTTGCCTTGGGAACATCCTAATGGTTCTTTCTTGAGATTGATGCCTTGAATATTATTCATATGCATTCACTTGTTTTGAAATTTTTATGGCCTTAACTTGTTCAAAAATATTCAGTTTTGAAAAGTCCTTTGAAGGTAGAATTTCACACCAAGGTACATGATATATTTGTCCCCATTATCGTTCTTTTGAAATTAGATGTCGTGATCTTAAATAGAGATTGAAAGACGGCCTTATAAACATTTGAGCATCCCTGCATTTTCATGAGTCCTCTAATGGAAGTTCTATCATGTAAAAGGATTTTTCCTTAAATCACATTACACACATGGGACTCATTGAGTATAGCTCACACAGTTTAAAATGTTTTTCAGTGCCAGATATGATGCAGAGGATACCTACCTAMTAGGCGATTGGATGAGTGCTTAAGAATTTTTGTTCCCTTGCTATGTTTCTGATATTTGACTTTATGTATTTGGGAGTATCGGTAATTCGCATGCCAATAGATGATTGTAATAGACTAGTCTACCATATGTATTTTGATCTTTCATAATGGATTTAAATTAAAGTTAAGCTAGTAGCCTAGAAAGTTGAATCTTGTCATTGCCAAAAAGACAGGCGAGGCCTCATAAACKGCCCCCGTGAAGCCTGGGGCTCGGATGGGGTCGTCACACCTTGCCAATGCATTGTTTGGTAAAAGTATCAAAGTTTGATCATTTGTGCATATAATGTTAACACAAACATCTCTATTTTTAGCATGATCTCTAATGAAATTATGTTTTATCTCTATATGTTTGGTCCTAAAGTGTTGGATAGGATTTCTAGTCAGCATAATTGCACTAATATTATCACACAAGATCGGTGCATGTGAGAAATCAAGACCAAAATAAAAAAGAGTATGGTTTATCAAAATATTTGAGCACAACAACAATAACCTATAGCAATATACTTAGCTTCAATAGTGCTATACTATTTTGTTTCCTATTGTACCAGGATACTAGTGCATATCCTAAATAGTGGCTGGTGCCATTGGTGCATCTTCTTTCGACTTTACATCCATCATACTCAACATAATCCTATCAACTAAAATGAGTCACTATTTGGATACCACAGTCCATAGTCAAATGTCCCAATTACTAAATATCATAAAATATGTTTAACAGTGCTTGGATGGCAATAGGATAGGATTGAATTCTAGCACAGAGGCACTGGTGGGTGAATTCTGTGATGCAATAAAAATGATGATTTCAATTAGCTCGTACAAGTATACACGGTCAAACAAGTAATATAGTGATGAGAGGATATTGTTCCCATGAAGATTGAATGCTATAGCAATAGATTAAAAGATACAAAGAATGATGCTTGATAAATTGGAATTGGTAACTTAAGAAAAATAAAATAAAACCAAGTAAGATGATCATATATTAGATAGTTGTAGACAAGCAAATATGAGAGTAATCATTGGAATATGGAATTTAGTTAGGTATTTATCAATTATTTAAGTATGATGTTTATGGGATGCGGTCATGCATTCTATAACATTGTTCACAGCAAATTGTGGTAAGTATACGGGCCAATAAAAGACTAGAAATTTYGAMTTCACAAGGGAAAACCCTAGGGTAGCCRAAATTCCTCTTATCTTGGAAGGATTTCGGTCTCCCTAGRGATGTCTATCCCTTGGCCGAAATCCCARGAAGTTGGGAATTGCCAAGACTCTATTATTTATTCCTCTTTAACCCTAATAGATATAATTTCTCTTGGAAGATCTTCCTCACTCTCGGAACTCCTTTGGCCATCACATGCTCTTTCTCTCTCTCTTTCCWTCTAATGGAAGTTCATCCTAGATTCTCACTAAACCTAGTCGAAATAGGTAGATTAATAACTAGGAAGATTGGAAAAAGAATCCTCCTGCTATTTTCATGTGGAAAAGTCAAAGACTCACTAGGAAGAATCATCCTCAGCAAGCTACAGAATTCGAGCAGCCTTTAAAGGCATTGGTACTACCACCTTCTTTAGCTCAAACCAAATAGTTGAGTCAAGAGCATTCGGTACCCCCAACAAGAAACCCAAGCACCCTTTTTGTTCTGTAAAGAACAAAAAATAGTAAGTTTCTCCTAAACTCACCTTACGAAGGATTAAAATTTTTACCATCYTCTTCCGTTGCGTAATTTCTTGCTTTGTATAGTCCTTCATCGTGGTTATATCCAAAAACTTAAAATTGTGATCGTAAGAGTCCAATGTCATATCACCAAACTCGAACAAATGATGCGTGAAAGATGCAGTCGCCAAAAGTCCACTATACTTGTCAGAGTATGACAAGTCCCGTGAGGGCTTCGCTGGGCGCTTACCTCTATCCGCCATTTGTAACAAACTAAACCAAATAATTGAAGAAATAAGCATTTCAAAATAACATTCTTTAATGAATTTAAACTAAATATAATATAAACCTTACTAATTCTGTAAGACATATATCTCCTATGGTACTTATGTAAATACCTAAATAATATGTCCATTCTTTACCCTACCCTAATATCAACTACACAACTTCATGCACTTACTATACCTATGGACTATACGCATCCTTAACCCACCGGTATACTTTAAGATCCATGAATAACCACCCATAATAAACATTACCCTCGCCCATAATAAAAATTACCTAAATAACAGAGCCAAGCTTAAGAATTAAACCCCTTACAAAATCGGCTTCATTTACCTCTTAACACATTACAGGTAATTCAAAATTATCTTTTTCTAATACCCACGGCAAATCCTCGGCCAAGCGCGTCAATCGAAGCAGTCCGCCTAGCAGCTAGGACTCCTCTAGCCGTTTTGTAATACCCGAGCATTTTACTTTTCAATCTTTTGTTTGCTTTTTGTGTTGAAATTGTTGCACCTAGGGTTGCTTTTATATGCATTAATATTTCCGCAATCGCCATTTAAAAGTACCCTTTTGTTCATGGTCGAATAAGAAGTTATCGTTTGGTTCGAGAGGCTCGCCTCGTATGCCCTATTTATTCGTTAGTCGCGACGTTTGGACTTTTTTTATCGAAAGGAAGGCTCGTTCTATTTAATTTACGCCTTTTTGGGTTTCAGATTTGGCTGGTGGCCGCAGAACGGGGTTGGGTTAGGCCCAAATATAACTAAATCTAAACAAAGCGCGCGCAACGAAAATAACAGCACTAACCGCCGAAAGACCAGCAAAAGAAACAGGCAAATCCTCTTTCCCATGAAATCCTAAGCGACGCGCTGTTGCTGCTTCGATCTCCGCTGGCTCACATCCCAACTAACCGCTCTATGGCGCAGCGAGCTACATCCCGTCTTCGACTTGCTCAATGGCTAGAGAGCACTGCTCCAGTCCATGGAGGTTGTCTTCTTCTTCCCTCTGATGATGCTGCTCTCATAGCCTTCAGTCGCAGCCTGCATCAGTACCTCGTCGACGAGCTGGACGGGTGCCCAGTTTTCCTCGTAGCCCCTTCTGCTCGACTCCCATCCGAAGCAGCCCCAACCCGAGGCCATCTCCGTCGGTGGGGAGCTAGTCCCGCAGCTCCCATCGCGAGCCGTCCAATTCGCCGGTCCACGCACGCATCTCATGCCCCCAGCCTTTTCTCTTCCCCAGCCCATTCCACCACTCGCACCAAGATTGCGCACCCGTGTGCTCGTCGTCCAAACCCATTAGATCTGCCGCCGTAAGCCCCATCACAGCTTCAGCTCTGTCAGTTGCCGGTGTATCGTTGCTCCCTGCGGCTTGTCGCCGTTCCGTGGCGTCCGCTCCGCTAGAATGCTTGCCTCTCTTCTCTTCTTTCCTCATCGCGACTAGTCTGGCTTGCCCGCACTGCTGCATAACTCTCGCCTTGCGCTGCTGCTCGTCGGCAGCCCGCTGTTCTTCGTTCTGCCCCTGAAAGCGTTGCTTCGCTGTGGGCGCTCGGGGGCGAAGCTTTGGTTAGCGCCCTGTTCGCCGGTTGCTAGCAAAGCGCCAGGCCGCCTCCACCAGGCAGGTGCCAGTGCGCCCACCAAGCCAGGCGGCCTGCAATGCCCAGCGCAGGCTAGACCCTGCTCCACGCGCTGCTTCAGCGCCGCCCGAGGCCATTGGCCATTCCGGAGCCTTTAGCTATTGTGAATTTTCAAGTGAAATGCTACCTTATCTAATATTGAACCTGTCTGCTTGTTAACTCTTATTACGCGCTGAAAGTGAGATTTTATGGAGAACATAGTAAACTGTTGTATCCTGAGCTCAGGACGTCAGAATTGTAGCCTTATTAAAACATGATGTATCGTGATAATTCAGCATCGCGGGAGCAGCTCCTATATAGTTCTCTTGTGCATTCTTTCGTGACTATAGCTAGGCGCGCTACTGTTTTTTTATGGCACCCCTGACTCCTCACACCTTTATATAGTTGGCCTCAGAACTCCCTTCTCTTTGTCGATCTCTCATTTATCTCTATATCAACTGGAGCTCATTTCGAGGGCTCTGACATGAAGTCCTCGGCTTCTTGCTCGCGATCTCACGTCTTCCCCATCTTAGGACTAATGCACTCGTCACGCCTTAATTCCACTATCCTGCGCGGCTTCCCGTTTCATTTCTCACATCTCCTTCATGTTTCTCGGTCTGTCTGTAGATATCTGATCCTTGCTTTTTGGTGCTCGCTCATGCTTGTTCTGTATCGCATGTGCGTATACGTGCACTAGGCGCATGCGGTGCTTCGTTCAGCCGTAAGCGGTGTGGCTATTCTTCGTTCCGTCATCGGCGTGTATGGCCTGTTTATTCTCATGCTCATGTTCTCTAGGGATCTATTTCTTAGCTCGTCGTCTAGTTTGCTTGGTGGGCCCTGGGCACGCTGCTGTTTGTTCGCGCCTGGCTTCTCGGCGCCCCTCCCCGTCGCGCCCGCGCTGCCCGTCCGCCTTCGAAGTGGGACTACCGCCTTACTGACGCTAAGCCGTCGCAGTGCTTTTCAGCTGCTGCAGCTCGTGCGTCCTGGCAAACCGTTGCCGAGCATCCTCTACAGGTGCTGCAGTCTGGGCCTAGCTACCTCTCGCAGAGGTCTTATGGCGCGTTCAGGACGGCGGCGCGCCGGCCGGCCTATCGCCGACCGCGAGAAGCGTGACACCGCCTGTCTTCCGGCTATAGCCCTGCTCCGTTGTCTCGACTAAAGTATGTGTGCGTACGCCTCCTCGCGCTAGCGAAGTATGATTGGTCTCGAGCGCCTACGCCAGTGGGCGCGATCATCGGGTGCGGCGCCTGCACGCGCGATCTCCGCCAGGAGGGACGGTTAATACCTCGTGCTGGATGACCGTTGTCGCTGCGTCCGTTCTTGAGAGCGCTATTGTATGACGAACGAAAGACAGCTTTTTTTTTTGAATTAAACCTTTGCGATTGCTAAGGCGTAGGAATGGACTCTTTGGTTCAAATTCAAATGGCGCACTGGGGCAAGCTTATGGCTAGGGCGCTTACCCTCTAGTGAGCTCCGAATGCGAGGCCTGAAATGTTTTACTGTAAGTCGGAATTTTGAAGGAAATCGTTTTGTACAATGAGACTTTGCGGAATGTTTGAAAGTAGTTTTTATTAAAGGCAAAAATCTTATATTTCTGCATGTAGGATAGGTTTTGATGCATTTCGATGGCATTGAGGTTAGCTTGACTGGGCTTTTTCAGCTCATTTCTTTTCCTTAATGGTTTCATTGCATGCATGCGCAACCGATGGGGTTGAGGAGGTGTCCGTTGTTGGCGAGCTATGATACCCGAGCTAGTTTTTTTCACTATTTTCTGAATCAGAATTCAATATTTCTGAATGTTTTAAATTTGCTGAGGCGCTTCGCTGTATTTCTCTTTTTGAATACATGTTCGTTTAAATGCTAGGTTTGATTATTTTGCGATAAATGATGTAATACTCTCAGGCTAGGAGCCGTTTCTACATCTGGGGGTGTTTACAAGTTCCTCAAGCGCTAGCAGGCTTCTTTGATGTTCTGTCTAGCACCGATTAGAGCTCCTTGCTTTTTTTTGGGCCTTTAACTCATCATGTTTTCGAGAAAAGCATATTTAAGAATAATTCGGGACGAATACGTGCCCTGAGATTATAGGTTGAGATGATCTTGAGAGAGTGAGTGTAGAGAGAGAAGCGAAATGGTTGCGTAGTTTATGCACACACAATGAGTTAATATAATGAAGGCCTTTGGAATTTCATAATCCCTATAGTCAACAGTTGATCGGCTCATGTTTAGCCTTTGTTTTGACACTATATTCAAGCCGTGAAGATGAAAAAGCGTAGTAATTGTTGTAAATAAGTAGCGAATGACATTTCTATTCCTTAAAAATCCCTAGACGATTTTCGGCGTTAAGCTTTATAAATAGAGGGTTCGGGTCCCAGAAATTAATGCATTGCTCTTTTTGTTCTCTCTGCTAACCTTTCTTCTCTTTCCTTCTCAAATTATACTATGTATATTCGCACGACCCTTGATTGACATGAGTCTTTGTCGGGTCTGTTTACCCGTGTTATCTCGGCACGCACTCTGCTCGATTAAGCAACTAGGGTGGCGGGTTGACATAATGCTCTTATAGGCTTTGATTGACGATATCGTTTTCGGCTTTAGTTGTGATACTTGGCTTATTAAGGTTCGTGCAAGCTTAGCTTTTTCTGTATGTGGCTTCCTCCCCCTTAATGTGTAGGTAGCGCACATCCAGCTACTGATTTTTCTTAGTCGCTACTCTCCCAAGGATTCGATATTGTATTTTTAGTATGTCTGCGGGCGGGCCTATCTGCGTATGGTGAAGGTTTCTTCTTAGCTACCGGAACAGGATGACTCAATACACTAGGTATTTCGCTTTTGTATAAGCAAGTTGTAATGCCGAAGTATCATTTCTGGGTTGTTGACAAATCCAACTTTGACTCGTGTTTGCTAAGACTTTGCCGCGTCGTTGAGTGCTCGGATTTGTGAATTCTTAGATGCTGCGATTGACGCTTTGTTGCGAGTTATGTTAGGCGGGTTGGATCTTGTTCAATGAACTTAATTATGAGCTTTCTCCGCATATCTTATTATTCCTTTGCCAATATTTTGATACATATTCCTATGTGATATTGTCTGCTGTGCTTTTTTTACTGCTTCAGTATTGTTTGGCTGGTAATATTTTTATTTCCTTATTTAATCTTATATAGTTCTTTACAGATTGGTATAAAGCAGTTATTATGTTGGCGCTCTTAAGGTAGCGACCTTTCTATTGCTATTCTAGCCGAATTATTGCTACTCTACACATTATACAGATTATAGGCATCCTGCTTGAGCTATATATCTATGATATATTCATACTCTTGGAATATCACTAGCTGACCTTGGAACGCGGCAATATGCTAACTTTTATATTCATTTGGCTCTTGAGGCGCTGGCCTATGTTAATTTCCTGAGCACGTAGTTGCACCGCAGCTTCTCGTTGCGGTAGGTTCATCATCCAAAGTGAGCATGTATTCTTGCTCTTGACGCCTATTGCTCTGATATTATGATCACTATTCCGTGCGAGTATTACGATGTCATTTCTTTAACTTCCGCTGTCTAGCGCGCTGCTTATAGCGTTTTATTGAGCTAGTACATGATGCTAGAGCCTATTGCATAATTACTCTAAAGGTAGATTCTCGCCTCGTTTACTCTAGTCTGGCTCGTGCGGATATAGTTTGGCATCGTGAAATTATTCTTGAGACTATTGAACTCTAGATCTGCTTACCTAACTGACAGGGCTGAAGTCCTTCTTATCATCATATATCCTATTCTTGTCCGGCTGCTACGTAGCAGCTTGTTGGTGCACCATGAAGACGTTTGTGGGAATCAATTGATGTTGTGACAGGCGCGTACATATACTGTTGGCGCAGTTGCGGGCATGACTATTTTAGTATGCCTCTACTCGATTGCAACTATGTATCTCTATTTTATTCGTAGAATACAGCAACTAGTACATATGCATCCAATTCGGACTTCGCTTACACTTGCGCAAAGCTACCGCCACGCAAATATTGCCGGCCTTTCATTGAGGTGGTGTGATAGAACATCGAGATTTAATTGTCTCTGTCTGTTATGTCTTTTCTATTGCACTGGCTAAAGGAGGCCGGGCGGAATATCGTTAGGCTTACGAATCCTTTCTACGCCTCAATCCAGACGATCGCGCTAACCATCGCAATCCAACTGTATCCTCTACACTCACACCATGTAGGCGTAAT